>CM061048.1:16102395-16587918 GCA_030762985.1 Adelphocoris suturalis | reverse complement strand
TTTAGCCTCCTTTTTTACAAATCATGCCAGCTCAAAAAATATTGGTTTGGCATTAGGTAGAAAGTAAATTTAACGCTCTTTCCAACGGTTCTTATTTTTCTGCTTACAGTAATTCTAAGGGGTGTTATGACCGTTTAATGTAATTAGGTACGAAACGCGAAGAAATCTTGCATGGGCAGTGGACTGGAGTTGTCAATGGAGGCAATCATGTGTGAATCAGTATAAGTCCAATTTATGCCATTTTGAAAGGTCAGTTCTTCTGGCAAAAAACTTGCATGACTCGTGGACCCTGAATAGAGACAGGTTGAAAATGAATCAGGCTAAAACCAGTAGAATTTTGTGGACCTGTAATCTCCCTGTCTTCAGCAAGTTTCATTGTAAAACCTGCCCCATGCGATTTCTTTACCAGTAACGAAAGATCCGTTGCAATTTTTTAACGGGAAGTCATCAATCTTGAGTGGATTCAACAAAAATTTTTAGGTTTGGCTACTTATCTGCTTACCAGAGTAGGTATGTCAAAACTCACGAAACCCATGATGGGATGACTCATAGTGAACAACCGGGTTTCACAACATCTTCCTTAACAGCTACCTTGAAATGAAGCAGTCACAGAAAAGTTCAAGATTGCAGATGTTCATTGCAGATGTTGTTGATGTTCGGTTGTTGAAGAAAATGGCAAATGTTGCTAAATCCTTGATCCACATTAATACCAGGATAACCAACAGGATAACCAACGCTTTGACAACTAATATCTCAAACACCTGATTTGGGACATTAATTTAATGTACTAATTCAAACCGATTCAAATAGCAGTGAAGCGGAGACTAACTTCCGCTCAAGAAGAAGAAGTTAGTATAACATTACAATACCCGAAAAACAGGCGTAACACTTGGTAGTTGTATTATAAACTGTTTCGAAAGACCAACGTGCTCAACTGCATTTGACGGTTGCTTGTTCCGAATATTAACCAGCCGTTGGTAACTTTACTTCGATGCCCTTGCTGACTTTACCGTCCAAACCCAAGTTTTCTGACTTAAGACCTTCTTTTTTTTTTTGGAATGGAAAAGTTTTCCCAGTCTTTCCCTCTCCGCATCATCCTTTTTGTTCTTATTCCTCTGTTTTCCTTTCACTCGCTTAAAAGATAAAGTAGGGACTGGTAAGGGTGGGCGGAGGAGGGGAGGGAGAGCCCGCTTTGTTTTTCTATCCCCCCACTCCTTCACTTCCCCTACTTTTTACCCCCACCCCTACTCCAACCCCTCACTCTCTTGGCGTAATTGCATGTTAAGTGGCGTCTCTTCAAATAACCTCAGCTCCGTCCTCATCCTCTCCTCCGCCGTCAACTCCATCTTCCCAAGGTACCTAACTCCTCAGAGCTCCTCTTAAGTTTTTCTTCCAGCCTCAAAGTTCTCAAGTCCCAGAGCTCTCTACTTGATAATACTAATTTCCCGACTTTCGACCCTAATGAGAAAATTCAAATTATCTGGGGAAAACAAAAGTTCAACCAATAAATTAAGAGGTAGGTGTATACCTAGAATAAAGAATCAAATATGCACTTCGCTTTTCAATTGTTTATCTATTAATAAAGAAACGCCGGGAATTACACAAATAAGAGTCCTAATACAAAGGAAAGAATGTTAACTACATCGGTGCTTAGCTGCTTGTGAAATGACACTACTTATATTTAATCAGGTGAGATGAGGATTATGTCAAAGTTCCTTTAATAGGATTATTTTGCGACGCTCATCACTAAGACTCTGATTCTCAAGTGCTTACTCATTTCCCCGTCGTAGATAGAAAATTTAATTTGAGAGCTTTTTCCGTTTCACGCCTATATTTTCCTTTACTGTTCCTTTTCGATTGAACCTAAATAACGCTGCAAATTTATACAGAAAGGTATATTATTTCTGTATTGGATAGCCCTTCTGCAGAACTCCTGTATATAATTATTAAACGAATTCTATTATACATTAGGTATCTAAATAAATCAGCATATTTGTAGATGCCTACTGAGGAGAAATTAGATAATGCACCGACACTCCACCCCACCACACACAAAACTGAAAATTAATTACATAAAATAAATCACCAACCTACGCTTCAGAAGTCCTTCTGCAGGTGAAAAATTTATGATAAACAGGTTTCCTTGAAGTGAAAATTCCATTGGAATTATATCAGCTGATACGAGCGTCGTAGTTATAAGGCAATTTTCAATTCGGCAATTACACCGGTTAAGATTTGCTCCCATATTGGTTTTCTACCCTGCCAAACTCACAGTCCCTTATGGGGAGCAAACGGATGTACGTACAGGGACCGGGGTGGTTTCATCCGATTCTTTGGAATCATGTTTATAAATGAAACCCAAAAAAAAAATATTACTGTTACCTTGTTTACGAGATTACGATTTTTCAATGTTTCATCCCTTAATGACAACCATTAAGGGTTGATCAAAGTTGATGCCAATGTAAATGGCACATGCCCGGCCAAAACACGCATGTACTATATGAACGAATTTTTTCATAACTTTTTTTTACTCTACGCATCTTGAAACGTTAACCTTCAAATTTTGAGGGGGTGGTGGTGGTGGTGGTGGTGGAGGGGGGGGGGGGGGGAATTAAAATATGTTTTGTAAGTCGATTACTTAGGTTCATTATTGAAATTAATAAACCTAAACAATGTGAATTTCACACACCTATTCGTAATTCAGCATGAATTCCTGCGCGTAAGGATCTTGCCCTGCTAAGGTCTTGCCCTGACCAATTAGCATACGCACATTCTTGTACAAACAACTAATATAATCAAAATCTTTTATAACGTCATTTTGGTAATAAGCAATCCCCACTCTAGAAACCTTTTGGGTGACACTCATTTTTCGATAATCGCCATACCAACTTGGAAAATTGCCAAAACAAGAAATCTTCGGTTATTGGTGGCAGGAGTTGAGACATGGATCAAACAAAACTTTCTGAAAAGGTAACTTTTGCAATTAAGTGACGAACTTAATCAAAAGTCTCTCAGCCGAGTGTGTAACTAGTGGAAAGCATTTTCATGAGTTGACGCTGAATGCTTCAAAATCCTTAATTATACTAGGATAACTAAAGAAACTTATAATTGAAACCAACCAACCAAAACACAAGTTTATTGCGGACTTTGTTTTGTAGCAAAGACTCGATTGTACGCGAAACTGAAATCAAATCAATTCGTGACGATTTTCCGTCTCGCAAATATCGGCTCACTTTTTCAGTCTCACCACAAAATGTAACGCAAAATTTTCCCGAGTTTTTAAGTGAAGGCATAAAAGTTGCAAATTATTACGCAATGGTTTATTATTTCTGTGTTACATAACCCTTCTACGCAGATCATTGGTCTTTAATTGTTAAACCCCCCATATAATAATTATGATCAGAACATGGCACATCGTGCTTCGGAGGAGGGTTCACACTCTTACAGTTCCAAGACCCCGCAGTTTTACGTTTCACAGCAAAAATGTTTGAAAAAAGGTCGATTGGTAAGGAAAGAATATAGGGTCAGAGGCCTCTCTGCGGATCAGTGTGCCTTCGTACCTCGTAATTGTTTCCGAGGAGTCCCAGAAGAGCTCCATCTAAATAACAACACCGTGTGTCGAATAGGAAAGTCAGCCTCGGTGGTTCCGAAGCTGATCTGAGTCCCTCCATACTTTGTAATTGTATTCCAGCTCTCCAAAAAGGAGCTACATTTCAGGTTTCAGCAACAAAAGTCAATAAAAAAACAAATAGGCTCAGAGGCCCCACAGCTGATTAGTGTGCACTGATATTGAATTCTCAATATTCCTCTGATCCGAACATCAATATACCTGCCCGGATATAGGCACCTGCAGAGGGAAAATTAATGCAATTAATTAAGACATCTACATTTTACTAGTCCTCCTGAGCTCAGTATAACGATATTTAAGTGAGTACCAAATGAAAATAACATATAAATGTATAGATCATTGAAATGGTTTTACAAATCATTAAAAACTCCTTAGCGGAAAATAGTCAATCGAGAAAAATGAAATTGTTAGGGGACAATATACAGCCTAACCCACAAAGTCCTAGAAAATCTAATCAAAATCTGATGAAATTAACCTTGTTCCTGGGAGCACACTTTCGCGCATGCGCAGGAGGTAATAATTATGATATTATGTTGAAATTAACATGGAATAATTAAATCATCGTCCCCCAAATATGCACCAAATTTGAGCGGGATTGGACAATTAGGGCGTGAAAACCTGATGCTTGAAGGAATTTACGTTTACGCATGCGCAGAATGAAGTTCTGATTTGAGAAGTATGGAATAGAGTGAACCATTTACAGTCGAACTCGCACATTCCCTGAAAACTTCATCAAAATCGGATGAAAACTGTTGAAATTAGGCTCATTTAAAAAGGAATACATATTCGCGCATGCGCAGTAGCTACTAATCATAGGATTATGTTGCAAGTACCAGGGAATACTCAACATAACCTCTCCCACCTATCCCTCCAATTTGAGTGAGATAGGACGACGGGGGCGTGAGAAAATGATGCTTGATGGATTTTAGAGCTTGATCGTCTAATCCAGCCTTACTCAACCTTTTTGTCTCACGGGCCACATCTTTGTGTTCCGTAGTTGAAGCGGGCCACAGTTCACAAAGCAGGTATTACAAATCTTTGTAATACGAATACCTTAGTCAAGGTACAATAGAACTGTAAAATACATTTAAAAAAAGAAGTATATTTACAAAATCAATATTACAAAAATCATAGTAATACTAAATTAATGTGATTTTTGATATTGTGACAGGCTTTCAACTATGTGAGGCAGATCAGTGTCTCCGCTTTTAACGTGGGTTATCTTTGGTATTTATTTCGTCAAAAATGAATTGAGTCAGTTCGGTAAGTTAAAATAGGAGTGAAACAGAACCGAAAACAGAAGAATTATAAAATGACTAAATAAAGGAGGAAACGGGTATAGGTAGGTAAATTTAATTCTATAGGACAAAAAGTGACCCTAGCTTATGAGGGCCACACAGAAAAGCTTAGTGGGCCGCTTGCGGCCCGCGGGCCGCAGGTTGAGTATGGCTGGTCTAATCAATAGAACCGCTAGCAGTGCACTAGAAATCGCGCTTAGAAATTCGAAGGTGTTTTCCGATTTTCGAGCCCTTAGGGAAAGCGAACCGTTCCTCGTACATCGTTGCGGATGGTTTTAATCGACGCTTTGGGATCATATTATTTATGATTGACAAGCAAAAAATCATTACAAATCATTAATGTTACCTACAAAGTTTTCGAGATCTTGATTTGTGAATGTTTAGCCCTTTAATGCTACCCTTTAGGATTGACACGAATTGATGCCGAGTTTTTAGGACCATCTAGACCCCAAATGCGATTTGTAATGCAAGTTTCATGAAGTTTGGGCTTTTAATTTTGGAGAAAAGCCGCGGACGAAGGACGGCGAACGGACGGATTTTGGTTTATTATTTTCAACAATGAACCTTCGTAATCGACCAAGAAAAAAATTTCAACACCCCCTGAACATTTTTTAGTTTACGTTTCAAGATATGTAGAATCCAAAAATCGAATTATAAAAAAATCCGTCCGTCCGCCGATCGCGGTTTTTTTCGGAAAATACTAGACCAAACTATATGAAACTTGTGTTTAAAAAGTTAGTTGGGGAGATCTGTAAGTGTTACCATTCGATTCAGCGCAAAAAAAAAAAAAAAAAAAAAAAAAAAAAAAAAAAAAAAAAAAAAAAAAAAAAAAAAAACACGTAGAAACCGGCCCCAAACTTAAATTTTTTTTGGAGGGTAATTTTTCACAAAAACCGTCGATTTCATAGAAAATACCTTGCTTTTCAACATACGTACTTTTCCCCTCTAATTAGCGAAGTAAAATAAAAAACGATTATACCGTTGGAATGCTGAAATTCTAAGGGAGTTTTCCTGAAGATGGGGATTCAAAAGCACTGCGGTAAAAAAGTCAACAAGCGGATTCAAAACAGTGAAATATTGGCAACTTCTCAAAATTATGACTTAGATCTCATTTTTTAGCTTTTGGAGCTGCTTAAAAATGTAAAAATTCTTGTTTTGGCATCAGGGAGATAGGAGATTTAACGCTCCTTTCAACGGTGTAATCAAATTTTAATTTATTCATCAAATTAAGGGAGTTATGACCATTTTAGTGACAAATCAGTTGTAAAATCGACTCCTGAACTTTGGCTAGTCGTGTCTGATACACCCTGTATTCTCTCACTCTCATACACAGTCAAAAAGAATGAGAGGATAAATACACTGTACAAGGAGGCGACGGTAACGATCCAAGTACTGTCTTGGCTCAAATTAGATGATATCATGCATTTTGTGGCTAGGAATTTTTCGCACGCGGAGCGTCTATTTGGCTACTAGGAAGGAAGAATCTGATTTCTATACCACAGTGTGAGCGGTACCTAGTACGAAAGTGAAATGTTTATTATCATTACTTAATCGGCAAGATTAAACATACAATCCTGTTGTTACAGGTTACAAAGAAATCAACTTCCTTGAAACCCAAACACTCATCTTGGAGGAAACGAACAAAGAACTAATACCAACAAAGTAGGGGCAAAGTTTGTGACATAACACGAAAAATTATCAGGCTAATGGTTCCGCCATGAAAATCAGATATTGCCATCACGGAAGAAGGAAAGCAGCACGGGGAGACGTTATTGCCAAAGTTGGCTCATTTATTACCCTCCACCTGGCGGTGGGTCTGAGAAATAAAATATGCTCTCGCGGCTCCTTTTGGGAACTTGGGAGAATGAGGCCAACGACTCGGAATGTTATACGACCACCAGAATGGGGGGTACGAGAGAATACCCGTGTTCCCACGAAAATCGGGTACTAAAATTACGTAAGTAGGTTGTTCGGAAAACGGAAATTAATCTGCAACTTATTAGCTGCCAAACTCAAACTCACTTGTTGACAACATCGCCGAATATGCGCAATTCCTCTCCTTCCACAGCAAACCTTTTCCACAACCTCTTTATAGTCCTATCATAATTGCACCTCTTATTAACTTCAACTCACTTCGTATACCATTTATAATTGAATAATTAATATTTTGTTGACACAATGTAAACAAAAGGCTGCCATCGCATATTCACTTTTCTCTAGACTCCGAATTTCCAATGGTGCCAACATGACACCCTATAAATCTGTAGGTGTTTCAACCTTTCTTTAATTGTTAGTTTATGTTTGCAGTATTGTTATTTATTAACCTTGTTGAAACTAAATAACTTCTCAATACAAATATTATTTATAACTTTCTACGTTTATAAAGTGGTATTTAGTGCTGGTTTTGTGATGTGATCGTCAGCTGTTTCACAACATTATTCTGCATGATGGACCAGCCAACCCTGTAAGAAAAGAGGTAAAAACAAGACACTTTCAAGCACGCCATTTTTCCGTTTTACACTTTAACTAACTAATTTTACCATTAATAACACATAAAAATGAGCATAACATATGAACTAAAAATCCGTGAGCTAAAGTGTTAAACTTTGTTATAACAGAGTTGGGGAGATCTGTAAGTGTTACCATTCGATTCAGTGAAAAGAATACACTGGAATTTTTTTAGAGGGTAATTTTTCACAAAAACCGTAGATTTCATGGAAAATACCAAGTTTTTCAACATACCAGCATACTTTTCTCCTCTAATTAGCGAAGTGAAATAAAAATTGATTATACCGTTAGAAAGCTAAAATTCTGAAGTAGTTTTCCTGAAGATGGGGGTTCAAAAGCACTACAGTAAAAAAGTCAATAAGTGGATTCAAAACAGTGAAATTTGGGCAACTTCTCAAAATTATGACTTTGACCTAATTTTTAGCTATCGGAGCTGCTCAAAAATTCTTGTTTTGGCATCAGAGAGATAGGAAATTTAACGCTCTTTTCAACAGTGTAATCAAATTTTAATTTGTCCCGACGGGAGAGGGCCAATTTTTGTCCGAAGTTCTACTTTGTTACTCATCCCAACCGTCTTATGATTGCAGTGGCGGCTGTAGGATGTTACTCGTTAATATTTTATAACTCATGTGATGTTTCCATAACAACAACATGTGACGTAAAGCATTGTCTTGAAAAATAAATTCATTCTAGTTTGTGTCATGAATCGGTATTGTGTTTACTTAAGTTAAGTTGCAACGATACTACACTGGCGACGAGGATGAGCAGAAGAAGGAAGCAGCTGGAGTTTCAAGACGTCGAGGAAACAGTGGAGGATATGTTGGCTAGCAGAATGGCAAAATTTTCGTTCAAAGAGTTTAAAACTGACATGCTGTGGGAGGATTATCTCGGACATTTTGAACTTACCTGCAGAGTGAAAGGTTTGGGAGGTAATGCCGAGGAATATCAAGCAGCTCGACGGGATTTGTTGTTGGCAAGCATTGGTACAGAGCATCTACGAGCACTAACGGATCAAATGTACCCATGTACGTGGGAGGAATGCAGCTACCAAGACCTAAAAAAAGCGGCAAGTCGGCTTTTCAAACCAATGGGAACTATTTTTGCTTCCAGATTTGAATTTGAAAAAGCAGTCAGGAAAGATGGGGAGTCATTTATTTTGTTCTATAATAGACTCAAAGCCCTTGCTCGATATTGTAAGTATGAAGGAAATCTGGATGAACGCTTGAGAGATAGATTTGCCGTAGGTATCAAATTTCCCGAGTTCGAAATAGAGGTACGACAGAGATGGCCCGATGGAGAGGAGACTGTTAACAATAAGATAAAAACGGTAAAAGCGGAGACCCTATTGGATTTGGCCTTGTCAATGGAAAGGGCGCGTGGAGAGGTTGTGCCAGATGGATCATCGCTTCGTAGGGTAGATAAGAGAGTTATCACCAAGAATAGCTGTACTCGGTGTGGGTTTTGGAAAGTACATCAGGACAAGGAGTGCCCGGCTCAAGCTGCTGTGTGTCACAGATGTAATAAAACAGGACATTATGCAAAAGTATGCCCTAGAAAAAAATCTATGAGTTGGGACCATCGTGTTAGAGAGATCGGGCGGAGCTCCGAGGATTCAGAGTCTGGGGAGGATGGTGATGTCGCTGGCCTAGAAGTACGATCGGTGAAGACGAAGGTACCACGAGCGACAATAGACGTTGAGTTGAATGGGTTTAATTGTAGAATGGAGTTCGATTCCGGAGCTCGGGTGAGCACTATTAGCCAGGGCTTATGGGAACAGATTAGATTACCCAATCAAGTGATAAAAAGTTCTTCCGATGTAATTACGGGATATGGAAATAATAAACTTCAAGTTGTAGGGAAAACAAAACTACAAGTACAATTACGATCATGTAAGAAGGAGCTTCCGGTCGTCGTACTAGCTGAGGAAGATGTTCCATTATTTGGACTACCCTGGTGCGTAGCATTTAGTCTTGAGTTACCTAGGGAAGTCACTGTACGTGCCGTAAAAGAAGAGGAGCCGAAAGAACCACCAAGGAGCAGAACAGGAATGCTGTCAACACCATACCAGAAGAAGTGAGGGGTATTATTCACGAATTCGCGGAGGTTTTTCAAGAGGAATTGGGAACGCTGAATGGAATCGAAGCATCGATTCATTTGAGATCAGATGCTAAGCCCGTTGCTTTTAATGCGCGAAGAGTACCATTTCCTTTGAGAAGGGCTGTGGAAGGAGAGCTGAATAGGCTCGTGAAGGCAGGAATTTTAGAATCAGTGGATCCAACAACTACGCCTATAGAATGGTGCACCCCTACAGTCAATGTTGATAAGGGTGGTGGGGCCGTACGCATCTGTGGAGATTTTCGAGTAACCTTGAATCCCAATATTGTCCCAGAAAACCATTTGTTACCAACATTTGAGGAGTTGATGTCAAAGCTAACAGGGTCAAAGTTTTTTTCGGTAATTGACTTACGCGATGCGTATCTGCAGATGAGAGTAGAACCGCAGTCTCAAAAATATTTAAATATTTCTACTCATTTAGGGTACTTCAGATACAAAAGGTTACCTTTTGGACTTTCTTCAAGCCCTGCAAAGTTCCAAAGATATATGTAAGGACTACTTCATGGCTTAAATGTGGGGATACTGCTCGATGACGTGATTGTGGCTGGAGAGAGTGAAATGAATCATTTGCAAACATTAAGAGAAGTTCTGAAACGTTTTCATCAGGCTGGAGTCCGAGCTAAGATGACAAAATGTAAGTTTATGCAAACAGAAGTGGAATATTTAGGTCACCATATTGATGGAAGTGGAATTCACCCAAGCAGAGAAAAAGTTGAATCAATTAGAGAGGCACCGAATCCTAAGAATGTGAAAGAATTAAGAGCATTCTTGGGAGCTGTGAACTACTATGAAAAGTTTATTCCCAGACTACATACGATTTGTTCAAGATTACATGCATTGACTGGTACGAAGGTGAAGTGGCGTTGGACCAAAGAAGAACAGGATATTTTTGAAAGAGTCAAGTCTTTGCTATCAACAGAGGACACTTTAGTACCATATGACTTATCAAAGACTGTTATCCTTGCCTGTGATGCTTCTGAAAATGGACTTGGAGCTGTACTTTTACATGTAATGCCAGACGGAATGGAACGACCAATAGCTTACGCGTCACGTACGTTGTCGTCAACTGAGAAAAAATACGCTCCAATCGATAGAGAAGCGCTGGGGCTTGTTTTTGGAATAAAAAAATTTCGTCAGTACATTCTGGGAAGAACATTTGTACTCAGAACGGACTCGAAGCCTCTTCAAAGGATATTCGGAACGCACAGAGACCTTACAAAAGTAGCCAATAATCGTTTAGTTCGCTGGGCCCTTCTGTTAATGGAATACGATTATGAAGTACAATATTGCAAAGGATCCGAAAATAACCTGCCGGATTTTTTATCCCGCCTTCCAATAAATCGTCTTGACCTACAATTTGAAGATGAAAAAGAAATAAGAGCTCTAGTACGTGAGAAAGTTGCGTTTGTGAATAACAGTGGGGAATTGAAGAAATCAACTAGATGTGACCCACTTTCCAAGATGTTATTAGATTACATTGAACATGGATGGCCCCGGGATCCAACAACCATTCCAGATACCATCAAACCATACTGGGAGAAGCGAGAAGAGATCACTTCAGAGAATGGTATACTAATGAGGTTAGGTCGGATGATTATTCCACCTAAGATGCAGGCCTACGTTCTCAAAAAGCTTCACGAAGGACACCCTGGAATCGCAGCTATGCGCGCGTTAGGCCGATATTATGTATGGTGGCCATCGCTGGACAAAGATGTTGAATCCTATGTGCGTCGATGCGGGCCCTGTCAATGCACAAGACCGAATGAAAGTGAGGTGCCGGTGTACCCATGGAATGTCCCTAATGGTCCATGGGAACGTTTGCACTTGGATTTTGCAGAACCAGGAGGCGGGAAATACTGGTTAGTTGGAATCGATGCGTATTCAAAATGGGCTGAAGTTGAAGTCATGGATCGTATCACAACTAAAACACTAATTGGTAAGCTTAGACAATGGTTCGGAAGATATGGGTTACCTAAGCAAATTGTATCCGATAATGGCCCACAGTTCTCTTCAATTGAATTCAGAGATTTTTGTAAGGACAACAATATCCGGCATGTGACTGGTGTACCTTATCACCCAAAACCAATGGACTAGTTGAAAGGTTGATTCGAACTTTCAAGGCTCGTTTTCACGCTGGTAAGCAAGAAGGAATACCGGTTGAGTTAGCATTGCAACAGATGCTACTAGCCTACCGGAATATCCCACAGAAGACCACTGGCTATGCCCCCTCCTTGCTGTTCTTGGGAAGACGATTACCAACTGCCTTGGATAGACTGCGACCAGATTTCAGAGAGCAAGTTGAGAACCGGATATGGAGACAACAGGATTATCATGATCGACGATCCAAGCCCCGGGAATTTCAAGCGGATCAGGAAGTATGGGTTCACAATGAGCGTGGAAAAGGATGGAAGCCTGGAAAAGTGAAGGAGAGAACGGCTGAACATTCATATTTGGTTATAGTTGGGGGGGAGGAAAAGCGGAAGCATGCTGACCAGCTAAGAGCAAGAGAAGGCGCAGTAGACGATTGGCAAACGATGGAGTTACCCAATATTCACTTAACCCCTGAGGGGGGAGAAGTGTAGGATGTTACTCGTTAATATTTTATAACTCATGTGATGTTTCCATAACAACAACATGTGACGTAAAGCATTGTCTTCAAAAATAAATTCATTCTAGTTTGTGTCATGAATCGGTATTGTGTTTACTTAAGTTAAGTTGCAACGATACTACAGCGGCTAGTCGGGGTTTAGAAGGCTTGGCAATGGGAGACTTGCGTATTGCTGGATAGATTGTGACGATTTCGAAAGACGAAGGAGTGCGTTTACTCAATGCTATGTTCTAATTGGAAAAGGTCGCGAAATCGGGACTGTCGCGATGACTGAGTCAAACATTGATCATGAACTAACAAGGCCTATTTGGTGAAAAGATGCAGTCACGTCATCGCCTGATCGGCATGGCGCTATCGGTTTGCGTTCGAAACCATCGCGTTGCTGTCATCGCGTTTTTTCAACCTTTTTTTTTTTTTTCCCCAAGTACTGCGTGACATTTGAACGACGATCAAAAATTTGATTCGGTCGCGAAATTTTTGTCGCAACTAGTGTAAAAAACGCTGCAAATAATTACACAATGGTTCATTATTTCTGTGTTAGATAGCCCTTCTACGCAGATCATTGGTCTATATTTGTTAAACCCCCTACGTGATATTTATGATCAGAACATGGCGCATCGCGCCTCCGACAAGGGTTCACACTCTTACAGTTCCAAGACCCCGCAATTTTAGATTACGGAGTAAAAATGTTTGAAAAACGCAGTGGTTCGTACAAGAATCTAAGCAACAAGAAATGCGACAACAACTGTTGTGTGATAAATTGACGTGACGGGATCGATTGCCAGTTTATTTGATGCCACTTGTTACTGTTGCACTGGATAGATCGCCATAATTTCGGGTCATTTCATATTTAGGGCTCACATTAGGGTGTGTAACTTCTCCGAAAACTTGGGCACTTAACACTAATGTCACCATAAATATTGCATTCCACGTTTTGACTGATAGCTTCATCGATCGGTAATTGTCTCCTTTTCGGCAGCGTTCCTAGACACCCTATTTTTCTGAAATATCCGTTTTATATTAAATTTATAATTGACAATTTAGACTGTATTATTACTGTTCTGCTTGATCTTTTCCATAATGGTATTTGAGACCTTCCTTTATGCTGGGTATCAAGACTAAACTATAATAATTTATTTATTATCAATATGGGTATGAAATACGAACTATGAATCGGAAAATTACATAAAAATTGAAGATCTGATCCCAAGAAAAAAGAAAACAAGTTTGATTTGCAATATAGCTTCCTCACTTATTGTAACATAAACATACATATTTAGTTGAAACAATCATTTAGGACTAAATCGACAATATCAGAAATTCATGGTCACTTATGCGCACATGCTACTATTGATTCTATGGCAATGAAATTTGTAGGTTAGCATTCAAGAGCTCTACCCTACACAGTTTGTGAAACGTTCATCTAAATCGGCTCATTATTTTCAATGTTTCACGCGTGTCAACCAACTTTAGATTTTCGCCTGTGCTTGAGTTATTTATCAACCAGCTGCGATACTGAACCTTCTCAAACTCATACACAACTACTCTTCCAGTTTGAACGAAATCCGACGGATAGATCATGAAAAATCGACGTCGTAAGAAATCCAAGTTTGCGCACGCTCTCAAGCCATTTTTGGTCCGACAACAAAGAAATTCATAGGGGACCATATTGGAGTGAACCCGCACATTCCCTAAACATATCATAAAAATCAGACTACAACATAGTATTGTTATAGGCGTGACAAGGAATTGGCACATACACACAGACAGACATACAGTCAAACAGATAAATATACAGACAGAACAAAAATTGATTAGCAAGCTCTTAGCGAGTGGAAATTTTGATTTTGGAGAATAAAAATTCTTTCTGTATGAAATTTGTAAACCTTTATTTTCTAAACCTTTTTTCCAACATTCCAATGATCAATATAGTCATTTTATTCATACGAGAAAGACATGTACCACACAATTGGCAGGACTTGTTTTTCTTCTTTAAAACATTAATTCATAAGTTTGAATCTTTCAGATATAAACCGTTCTGATGATCAAATTACGTCATGTTAAATAATTTGACAGGACTTTTCAATGTTTTCAGAAAATAAAAATTGTCTTCACAGAAAATATCTGCAATTTTAGCATTGAACGAGATTTTTCTTTCCTACAAACCCATTAAACGATTGGAAGTTGCGGGGCAAAATATAGTATAATAACGCAAATTCTTCACGTGGTGTTCCCTAAAGTTATCACGGCACTAAACCGACGATGCATCCGAAACACCTCCATATTCCGTGATCAGAAACGTAGCGCCGCAACATATTGATGGCATTTCAGCCTTATAATGTGTTAGCAGATATAGCTGCGATAACGAACCGAACGATGATCTCATTACCGTCTCCACCACCGAGCAATGGAATAAAGACCGCACGCACCCAGGGCGAGGGACTCCGAAATGCACTCTGACGGATGTTTTGCGAAGCCCCAATCCCACGTCCCGTCACACTTAGTGAAGTACTGTGATTGTCCATTATTTTACACCGTCCACTGTGGTCTGGTGGTTAGCATATCTGGCTGGGGAAGGAAGGATCCTAGGAACGAAACCAATTTTTTTTTCATCGTACTTCAACCTCCGAAACATATTTTTAAATCTCATTTGATCTATTTGTTCAACTAATCTGTATTTTATCAAAAGGATTGATTTAGGATTTAAAAAAAATCGAAATGCGGGTTTGCGAGCATCCAGTCCACCAAACTATACACATCATCCTGATCTATTTATCCAACTATTCTAAATTCGTAATGGGGGATGGACTACTTGATGTTATATATTTTTGAGATGCGAGCCTCTAGACCACCAAACTATACACTATACACACTATTCTGATATCTGTCCAACTAATTTAAGATGTTTTACTTTAAGAATTTTTGGTGACGGAAGGTGATCATACGTCCTAGTATCAGGGATTAATCAAATAAAACACCTACACTTTACAAGTCCTTCTATTTAACAAGAGCTGACCCACGAACTGAAAATTAATTAGGTATATAAAGTAAGTTTGAGTTGGGCGGCAAAGGTGAACTTCCTCGCAGTTTTGCAAGTTGCTGTCAGAGTACATTTCGGAGTCCCTCGCCCTGGGCGCGTGGAGACATAAGTAGCTAATCTCATGCGAGACAAGCGAAAACTAAAGAGCCCGTTGGGTGTTGGTACTCTTAGCAAAGTTTCGTAGAAAATGAAGCTATTGCAATGGCTCCAAACATTTTCAAATTAAAATGTTTGTCATTGAAATCCGTTTTGTGGCTTTCTGAAACGATTCCTGGGTTTAGCACTTTTCCATATATATATATATATATATATATATATATATATATATATATATATATATATAGTCTTTCCAGACGATAACTCTCTCTAGGATCGAGAATATAAAAAATCGGTTCTTGCGCCAAAAAATCAAGCTTTCCAAATGAAAGGATGAGTTCGTTGGCCAGAACTTTTTGAGCACATTAAATTGGTCACATTTCAAAAAAATGTGCTCGAAAAATCACTAAAAAAAAGGCTAAAAATGGTTATATTTATATTATTTAGCCGAATATTGCTCATATAAAGTTTAATAACTGTAAAATAGAACATTCAAAAATTTATTTACAAAATTATGCTGAATAATGTACTTGAATTGCATTAAAATTTGCTTAAAAATCGATAAAAATTGCAAAAAAGCTAGGTAACAATCCAAAATTTCTTCTGGAATTGCAGATTATTATTCAGAATACTTTTTTTGCCATAAAATTAATATTTAACAATTTCTTTGCACTCAAAAAGCTCAAATTTAAAAACAATTCAAGATTATACAATTCGATAATTCAGGAAAATTCGCTCAAACGATAATGCTGCATGACTGATTATTGGTTTTCATCAGGCCGTGTTCCACGTAGACGCTAATGCATGGGAACTTCAAAACCAACTGCAGCGAAAGTCTCCCGCGTGGACTCGTTCGAATACGCACCAGCCACACCCACCGCCCTGATCTCCCACTGCTTTTGTTGCAGCGAAGCTAACTATGTAATTTTAAAATTTTCATGTGTTTTTACCACTCATGTTTTGTAAGGCTGTGGTTGTTTTAGTTGGTGAAGTGCAAAAGTGAATCGAAAGTTACAAAAACGTATAGGTAAACTATTTTCAGACTCGACATGCGACGAAGTGGCCCGAGAATCGAGATTTTCAAGAAAGTACCGGTGTTTAGTGAAGGATAGAAAAGTAATTAGTGTTAAAAATTATTTTGTTGGTACTTTTCCGTTATACCCCCCCCCCCCCCCCCCCCCAATCCCCCCCCCCCCCCCCCCCCCCAATCTGTTACACTACTTTCGCGACTGTTTCACGCCCGCCCGATGTTTCTAGGCATCGGTAGTGATCCCTTTTCACATTTCAATTAATTAATGTTCGTTCAGTTTGAGTGAGTAAAGAGGCATTAGTGAATTCTTGGAAAAACAAGAGGGTAACGTCATTGACCACGGGCGCTGCGAGCTTGCTTGGGTCCAATGTCTTCCCGATGAACCGGTTGGTTTACTAACTAATCTCTTCACAATGGTCAGGCGATAAGACAAAGCCAAAGCGGAACAGTTAATTCGTTACTCGATACCTATTTGTGCGAATTCATGTGCAGCAATCAAACCACAACCACGCCAATTTGTTTCAACAAATCCTCACCGACAGCGGCAACTTCTGGAAACACGGTAATTCGTTTTTTCCTCTTTTTTTTTTTTTAAATAATATAATTTCTTCCCACAGCTTGAAATTGTCACCAACTCTACGTAAATATGTAATCTAAGAAAGAAGGAATGCCTAGAAACATCGGGCGGGCCTGAAACAGTCGCGAAAGTCGTGAACAGATTGGGGGGGGGGGGGGGGGGGTATAACGGAAAAGTACCATTTTGTTACCGTTAATTATATCGTTAACGAGAAATTCGATGTAACTTCTTGGTGGAGGAGAGATGCGTAGGAAGTAAAGACATCACAGCGACAACTTATTCCCTATGAATTTAGGGATATTCAAGACGATACGTTTTTTTCCTATTTCGCACAATGATTCGCACTTACAACCAGTAGTACCCAGTAAGTTACAACGCGCATTTTCCACATATCACAAAATTCGTTCCCTACTTCTTCAAAGCTCAGAATTTATTACAATAAACTTCATGCTGCAAAGTTTTCATTCATTCCACATCATTCTGAAAACTCCTAGTAGGTAAGTGCCTATACAAACTAGGTCGTTCATATAAATTTATTTCAGTTTAAATCTAAAGGATTTTGAAGAGTTTTTTTTTTTTTTAAATTTCAGCCAGCAGGGCTTTTTCTTCTAGAGTATGTTGCACAAATACGGTTTTGATAGCTCCTCAATATTATGTATGTATGTATTGGTAATCAATCTCATCCGTTCATCGATTTACTGCTCCAGTTGCAAACAGAATGTTTAAAAAGTGTTGACGCTAGGTGCTTGAAGCGAAGCTGTGATAGAGGGCTCCAAAGCTCGTTAGTTGTCAGTCAAATCCCCGAGTCGTAAATCAAGTGAAAACAAATCATTAAAAGGAAGCGAGCCGACTTGAACTTGAAAATCCCTGATTAAAGTCTCCCCTTCTCCTCCTTCTTTAACCCATCCCAGGGTAAACCACTTGGGAATTGATTGGGTCAGCTGTTTCCGATAAGGAGACCTAGATGAATTAACAGTTTTGGCGCGCTAAAAGGAGCGAAAAGTAAGATCAATGGTGCGGCGATTGACGGGGGCGCGAGGGGTTCGGTAGTTTCTAATGACTTCCCGAGACTACGCTGACGTTGATATATCGCGGTTAAATGTTTACCGACCCCCGCTTGCTCCACAAGAGGGTGTCCTCACTCGTGTTCTGGTCGATCCTGTCCCGGAGGACTGGGAGAGGTTTCCCTCAAACTTCAAACTCTACAACGGGAGGCGATAAATTCAAGAAACTACTTGCGCCGGCTGTTACAGTAGCTTCAAAATGTAGAAAGTAGCATCCCAGAATGGAACTTATTTATTTCATTTTCACACGAGATTTAAAATGAAATAAGTATATAGACAAAATTAGATTAGATTATATTAGTTAGATTTTATTGTATGACATCCTTGTGGGATAATACATTGTCAAATAATTATAAATAGTAGTTAGGTACATAATATATACATATTAAAAAAAATTCTAAAAATCCATGTAAAACTTCGGGCCTCGCAAGGGGCTCCGCCCCTTGACCCCGCCAGGGGGGCTTTGCCACCCTGGACCCCCCCGGATGTTATTACTTTGAGCCTGACTGCTAAAATGTAAAAAACATGGAATCATGTTTTAGCTCCTCGCTTTCACTTTATTATAGAAATGATCACGACGATTGAGATCTTGTGAGATGATGATCTCTTAATAGAAACTCGCGAGTAAAAATTCACTTTATTATAGTTAATATAGTATGGTTGGATAAATCGAGAGCTTTCGACCGAATGGTCAACGAATTTTGTGGGATGAAAAACGACGAAGTATCATATCCCTAGCAACGACTCGGTTGTAAGCGGAAATCATCACAATTATTGGCGCTACTTTCATCTCACTTTTCGACGGGGGATCCATCGCTAAAACATGATTCCATGTTAAAAACTTATCAACAGTATAAATGGGATTGTCTTTAATTGTTCTTGTGATTTCTCTTCTAAATTGACGAGTTGGTATATTCTTCAGTTTGACTGGAAGTTGGTTGTAGAGTTTGGCACCCAAAAATGATAAATTATTTCTCTGAGCTTTTGTAGTACGGACTCTGGTCAAGGCGAGATGATCCTGAGAGAGATGAGCGAGTGTTGTGATCATGTGCCGAGCGATCAAACTTATCGATGTTGGTGACGACAAAGAATAGCAGCTCAATCACGTACATCCCCACAAATGTGACGACTCCCATCTCGTCACAGAAATGTAATTCAATAAACAGAAAGAAAAGATTACTTTGAGTCGGTAAGTGAAATAAATGAAATATTTATAATAAGATAGTCCCAATAGAATCTCGGGACTAGTTTAGCCACCCCTCGTGTTTGTGCCTCTCGTGTTTAGTTTGCCACTCGAAGTTCGTTACAAATACGTCATCGCAGCTCTTTCATGTGAGTTTCAACTTGCGTTTAATCACTGCCAGGGGTTCAGTATATTTGTATACAGAAAATATGAATTCGATTTGCTGCTTTTAGCGAATTTTTGTAGAAAATGAAACTATTGCAATGTCTCCAAAAATTTTTAAATCGAAATTTTCTTAATTGAAACCCGTTTTGAGACATTCTGAAACGAATCCTAGAGTTTAACGCTTAAAGTTAAACCAAAAATAACAAACTTTTCCACAATATTCTATACCAGATAAAACATCCTATTCACGTAATAAATCTGGTGCCTTACATTCTGGTGGTGTGTATGACACTGCACCGAAACCTGTCAATAAAAATAGGTATTTAAACTAGGTACTTTTTCAGCCATTCATTCCTATTTCTCGCTTCTATTGATCTAAATATGATATGAAGACCTACATTTGATAAAACCTATCAAAGGTCGAAAATGGACCGATCGAGGTTAATTAAGAAAAACTATTTATTTGGCAATAATTTTCACTTTACAGCCAGGTTGATCAGGCATAATGTTGAACCTTCATGAATCTTCATGTTGAATTTAAACGTTTTCCTCTGAATTTATCACAAATTGTAGGAAGCATAAAGTGTACGTCGTTTGTAGAAAGTTTGTACTCGAGGTTGAAAGGTCCATTCAGAATTCAGATTGCTTTGTACATGAGAGTTTTTCTTGTAATCTGAATGTTTTCATTTCATGAAATACAGGCACACATAGGAGATTTAGCTATTCCAACTGGATGTAGATGTGAGGTGCATAAATCATTCCTGCTTCTAAAACTGTGCATTGTTTCGTGGACGTTGATGCCTTTATAACTATGGATCCATCATGGAACCATGGTAGACCAATCGTCGCAATCGGGGAAAGAGTTGTTGATAGTCCTGCATAGACTACCAGAAGAATTCTTGCGATTCTCCGGAAAGCATTTTCTTTTAATATATATATTTATGTTTACACCTAATTTGTTATTTTGACAATTTGTATATATTCTTTCACGCTCATTACTTCTTTTCCTTATCAGTCTACCCGCTCATTCCCGAAAATCTCGACACAGCTTTTTGTTCATACTGGTACTAATTTCTTCTTCATGCAACTGAAATCATGCGATAGTTTCTCAATTCTGTAAACCGTAAACAATTGTGCAAGTTGGGGAAACAGTTTGTAGCTAATTACTACTAGAGTTATAGAGGATATCCTTAGCTATATTCTCATTATTGTACACCCTAATTTAAATGTATTCACTAGATAGATTGTATTCAGGAAAACCATGGCCATCAGCCTGAATCCTCCTTATTGTACAACCGGTGCAGAAGCACCTAATCGTCTGTAAGGATCAAGTCGTGTTAGGAGATCTTACTGGTTAGCGTAGGTACATAATTGCAGGATGTTATCTTGCTTGATTGTGTCCAAACAACCCCCTCCCCCTAACCTCCCCAGATGCCACCGAGCCTCCCGAACACCAACCTGTTGAATAAAGCTCAGAACGAGGTTCATTCACATTTCAAATTCCCTAGATTAGGTTTTCCCTAAACGAGGTCTCTCAATTCTTACTTTTCATTGCTCGCTGGAGAACTTTTTTCATTCGTAAAAGTCCCCCTCCTCCGTTCAGCAGCAGCCGCTCTTCCTTACGAATAAAAGTTTAAATAGTTAAAGAGAAGGTCCGTTGAAAAAAAGGGCGCGTTTAAAAAAAATAGACTACGGGATATTCGGAGGAAACGCTGCTGGTGGAATCTTTTAATCTGGAACTTCATTTGAGTTCAAACGGGTTGTGAGCACGAGCGGTAACGGGGAATACCCCAATCTCGTGCGGTCCAATTCCCTTTACTGCTGAATGGAATAGATACGAAATCTTAATCCAAACGTTCCAGACCACTAACGCGCCAGAGTGGCGCTTCTGTCTACCTAGGAGAGCCTTATATAATTTTTGATCAGTAGGGTTTTCTCTACTTACTATAAAAAAAAAATAATAATAATAAAAATAAATAAATAAATAAAATAAAATGAATAAATGAATAGAAAAATTAAAATTAAATAAATAAATAAACCTCTGATCAAAACTCAAACAGGCAGCATGATCGTATGAGCGAATTTTCGTAAGTTATCGTACTATACTATGTTAAATAGAGAGGTTTTGGCGACTTCAACTTAACGTCACTCGTTACCGTAGTCTTGAGGGAGCAAACGAAGACGCTAACCCAAATGGAACCGGGAGAACGGTTGCTTTAATTTTGATGTAACGTTAACGGTGGTTGGGTAACGCGATATTTTCCCCTCAGCTGTCTTGTTGTCTACTGGTTGACTAATCAATTTCTTCATTTCGATATGAAACGCCGATTTTCAATCCTGAATTCGAATTTCATGTTAGTTTCAATACAAATACGGGCTAATTTCCCATTTTTAGTTTTCAATTCGTAAACAGGGGATGGATAGTAAGCCTCAAGTGTGGAACACCGCGGTTTAGTAGCACTTATAGGTCATTAGTCGTTACGAACTTCATGTTTTTTGGTTTTCCGTTGGGCAAATTATCAACAAGTATGAAAAAGTATTTATCTATATGACAATGAAACAGAATTTTACCTGACAAAATCATCAGTGAAGGCAGCACTTCACGCAATGTTCACGAGAAAATAGCTGAGAGTTCAGGTAAACTAAGAACAATGCTGCGAAGAAGTAGTGCCTTAAAACTCAGTTTTCTAATTTAAAATATGTGAAATAATAATAGAAACAAGGCTTTAATGGACCAAATAGAGCCTGAGCGCAAAAGACTTCAGATGGCACATTCGGTTTCTACGCGACTTGAAACGTAAAATAACCAAGTTTGAGGGGTGTTCAAAAACCTACCCTCTACATCAACATAATTAGTTGGTAATGAGGCATTTGAAAAGAAAAACTATTATATTTACTTCAGCAGTATTCGAGTAATTTTGAGGTGAGCAGTAGGGTTACATTTACAGGAAGGTTAGGCTGGTGTCGTGTGCCTTTAGGTCCCCAAACGGGTCACGTTAAATGAGCCATACGTGACCTCAAGGTCACGTACTCTTAGGTACGTTGAGGAGACGTTAAGGGTACTCTGTGTACTTAAGACTAGCTTGGTCACTACCTCAAAACATCTCGTTTATATCGAATTTTTACTATTCAAGAAGATTATCATGAATTACATATATAAAGATATATATATATATATATATATATACACTCTTGATAGCAACATACCAAGAAACACTGGAGGCAGAGGAGTGAGAAACCCGTCGAATAATCTCGGTGGTGGCAAAGGAAGTCTCTGTCGTACAATGGCTTGCCCCATGTCACTCGCATTGAAGATCCCGCCATCACTTTCGCGCCCACGAGATCCAATAGACACGAAAGTGAAGCGATATTTTGCATCACAACAAGCAAGCAGTGACGTTGAAAACGTCCCCTTATAATTATAGAAATCGCTTCCCGTATTAGCGAAGCACTGCAAAAAAGAAATGTCAAGATCAAAACAAAAACATGGCAATTACTTCAAGCTCAAGTTACTTTCGACAACTTTAAGGAGTAGGTTGGCCCTCTTGCGTACCTGTACTACTACATGTTTGCCATCGATTGCACCAACACAATTGGGGAAATTCCATGTAGTGTAGAAATCGTCTGCGATTTCTCGCCACTTCTCAGCCGTAGGAGGTTGGAGGTATTCTGGCTGTAGAACGTTCCATATAGCCTCACATACCTCGGGAATCAATTTCGAGACAGTAGAAATGCCGATTCGGTATTGATAGGACAGAGATGTCATGCTTTCACCAGTAGCAAGGTACCTGCAATGGTAAACACATAATGTTTATGACTGCAGGTAAAGACGAACGCTTAAATGACTTAAGGATATGCAGCTAACATATTGGTAAGTAGTGCATGCATTACAGACAGGCAAGTCCATACAAAATAAATTACGGTACAAAATATTAACTAATTACTTAATTTTAGATAATTCTACCAACCTCAGCGTTAACGAAAGTTTAAGCCCAGCTGGAATGGGCTCGCGTACTACGCTCCTCCTTTGCACCATGTGCTGGATCTTGTCCAGAAGAATGGTGAACTCTTCGAAAGTTGTTCGGTGGAAATTTCTAAATTTCTCTGGTTCCTCAACTACCAGCTCTTGTACTAAATTCTCCCAGGCTCCTTGTTCTGTGCGTCGCCTGATGGTAGGACACACCCAATACCGCCTACGCTGACGTTGGGTCCTCCTCCTTCTCCTGCACCGCAACAAGTACAGAAGAGCCAGCAGAGTTCCCGTTTCTCCTAAACCCGAAGGGTCCTGAAAAAATTTCGACATTGTAGACTGTAGAAAATTGGGTACAAGGAGGTATGATTACAACAGCGGTAGGTAGGTACTGTAGGTTTAAAATGATACGGGTAGGAACTACTCACGTGGACGACGTTAAACCCCATTAATTCTCTCCATTCTCTTCACACAACCAACTATGAGAACACCCACAATAATACAAACTTACTCAAATACTAAACAACTAAACTAAAATACTATACAACACCCACAGAACACTTTTTTTCTTACAAAAATACAAAAATCAAAGAGAATAGATATATAGAGAATAGATTTCAAGAACTCAAGATCCAAGATGAGAGAGGTTTCATATCAGCTGATCAGTAGGAAGGTTATGATTCCGTCCACCGCGAAGTCCGCTTCATGTGAACACCCTGCCCTATTCCGCCGCCCCTCCACTGAGTTTTTCGGCCTTCCGTCTTTTCCGGCTTTCCGCTCATACCGCTCCATGGGAAACCGGCTTGAATGAGCCATTCTAACGTACGACGTTGCTAACGTCCCCTCAAGGTCACGTACTCTTGGGTTCGTTAGGGTGACGTTAAGGGTACGTTAGTGGTCACCAAAAACTCTCTATTGTAAAGCTGAAAGGAGTTTTCTCAAAACCTTTCTTGGCGTCCTCTGAGGTCCCTCAAGGGTACCACATTGGTCAATTGCTCTCCTTCCTCCTACTTTATGGGCTTAGTTCAATTTTCTCCGGGATAAATTTCCTTTTATGCGCCGATGATCTAAAAATGTTCAACATCGTTAAATCTTAGTTTTCGATTGCCATAATCTGCAGAATAACATTGGCCGTTTTATTCACTGGTGTAGATTGAACCATTTATCTCTCAACCCCTCGAAATTTTATTGCATCACCTTTTCCGAATTCATAGCGTGACTCACTTCAGCTATTTTATCGGGCACGAGCGCATTCAACGTCATACTTCTGTGAGAGACCTTGGTGTGTACTTCGATGTACAAATAACGTTCAACGATCATATTGACGCCATTACCGTTCGTGTCATGCGAGCTCTTGGATTTTTAAAGTGTACAACTA
Source organism: Adelphocoris suturalis (assembly GCA_030762985.1). Classification (NCBI taxonomy): domain Eukaryota; kingdom Metazoa; phylum Arthropoda; class Insecta; order Hemiptera; family Miridae; genus Adelphocoris; species Adelphocoris suturalis. The sequence goes on along the minus strand of CM061048.1, from coordinate 16,563,258 downwards.
GGGCGTTCTCAGATGTGCCAGCAATATACCTCCTTCATAGAATCCCTCGTACTTCTTCGTCCCAAGAGTATGGATCAACGACTTGGTGCCCCTATTATTCTGCCCACAAAAGCAAGCTTGAACGTGTTTAGAAACGTTTCCCACGATATACTGCCTTCATGATGCATATCGATGAGTTCCATTCCCGGCCAATCATGGACACGTGTGGCATTGAACCTCTAGATTCCAGAAGGATGATTGCAGACACGATATTTTTGTATAAGCTGCTTAACAACCATATCAATTGTCCCTCCCTACTCTCCCAAATTCATTTCAATGTACCTCCATATCGGCATCGACACGCTCTACATTCCGTTTCATCCCACCAATTACCTGTACTACCAATCTATCTCGAGATCGGGATAGGGAGTCTACTCCCTAGGCATCAGTCAAACCTTCTTCTCAGCCTGAAACCTAACCTCGATTTTTTCACGACAAAATTAATAATTTAAAAATCAAAAATAGTTTTGATTCTGAGAGCGGTACATTATCATTGTTATTACTTTTATTAATTATTGTATTATTGTCATCCTGTTCATTTATTTAAAACTTCTATTTCATTTAACATTAGCCTATGTATACATTTCTTTGAATTCTTCTCTATTGGGGTTTTCCCTTATTCGATGAAATAAACGAACAAATAAGACATGGCCTTGTTAATAAAGGCCGCTTCCTCACTAAATTAACGGATACTCCAAATTGCGATTTCCGGGAAAACGAAATTGAGGATATGGAGCACAAGTTACTGATCAACATTTCTTTATTTGGACAGTTCAAATTATAATAATACTTTACAAAAAGGCCTTTCCTTGTAAAGTTACTTACCTGCCCCCTATATGCAGATGAACGAAGATAGTTTGAATGCGTCCACAACATCCCTTATCTACAAAATGCCCTAAAAACTACGACACACCAGAATCTACGAAATTGAACTTTAAGAAATGGGCTGGTATACCTGTTTGATATTAGTGCACTTTAATAAGTTATTATAATATAAAATTTAGCATTACCAAATGAAATTCGACATCTCCCAAATAAAAATGGACATTTTCCAAAAGGTTTTCGACATTTTCCAAATAGAATTTGGACGTTCTCCAAATTGGTTTCTACATTTTCCAAACAGGTTTCGACACTTTCAAAATACAATTAAGGAACTCTGTAATATTTTTTAAATAACGCTTTATTACTAATGTAGGTAGGTAGGTCGTGAAAATTTACATAACAGGTTTCCTGAACGGGAGTTAGAGAACAATTTTTTATGAATTTGAACTGATTTTCAGTGAAGAGGTCGTCCAGCTGCTGCCACATGTAGAAGGAGGAACATGTTCATGACATAATTACTACAGTCGGATGAAGTAATTGTTTGAACGCCCCTTGAAATCACCTCCTCTAACTGATGTTCACCCCGTTCACTGTTCACTCAATAGGCTCCGAACTATTGCCTTAATAGTGGAAAATGAATTTTCCACGGGGTAAAACATGAGAGTACGGAGGGAGAAACAGCAAGCTCATTTGAGACGAACGTGTCAAATTTTGAATATGTTCCGAACGATGAATCCATTACATAACATTTGAATATGTTCCGAGCGTTGTCCATTACAAAAACGTAGTTGGTAATGGAATCTGGCAGTTTTTCACGTAGCTCGGACAATAATTCTCCAAATAGCTCGGCGTTAGTTGTACCAGATAATATTATTTTATGGTGCAACATCTTGAGCATTAATTGCGAGGATTAAAGAAACATTACACCTCTAACGGTAGATATAGTCACAACAGCCCGGGTATTGGCCTTCGATCGAGCCTGGCTGCGTTTCATATGTAAATTGAAACCAGATTCATCTATGAATATGAAGTTTTCCCGGTTTCCAGGGATTACCTCATTGAACTGGATCGCAAATTCCTGTTGAAGTCGAATGGTTCTTTCTGCATTCATCCTGCCAAGCTCAATTGAGACTTTCTTCAGTGTTACTTGCAACATTTGGAGACCATTATCTACAAAAGAATTGCTCACAACGATGTTCTGGGCTGTCAGTTTTTCTTGGATTTTCTTGAATTTTCACGACCTACATTAGACCTATATTAGTAATAAAGCGTTATTTATAAGGTATCACAGAGTTCCTTAATTGTATTTTGAAAGTGTCGAAATCATTTTGAAAAATGTCCAATTCTATTTGGAAAATGTCGAATTCAATTTGGAAATGCTATAAAATTTAAAATAATACTGGTTATATGCATCAATCAAGAAGCGCAAAAAAGTGTTATTATTGTGTTTTATTGGTAATACAGCATTGACCTATCTTAGTGGTGTTTATTTATGTACAACCTCACCTGAAAAATGTCTCGTCAACAAAGATGGAATTAAAAATTAATGATGAAAAAATATATAATGGTACCACGGCTTACGGTAAGAAATATAAGTGGGCTCGAAATAAAAATTTATGTTAATCGCTGATATAAGAAAAGCCTGCCTGTGTTAGTTTTATTAAAGACCTCTTGTGACATATACTGCGCTAAGTAATAGTTTCATCTTTACTTTTATCTAAAGAGTTTGGAGTAGAGCGTCAACACGGGTATTTCCTAATTGTCATATGGAGAGAAACGTGGGGAGATAACCAGCAAAATGTCTGACTGTTTCATCAAAATCGGTCTATTGGTCTCGGAGTTTCGTCTGCTACCATAAATTTCAGGTTCGTACATGAGCAAGACTACTATTAATCCGACAGCAATGGAATTCCTAAGGGATAATCTTGCAGTTAACCCGCACTGAAAATTTCATTGAAATTGAGCTGAAACTTGGTAGAGTTTTGGGCGTGTCGAGGAATTATCACAAACACAAAAACAGACAGACATCAGAGAGATACCATAATTGATTAGAAAACTCTGAAACGCAAAAAAGTCCAGTCATGCAGCATGAGCAAATTTTTGAAGAAATCTTCGACATTTCAGTCGCTATTGATCGTGTAGAGAAATTTTAGTTTATGATTTTGATTGACAAACATACAATCAAATTATTAAAAACTCATCAGTTGTGATAACATTTTTTTTTTTTTTTTTTTTTTTTTTTTTTTTAACAAGCACCTACTACCTACGTTTTAAACAGCATGGTTCTAGGATTGGTTATACAGGGATGCTTCCATAAGAGTAGTTCAATCTCAATTTGGACAATGTTTCATGCGAATATTACCGATTTTTACAACTAGCGAACGGCATTATTTCGATTTTTGACTGATTTTTCAACTTTGAAATTTCGAAAACTTGATACATATTCTCATAGGAAATTTTACGCTGATTCCGAATATACCACATGTTAGTATGCTGAAAAAATTATTTCGCACAACAAATCGCAAAAAACAGGCCATTTTGAAATTTTTTACTACATTTTTGAAAATTTCAACCCGAAGATGTAATCCGATCATGCTGGCCTACAAACTTGAACTTTCGTTTTGTGTCCTTAACCTTTTAAAATTTGTTTGAAGTTTCTAGCACAATTCTACGGACAGTTATCGTCTAGAATGACACATACATACATACATAAAAAAATGTGTTAAACTTCAGAATATGATTCAGAATAGCCTGAAACGGATTTCTGCATAAAATTTTTTCAAAAATTCACATTCAACAAATTTTGAGGCGAGAGCAATAGCTCAATTTTCTTCAAAAATTCGCTAAAAGCAAGAAAACATTTTCATTTTGGATGACAAAAATGTATTTGAGTTCTTGCACGAATACAGTTTCTCTGCCTTCGATAATAGGGAACTAAAATTTCGTTTCACAAACGAAACTACTACCTACCTGTTTCTCTTCATTGACGGAAATTTTTACCAACTGGTTTCCAAGAAAAGATAATGTAGGCTTGTGAAGGTGTGAGGAGGGGCGGTGGCGATAAATAACATTCAACCTCCAAGGCTATCTTCCAAACCACGAATTGCTAAGTAGGTCGTGTGCCCTAAAGCCTCTAAGCAGATACCCCTCCTACTCTTTTATTCCGAATGTCTTATCTCTAAACGAATGGCTTCTTTTCAAACAGTACTTTTCTACTCACCTTAATTACTTTCATGGAAAGCCGAAGAATGAAAGGAAAGTTAAGCAACGGGTCTGAAATGATTCGTCTGGAGCTATTGCTGGTTGCCTCCTTCTGCCACATCATTATTTTAGCAGGCCCATTCCAGCTCCTTTCAAGCTTCAGTAGGTAGGATATGAAAGAAGTTGGAATTACCACTCGCTCTGCGATCAGGGTAGCTAAAGCACCTACGTAGGTAAGAACCTTACCGAGCAGTTTTAAACATATTTAAATATTAACATCGTATGTTGAATGGGAAGGATATTAACTCTACAGATCATCCAGCTAGTCAAGCTGGCTCAATATTGAACATTGTCATCGATTTACCTAGCAGTTCTGAATAGGGCACAATAGAATGGTATAAACTATAATGTTAATCCAGGTGATTCGGGTGCGAATGTTACCGCTGTGGGAGGTGGCTTTGTTCCCCCAACTCTGTGGAGGATTTTGGATGCCTATAAAGATCAAACCAGGCTGTTATAAGAATAATTTTATTTATTACAGCTGACGAGTATGCTGTATTTCTGGAAGATCATCGTTCGTGTGTGGTTTCGTGGGATTTCAGGGTGTCTACAGGTCACGAATTCCCGGAAAGTCCCGGAAAAGTCACGGATTTAATAGTAGGGCTCGGATATTTCCGAAAGTCACGGATTTTAATATAGAAGTCACCGATTTTTATGGTGTCGGTAACCAAATAATCATAATATAATGCCAGTACCGGGATTCACAAAACATACGAAAGAATCAATTGAGATTTTTGAATCTCAAATATTAAATATTTTGTACATTGTATTTTACTAATGTTCTGTAAGTAGTCTTAAACTTCTATACTTTATAAGTAGGCTAGAATCAATAAAAAAGTTATGAAGATTTGATTTTAAATAGGCTACTCATGATTACAGTAGGTCTATTAGTAAGTATTTCGGTACGCTATTCCTACAAAAATTAAAGCCTGCAAAAGGTCATCAATTTTTAAAATTTAGAAAAGTCCCCAAAAAGTCCCCAATTTTTAAAATTTAGAACCCTAAAAATTCCCCGATTCTTGTTTTACAGATCTAGTAGACACTCTGGATTTCTAATTTTTGGTATAATAATCGGATTCCTCGCCCTAAAACAATCCCCAGCTGCGAATTTCCAATTTGAAGCTCCAAATGCATTGGACAAAAAACCGATAGAAGAAAAATTAGAGGACATGATAGGAGGAAGGCCGGGTGCATCAGTCAGACGGACGTGGGGGTTAGGCCCCTTCGCTTCTACCAATTCTTTCAATTGATAGCGAATGATGTCAAGGATTCTGGACCAACTAAGTAGCCAATGTGATTTTTGACCTGTTTCATAAACTTAGAATTTCAATTTTCATTATTTTCAGCATATTTTGTAAGTTAACAGGAAATATGAATGAATGAATGAAATGTTTTATTGTATAAATCCGAAGATATTACAAGAGTTGATGTAGTTTCAGTAGATAGGAATATGTATACAAACTTAATTCGAATGGTAGGATATATAAATACAACTTTACCCTATATAAGTATTCTCAAAAAATAAATTGTAACATCCAGTTAAAAAGAAAATTGCCATTTTCGAGCCGTCAGAAAAGGAACCCTTCATTTACAATAATTGCTCTTTGCCTGATGGCTGTATATAGAAAAGAATACAGCTTCTTCCAGTCGTGTTCAGTTTCACGTCGAACCAGTATAAGGCCTGTCCATCGTTAAGGGATTTTTCATTAAGCCACCGTTCTCTTTCTGCTTCAAAAACTGCGCATTGCTGAAAGAAATGGCGAAAGCTATCTGTTGCTCCTGGTATGTTGCAAATATCGCACGGACGCTCGCTGTCAAAAGTAACACGCACCTTTCCGAGTGATAAAGATGCTTTTTTAAACCATAAAACTCTGATCCGGGCAATAATCCTTTTCATGGCTAGGGAGGGATGCCTTCGAGTGCAGGAAAGAGGTCTCACCAAAGGTCAGAGTCTTGAAATAGGTGTTGAAATTCGATACTGAGACCTGTTCTTCAACGCTGGTGAGCAACTGAAAACGTATATCTTCCAATTTGTTGGGTAGCTTTTGTTTGAAGTGTGACACGTCTTCCAATAAGTCCTCAAAGTTGAAATCCGCAGCCAATTTACGCAGCTGGTTGAGCCAGTCATTGTTAAGGTAGCTATAAGGGGTGCTTCCGAGCTCTTCCAAACGAGCAATGCACCGTTTTGGGTATCGGGTGTCCTCCATAGTTGCCAGCTTGTAATACCATGTAAGTGCCCTCTTCAGTAAGCTCAACTTCATGTCCGTCGCGCCAATTTCCCGTTTTATATAACCATCCGGAGTATTCCTTGGGAGGTGGAGGATAACAGAAAATATAAGTGCAATAAACATAATAGCGAAGTTCCTCCAGGCGGGTGTAGTTTGGTCCAGTAGTTATGGAGAAAAGATTCGGACGGCACTTTTAGGAGACGCTATTGGAAGGCCGATTCTAACAAAGAAGCCGTATTTATTTCCCTAGTTCATTGACCTATTTGTTTGTTTTTCTTGACAAATCAGACTTGTCCGCTGCCTCCCTCTAAATGAATATAAACTCGATAGTAACGAGTAAGCATTCAATAGAGAGTTTTTGTACTTCTCGTATTCATTTTCTCGTATACGAAAATGGCCTCTTCGAAACGAGAAGAGGTTTTCGTCACGTGGAAAGACTTTTCGGAACGGGAAGAGTCAGCTTTTTCGGAATCGTAATTACGAGACGACAACTTGACCTTTCTCTAGGGTAACCCTAACTGCCTAACTTAGCAACTATCATGCAGTTAGCATGGACACACACACACCCGACAAAATCGCCTGACTTTTCCCTGTACCGTCTTTTGTTATTGGTTTAACCTTTGTATTTGTCTTTCTTTCGTGTTTTTTCCCCGCACCTCAACCAGAAGGGAAATTAGCGGCATTTCGTTCTTGCTTTCGATGTTTTATCGACGATTTCAGCTTTTTCATTCTCAAGATTTCGTTTCAAGGTTCATTTTACACGTTTTTAAGATTTTTTGTGTTCTTCACGTCAGAATTTTTGTTGTATGATGTAGAGGTAAGTGGTCGTTGTTTCTTACTTCATGTTATATTTTGGAAATTGTCTACTGTGAGTTTTGAGAAGTGATTCACTACAAGAGTCACGTTAACGACGAGAAATCAAAGCGAAAATGTTGGCATTCATTGTGCCTCTAACAGCTTGTTTTCGTGTTTACGAGAAATACTAAATGAGAAATATACAAACTCTCCAATAAGGAAGCGGTTTCTATAAAGTGTTACTTTTTCCAATTAAGTAAACAACTACCTAATTAATTTAGAAAATTAAGAAAATTCATATTGTGTTTTCTCGGATGTATGTTGATTTTAAAGAAATTTAGTTCGTTTGCATCTTTTAAAAGGAATTTTTATTTTGATGGAAAAACTCGGCGCTGCACAGCTCCGCCTGTTGACCCCGCTGGGGAGACCCCAGACCCTCTTTTGCTTTCAACTTGAACCTCGTTTAAACATTGGAGGAATGTGGAACATGCTCCATTTCAATTTTTAGGTTCATAGGTTCAATAGCAAAGAAATTAGCTCCGGATCTCACTCAGCTGACCTGGGGGCTTTAAACTTCATGATTCGTTTCTAGACTGTCCAAGAGTTCTCCATTTCAAATGTCAGCTTCGCAGGTTGAAGAGCAAAGAAATTAAATCTGCCACTACTTTGGTTTCGTTTTTTTCATGACATTTTTCAATTTTAGTTCCCGGTAAAAGCTAAAACGTCCCCCCCCCCCCCCCCCCCCCCTCCAATGCTAAGGATAGAGCTCATTAATTTATATGCCATAGATTCTACCGAGGTCTGAAAAAAATATACAAGGAACAAAATTTCCTCTACCGTAAGCATGGTTTGACAGCCCTTGCACGTTATTTCCAATAACTTTGTTATAACCGACGGTACTTATCGGTTAACGGGAGGCCAATCATTTAGCAAATGTAAATGAGTGTATAGTTTGGTGGTCTGGATGCTCGCAAGCTCGCATCTCAAAAAATAGAGATTAATAGGATGAATTATTGAAATTTCAGAAGGAACGTCAGAAAGGAAAACGCTCCAAATTATTACAAAAAGGTCTATATTTTATCTGTATTTAATAGTACTTCTACGCAGAAGACCTGTCAGTAATAATTATTAATCGAATTATATTATACATTAGGTAGAGTCTAGATTTATCTGCAAAGGTGTCTACCGAAGAGAAATAAAATTAAGTAACACACCTACGTCTTCCTCGTATTTAACATTGGTTGATCCACCAACTGAAAATCAATTATATAAAATATATCACAAAGCTTCGGACGTCCACCTATAGGTGACAAAGGTTACGTGATAAAACAGCTACGTGATGTGAAAATTCCATTAGAATTATATAGAATTAAAATTCCAATAGAATTAAATCAGCTGATATAATTCCGACGTACTTAGGTACAAGGCGATTTTTGCTATACCCCACCAGTTATGATTTCCTCCCATGTTGGTTATTTATTTTCCTGCCAAAAATCTAGCCCTAAGGGAGAGCACACGGATGAGCGTATAGCGACCCGGTTGGTTTCATCCGATTCATTGGGATCAGTTCTAAAAGTAAGACCCATAAAATCATTAGTGTTACGTACTTTAAAGTTTTCGAGATCTCGATTTTTCAATATTTCAGCCCTCAATTTTCAATCTTTATACAAGAATTTTCTTACTAACTTTCTATAAATAAAAAATGTTGTTATATAATAAAATAAAAAAGATAACAGCAGTAATCACAGAAAACAAATTTTAACATTTAGAGTTGATCGAAATTGATGCCGATGTTACTGGTACATCAATGGCCGATTCATGATTTCTGACCCAAATATCATAAACTTTGGTCCAGTAGTTTCGGAAAAAAGCTCTGGACGGCCAACAGCGTATGGCTCGGTGGACAGACGGCATTTTGTGTAAATTAGATTTTTGGATTCTACGTATCTTAAAACGTTAATCAACAAATTTTGAGTGAGGGAGGGGGGAGGTTAGCACTCTTTATCTTGGTCGAATACAAAGGTTCATTATTGAAAATAATAAACGAAAAGAGAAAAAAAAGGAAATAGAACAAGGGCGGGAATAGGACGAGAGGTAGATTAATTGATCATATCAAATTGTTAATAAAATGTATTGTATTCTGTTAGAATGTTTCTCTGTATTTTAATTCAATTTCTGTTTAATGAAAATATTTTTTAGTGATACAAAGCGAAAAATATCAAATAAATATTTTATTTCCAATTTCTTCCTCGTTTAAATATATATTTTATAGTTTATTTGTAATAGTTTGTAAATTAATTAATCAGATTAGAATGTACAAAAAATGGTTATTTAATTTTTTCAGGAGTATTTTGCATTGTATTCAATGAAAGCTCATTTCAGAAACCTTAATGTGAGGTTCAGGGAATTCATCAGGAACAGACTTTCGTCCACTCCGATCATGTAGTTGTCGCGCTGTGCGGAATGAGGAAAATTTTGAATTTAAAAATTTTTGGAGCCGTAGCAATAACTTAATTTTTATGAAAACGGGTCTTTTTTGTTAAGTATATCCCCGCATTTACAAACTATTGTCTATAGAATGGGGGTTGATCGGGATTTATGCGGATTGCTGAGTCTTTTTCGTTATACGACTGCATTTAATTTCAATAGGGCGTCCCTCCTATAATATGTCCAACTAATCTGTATTTATTTTCACTAAGGGATCCATCCAGACCACCAAACTATGCACATCATTCTGAACTACAAGTCCAACTAATCTGTATTTTTACTAAGGGATAGATTACTTGATGTTATGTATTTTTTAGACATATTATAGGGGGGACGCCCTATTGAAATTGAATGCGGGGATATAACAGAAAAGACCTATGAAAACTTTATTTGAATCTGATTAATCTTTTGAAAATTTCAGTAAAGTTTTCAGTAGATAGATTGACACAACTTTCCAGTACTGGGCACGTGTTTCTGGGGAAAGGGGGACTTGGAACTGGGACACGAGGACGTGGATCTGTGAGGTGACATCGCTCGGGAGGTTGAGGCGAATGGGAACAAGGGACGAAGTAATATTGTTAAAGATCCTGTCGCCCCGCTGCACCCCCGCCCGCCGCGGGACCCAAGTTCGGGGGCGCCCCCGCGGATCTTGGCACCGGCCCCTGGAGGCCAGAGCCAAAACGGGGCTTTACAAGGCTCCGGGAGACGGCGGGGTTTCGTTGAAGAAGGGGGGCGGGCGAGAGGGTCAATGTAGGGCGGTGAGATAGAGTGATGCTGCTTGAGATAGAGTGATGCTGCTTGCGAGATGGAGTGATACTGCCAGTGATGGAGTGATGAGTCGGACGAAAGGGAGCTGGCAACACCAGGGGGTGCGGACTCCCAACTCAAGTCCTTACTAGTTTGATCCACACCCCTTTTCAAAGGGTTGCTAGGTGGTAATGGGGCAAAAAACGTTGCAAATTATTACACAAAGGTTTATTATTTATGTATTAGACAGCCCTTCTACGTAGATCTCTGGTCCATAATTATTAAACGCCGCTTATAGTATATTTAGTATCGGAACTCGGAGCTTCGGACCTCACAAAGGGGTTCAATCCATTACAGCAGCATAATCTCACAATCTTACGCTTTTTAATATAGTTGATAAACAAAACAATTTGTTACCAAGTCATCTTTCCAACACATAAAAGTGTTACCAGTATATTAATATCATCTAATTGGTCAAATTTCAAAAAATGTGCTGACAAAATCGCTGAAAATGGCTAAGAATTGTTACATTGATATTTTTTAGCATAAGATTGGTCAAATAAAGTTATTCAACTATAAAATAGAACATTCGAAAATTTATGTACGAAATTATGCTAAAAACTTGAACTTCATTAAATTTTGTTTTAAAAAATCTATAAAATTGCAAAAAATAGCCTAAAATCCAAAATCTCTTTTTGAATAGAAGAGTATCATTTAGAATACTTTTTTTTTTCCATAAAATTAATAGCTAACATTTTTTTTTCACTCATAAATCTCCAATTTCTATACAACTTGAAATATACAAAAAAAGACACTTTTTCACCTATATTTGGCTCATAGCACCCATGAGAGTGGAGCGATCGAGCTGGCGAGACGTTAGGACCAACTAGACCCCAAGTGGAGTCTTTGTGCGAAAGAACAGATTTTTTAAGTCAATTCTAAGGCCTTTTATGGCCCGGAAGGCGAACGGCGGACGGCGGACGGACATTTCAAATTTGGATTCTACGCACCTTGAAAGTGACAAAGTTTGATGGGGGGGGGGTTATAAAAATGTTTTGCTATACGATCACATAGGCTTATTATTGGAAATAATAAACCAAAACCGGGCACTACTATGATTATTAAACTGCCAAACTGTCATAAATTCCATGCATTCACTATTACTGATATGCATTTTTATCATGAACTATATTCGATACGTACCCTACCAAATGGGACCTAATATTTGTTGTTTATGCAAACTGACACACCAATATTAATTGAATTAGTTAATTATGTTATATTCAGATGTTGATAATTGTGTTGTGTTGTCAACTAATAAAATCACTTCGCCTCTAAAATCTATAAAAGATAGTTGATCTAATTTCACTTATAAAATAATTTACTCTGCTGAAATAAAGTTCACAAAATAACACATATTACAAGAATATTGTGGTATTATCTAAATTTATTTTCCAATAAAAGTCACTTGCCGACTATAATGCGTGGATTCAGATAAGTTCAAAACAAATTTTGAGTTAAACTAATTTGAAAATGGAGTGGAACACTGCATAGTTCAACAACGGAGTATGTTTTTTGCCCCAATCCTCAATCATATTCAAAATATACCAATGAATTTTAAAAAAGCGTTTCAAAGAAACCACTTTCTTTTCGCATTAGAACCTTGTTTCTCTGACCAACTCAACCGAATTTGATTTTCGAGTATTTTTTCAAAATCAGCGTTAAATTTTTTAATAGAATTGTGACTTTTGACTATCAAAAAATACCAAATAAAAATCATACAGCCAGCTGAAACGTGAACTGTTTTGAAAAATAAATATTTCTGAAAACCATGAAACTTGAAGTTTCATATGCCTAAAATTTTTTTGAAGATTGTCAAATCAAACTGCCTCAAGTAGAAAAAAAAAGTAAGCTTTAGCACGGATTGTTCACTATTGCGATTTCGTTTCAATTTGGTAGATATATTTTAGCTGGAATTTGGAAATAACGTGGTCCAGATGTGACAAGGGGTGTGGAAGAACTTTTTTTTTTTATCATGCTTGCAATAATTTTAATCCATTAAGAGAGTAATCCAACGCGATTTAGCATTCATAAAATAATTTAGCATTTAGCGTTCATAAGTGAGTAGGTATTGTAAAAGAGGTTTAAAAAAAGGGTTAGAAGATGTTTTGTTTTGTACGAAAGATTAAATTGTAAGATCGATCTTTAGTTAGGTAATGCACAACATTACCGATAATCCGATGAAACAACGAGGGAGGGAATTACTAGTAGTAATAGGATTTCCCCCCTCTTTCGCTGTTATCAAGTAACGGACGTTTTGATTAACGATAACGACCGCCGAATAATGAAGTTGGACTCACATTTCTAATGAGAGTATTGAAAAATGTGGCGATCCCGCTGTGTTCATAATGAACCAGATCCCCGCCGCGTTCCCATTTTCTCTGCTCAGCCGCTTGCAATTTAATTAGAGTTCAACTAGTTAACCCTTCTGTTACTGATGGGGTCTCTTTGGGAGCTCTATTACCCTGGAGGTCCCATTTTCCCGAGTTTGGCGGTACCAGTGCACTTCGCGTTGCTAAGTCCTTTCTTATGGAGGGGCGACAGTCAAGGATTTCTCTTTATTTTATAGTTTTAGTATTAATTTAAAGTAAGTACTGGTTGTATAAATAAACCGTCAAATCATATAGATGTTCAATGGCTTTTTGTCATGATTTCAAATCATATTCACAAACCTACCTGTGCATTATTAAAGCATAACTAATACTACTTAGAACAAATATTATCCAACATTTTTTTAATACTATACTACGATAAACGAATAGGTACGTACCGATGAACTGAGGAGCACTATGCTTTTTATATACTACTATACTACCTAATGCCTACAAAATCATATCTGTGTACGTTTCTACCTTAGGTACAGGTTTATCCTGAATTGTTACTTCAGTGTTACACAATCGTATTGAATATAAGTAAGTAGCTAAGTGAAATAAAATACAGCAATATCCTAGGTTAGAATAAAACTATGTCTACCAAATTTTCTATCAAACTATTTCAATCACCACTGTAGGTTTATTGACATTTTCATGTCTTTGCCCTGGCACATTGCACAAAAAACTGTCACGTAACGAAATTGTGTTACAGTGCCTTTATAATGATTTCCGCTGACAACGACCCCGTTGTTAGGTTTGTTCATTTTCTACACTTTTTAGCCCACAAAAATCGTTCACCACTCGTTGGAAAGCTCTCGATTTAACGAACATTTTCATGTTCTCCATAACATATTGACTATACGAATAGCGGAGCTATGGGCATAACTGTTTTCATATTTTGTTTACAAACTCTTTACATGGTACCTACCTCTCCTATTAACTGTTGGTAGTTGAGATTTGGTATGTAGCCTTTGCAGTTAACCCTGGCACATAGCAACAAAATAAAGGTTTTATTATCCATGTTTTGTTTTTATTTAAAAATTACCTCATTTGCGATATATTGGGATCAATTTTTTGTAAGTATAAGTTATATGTTGTACAAAAATAAAAACGCTTGCATACGAGTCTGCAACGCATTGGGACATTTTCATGTGTTTACCTATTGCTTTTTACCTCACTGTAGGATTTTATAAACTACCCTCCGTTGTTGTCAGAATGTGAAACGAATCATTAACATAATAACTATCTATAGCTATTTGTTGTATTTTTCAAACCTCACAATGCGTTGCTGTTGTCTACTCTACTTAGCTTTTATCTCACTGGTTATTTGAATAATTGTGTACACTCAGGTGATCATTCTCAATAATTGATATTGTGAACATGATTGCCACCGCTTGTTAATTTCTGATGATTGCATTGTGCTGGTGTTTCGATGATTTGATTCATAGCAGGTGACCCGAATATTGCGAGAACGGTTTGATTTGTGAATCGGTGGTTAAATCATTTTAATAGGTAATTTCTATGATTTACACTCTAGGAAGCTGTAATTTCGTATGTTGTCTCTTTAGCACATTTACGTGACGATGCCCAGGGTCCGGATCAGCTGAGTGGCTCATTTAATTGATCTGTACGCCCCGCCGTGCAATGCACGGTTGAGATCTGCCTAGTAATAAATACAATAAGAAAACACACATGAAAATGTCCCAATGTGTTGCAGACTCGTATGCAAGCATTTCAAATTAATAATGAACCATTATAAACGACCAAGAAATAAATTATCTCTGTCCCTTGACCCCGCCAGTGGGGCTTCGCCCTTCTGGACCCCTCGGTTGCTTTCCGCAATGCGCCTTCAGCTAAAATGCTAAAACATGGAACATGCTTTCTTCCCACGAATACTACGACATAAATATTTTACTAATCAAAATTACTAGATATCTACTTTTTATTGCATTTTTGTTTAATTTTAACTGGAATTTTATACATAAGTGGTAGGTATAATTCAAACGATATACCAACAATAAAAAATCAAAAAAATTTTTTTACGGGAAACTTGATCTGGTAGGCATTGAAAAGTAGGGGAAGTTCGTAGGGGAATTTTCGTGGACCCTAAACCTCGTATGTTTTTCTAGGGAAAAATCATACGGTCTACCCACGACTTGATTTCAGTTAGCAGTAACCACATTTCCTGTTCCTTGACAAGGTGATTTTACTTGTCTCGGTGGGGCTGTATAATATCCACACCATTTTCCCTTCACACAAACGAACCTACTTAATAAGAATTTTTATTTCTAAGAGCGTCTTAAGTTGCTAGGCAACCGGATTCAAATGAAAATAATGATACTTAATTGTTTTACGAATTACATTCTCCTATTCAAGGTGTTAGGTACTGAAGTTAGAGGCGTAAAATTATTAATTTTGAGTGTATCCATTCAACGAACTACTGCGTCCCCTATGATTCAAAGATGGACTTTGCCTTCGATAAAGAAAATTTTCGAAAATTTTAATTTTTTTGGAGCCATTGCAATAGCTTCTTTTTCTACAAAAATTCGCTAAAAACGGCTAAAAATCGTCAAATTCATCTATTAAAGCAAAACGTTAGCCAAAAATGTTTATTATAGATGAACTAAACATTACAAAGTTTATGCAGATATTTATGCTAAAAATGTACTTGAACTTCACGAATAATTGCCAAAAAAAGTGCAAAACAAGCTAAAAATCCAAATTTTTTTGAATTGCAGAATATTATTTAGAACGAGTTTTTTTGTCATAAAATTAGTTGTTAACAATTTCTTTTAAAGTCCATAATTTTCAAAACAATTCAACATAATATAGTACGATCATTTATCTAAATTCGCTCGTGCGATCATGCTGGGTGACTGGACCTTTTTTTCATCATTATGAAATTAACAGTTTTCACTAAGTTAAGTTATTTTTCCCAAGGACAATTTTGTTTGTAGTTTTTAACGTTTTTATGTGACTGGACGTTTTTTACTTTTAGTAGGAACGAACCTACTTCTATCCAGAGGCGAATTTTCGCAATTTTATGACTTGTGGATAGGTACCTCTTTGCTAGATACTGCGGGTTTCAACACCCACACTGAGTTTGGCCTGCAGCTAAGAATATTTCATGTAACTAGTTCTTTGTTTCCTTCTTTGTTGCCGGCTAACTCCTCTTTGCATATTGGTTTCCCACAGCCATCCCACGAATGGCAAAACTTCCGCGAAAACGCCAAAGTTGAAACGAAACGCGGGAATCCCCCTTTCATGGAAGAGAGTTAGTCTAATATTCAAAGTTAATGAGAAATGCCTGGAAGCGCAAGTTGCGAGTTCCTTCTAACAAGTTGGGGGTCTTACGCCGTTGTAACAACCTTCGTAGGTCGCGAGGGGGGTTTAGGAAAGGAAGACCTGCCCTCAGCCATTTACCCTTTGCTACCTACCTTCAGCTATCTGCTCTCTGCTACCTTCCCCCCTCCTACCAGCTACCTAACTACCTCATAACTCCTTAACGCCTGGATGCCCGTCTTTCCTTGAATACACAACCATCTTGACTATGCCCTGTGACGAAAATTCCAACCTCTCTGTCTCCTAGTTTATGGAGGTCCTCACAACCCAGAAACACTTTCATTCGTCTACTTAATAACTATAATAGAATACAGCTCATTGAAGTTGACTCTGATACAGTTGGAGAACCGGTGACAGTCATATTTAACCGGGATAACAAGTTTTCCAGTGAATAAATGTGACCCGTCTTATCTTGCCGGATGTCGAAATTGAGTTATTGCCATTTCCGGATTCTTGAGATTCTGCTGAAAACGCTGGTATTTTCAGAAAAATTCTATCAGTGCTATATTAACCCCCAGTGTGCGGACCCTATGTTTGAGCACTTACGGGCGGACCGTGTCTGTCAGACACCTAGTACCAAAATCTCTCATATAATGCGGGGTTTCCCTGAATTTGGTAACAGTGTGAACAGAAGACTGTTTAGTAGAATGTATTTATTCATTTTAAAATGTTTCGTGCATTGAAACTTTGAAACAAACAATAAAACTTGAATGAAAATATTATAAAATATGCAGCTGTAGTAGATACCTACCGACATTGCCAGTTGTCGCGATTCAATGTAAAATAATTGATAGATATATTCTCTCTAATATAAGTATGAACAAACTATTTTATATCTGAAACAAGTTTTAGAAAATTTGAAACAATCAAATTGTTGTAAGAAAAATTAGCTATTTTTTCAGACATTTGATGCAAATTTTTAATATCATCCAAATCCTCCCAGTCAAAATCTGGAGACTAGTTGGTTTCACCATCATTCTGAACTGGTGGAATTACAACTTCTTCATTTTCATCACATTCGGACTGGGATACATCATCAGAAGCAAAACTATCTTCTGAGTCAGAATTTTGCAATAGGAGGGATCTCACTCGATCTTCAAAATCGGGATCAGCTGTTGAAATCCTGTCCCCTCCCCTCCTACCATCGCTAGTACTTGGTTCCTGGGACATTGAGCGAGATCACGGTGACTAAAAAATACGACTGAAAGGATTCGACTAGGCGTATAGGGCGGATCGTGTCTGAAAAACACTTACATTACTGTTGCTTATGGGCGGACCCGTGTCCAGAGGACACTGCAGATAGTGGGAAAACCGACACAACACTCACCTTGTGACATCTGTCATGATAATAACCACTCCCTCTAGTTCAACAGGCCCCAAAGAGAAGGTATTAGGGCGGTGGGGTTCAGAAGCCACTCCAATGTTGCCAACTGACAAACATGAAATTTGGCAAGTGTCTGACAGACACGGTCCATCCATTAAGGGTTAATATGTGCCCCACATCCCAGCGGCGCTCCTCAACCCTCTCGGCACTTCAGTTTCTGTGATAGTATGCGAATATTTATTGAAAGAGAAAGGTACTCGTAGATAGGAAAATTTTTGGAAGGTACAAGAAATCCGCATCAAGGTGCTTCGTCAAGGGTCTATCACGGTTCTAGGGTCGGTAAACTTCTTCACCTCCTTCAGGAATGCGACGAACACATCTGTTCAGATCTGTCTTTATTTCATACTTTGCAAATAATTTGTACATAACAATAGTCATTACATAATTTTTATGGAATTTAATAATAATATAGCTCGAACTCGCCAGCAATATAATCAAGGAGTTGTGGGGGCATGCGGTAACTAAGATTTTTTCGGATCATATAAAGTATATCCTGGCTGCAACCAAGGAAAAGTTAAGTATTTCAATGAAAGTTAAAGTATACATTAAAGTTAACGATCTCGAATCACACACTAAGGTATTTTTCATTCAGCATATACACACAAGGGCTTGAATGTGTCAGATTACTGAAAATAAGAATGTTCGGTTTGAGGAATTAAAAAAGAACCATGGATAGTAATATTTTTACTGTACGTAGGTCACAAAATTTGTATGCCGAAGAAAACATTACTATACAATTCAATTTTAACGAGTCCATATTTCAGTAAGGTTGTATTACATACATAAATGTAATTAGGAACATCATTTTCAATCTCGTTCTCACTAAAAAAAATATCTCGTGCATCTATTGGGCACGTAAGGACTAAGGACGTTAGGAACTTTGTAGGAACTCGAAAAGTTACATTCATTCAGTCCCTCTTTCTTTCTCTGAAACACTGTATCTATAAAATATTGAAAATTCGGAAAAGAGCTGTGGAAATTGAAAATTCAGAAAAACTTTGAAAATTGAGAATTTGAAAGAAATCTTTATACATGAAAAAAAAAGTAAATTAGACCAAGTCCTTGACTAGTAAGTTGGTGCGGGGGCTGAACTTTTCTTCTTCGTTTCAAATATGAAGTATTTTGGTCTACTTTAAATTTTTATAAAGTATACAGTATTTAGAACAAAAACTAAGTTGGATACTTTAAATTAAAGTAGATTTGGCAACCCTAGCGGTAACCCCCAAGCTGGCCAGGCGCATCCCGACCGGCCCCGGGCCCCACCCACCATGGCGGTTTCCCGGACCAGGCAACTGATGACGGAAACCGCCAGCGGGAGCAGAAGCTCTCTCCACCACCAGACGCCCGGCCAAAATGTAACGTAAACATGCTCACTTTGCTCCACGCAATGCAACGCAAATAGATACTTATAATAAAAAATAACAATATGATATAGAAACTGATGACAAACAACGAAGAAAAATAAACATTTTGATAGGTCGATAACAAGATAATTTTAAAAACACCTAAAATATCACAGACCATCGACTACTAAGTACTACACGTCAAGCTAGGGTACTATACATGTAATGAACACTCTAGTGTTATTATACATTTTACCGTGCCTAGAAACAATATTATTGTTTCCTGGCGCGATAAACAAATAAAGTTTAGTGTTTAAAGTCAAATCTAAAATGTGTGTTTTATAATTTCACATTGTAATTGTAAACTTATGATATAAGTATTACAATTTGGCGCAGTTGGTAGTTCTGCTACTAAATGAAAACCTATGGCTTCTAGGGAGAGTTCGCCTGAAGAAGTTTCCATAATGCCACATGAAGAGTGTGGTGTGAGGCATCTGTCGACTCTTGATTTCAAGACGTTAATGACTTCGGTTCTACAATCGCAACAGCAGAATTTGATTCAAGTTGTTGAGAAGCTCATTAATTTAATGGCAATGTCTTTTAGTAAAATTGTCGAAGATAATGCAAGTAAGCCTGAAAAGATGGCGATACCTACATTTGATGGTATTAACGAGAGCCCTGAATCTTGGATGCATTTGTATGAAATTGCATGTGTTCATAACAGATGGAGCACAGACGAACAGAAGGTAAACAATATGCTTGGATATTTGAAAGCGGGAAGCATGGCCCATAAATGGTTCAATGCGCGGATTGTAGAGTTAAAACCCACCAATTGGTCCGAATGGAAGGAGTCCTTTGTGAATGCATTTGGTCAGAGTCCAGTTGAACTGGTGGCGGATGCCATGGAGTTTCACTATCAAAGCAGATGTCTCATGGAATTTTATTACGAGAAGCAACGCTTACTCCTATTAGCTTTTGGAAAACTTCCAGACCGAATATTTAATTTATTGCTCCTTCACGTTTTACCTCCAAGATTTTAAGATGCATTGATGATGAACGGAACTGACTTAAATTCGAAAGAAAAATTCAGACAGTCACTGGAAAGAATAAGACCTATAAAAAGTGCCATAAATTCTCGGAGTTTCCCTGAACCTGTGAAGTTTGAGGAGGCACCCGTAACGTATGAAGTAGCACCTTCTACTGTTTCGATGAGTAAAACTTGCGATCAGCAACTGTTGGATGTATTTTCTTCTTACCTGCCCAATCACAATGCTATACAGCCACTTGTACATACCTTGAAGTTAAACGGAATCAATGTGAATTCTCTGTTAGACACGGGGGCTATGGTAAACTTAATATCATCGAAAATATTGACTGCTAATAAATGGGAGTATACTGATGAGAACAGTGTATTAAGAGGTTTTAACGGCGCAATTGAAACTGTTGAGAAGGCAGTCCTATTGAACATTTGTTTGGGTGATTCAACTATTGTTTCGAAGGCGTATGTTGCAAATTACTTACCTTACGATGCGATAATAGGTTGGCCTACTCTAAAACAGTTGGGGCTCAGATTGACAGTGGTTAAAAAACAAGATTCAGTTTTCCAAATTAATAAATTTAAATCTGGGGAAAATTTAATTTATAACCTTGAAGATGTAGTTCGTTTATTTCCTAAACAGACAACCGAATTACCTGGACCATCTCTCCAAATAAGGTTTACTTTGAAGCCCGGTTCTCCCGTGGTAAAACAAAAACCTTATAGGTTGAATAGAGAAAAGTTTACCTGGGCACAGGAAAAAGTTAAAGAGCTCCTATCAAGGGGGATAATTCGAAAATCTGAGTCCGATTACGCCTCACCCTGTGTGATTGTACCCAAGGAAAATGGTAGCCTACGGTTATGTCAGGATTTTCGTATGATCAATGAATTCACCGAGCTAGACCCGTTTCCGTTTCCTGTGATCGATGAAATCATTTCCAATTTCGGAGGATGTTGCTGCTTCAGCAAATTAGATCTCAAGGATGGCTTTCTTCAACTTTCTCTTTCTGAAAACACAAAAAAATACACAGCCTTCGTACTTCCTTTCGGACACTTTGAATTCAACAAGTTACCTTTTGGCTGGAAAAATTCTCCTTCGAAATTTCAAAGAAGTATGGTTGAAATTCTGGGGCCTTTGTTGGAAGATTCTCTGGTATGGGTTTACATTGATGACATCATCATTGGGGGTTACACTAAGGATGAATGTGCCCGTAGAACATTTCAAGTGGTTGAGAAGTTGACTGATGCAGGACTGCAGTTGAACTTGGACAAAAGTGTATTTTGTAAACCTGAAATAACTTTCCTTGGCCGCCATATCGATGGAACAACAAAAACGACAAAAGAAGAGTCGGTGGATAAAGTCCGGAAAATGACTCGACCACATAATGTGCATACCGTCCGTGTTTTTACAGGGTTAACGGGACATTTCCGGGCTTTCATACCTGATTATGCCAAAATTGTCAAGCCTTTGGATAAGTTGAAGGAGAAAAATAATGAATTCAAATGGACTGAAGAATGTGAGAATTCCTTTCAAACCTTAGTAACCAAAATCACATCAAACCCCGTGTTACAGCTTCCTGATTGGCGTCTAAGCTTTGAGCTTTGTACGGACTCATCTCACTTTGGATGTGGGGCAATCCTGTATCAAAGGGATCCATCCAAACCAAAGAAGCTGCAACTGAGAGTAGTAGGTTATTATTCATACTCTTTCTCAAAACCCGAAATCAACTTCTCCGTGACGGAAAAGGAAGCATTGGCTGTGATAAAGGCCATTAAATACTTTCAGTCTTACCTAGATGGAAGAGAGTTTGTCATCCATTCTGATCACCAGGCCCTTAGTTATATTATGAACCTAAAGGAAGCAAAGGGTCGATTGGCGCGCTGGCAAATTTTCCTTATGGGCTTTAACGCCAAAATAAATCACAGGAGTGGATTGGAATTAGAAGATGCTGATGCCATATCGAGGCTCTGCATTTCAAAGCCGGAAAATTCAGAAGTGGTGAACGTTAATTCAATAGTGAAAAACAAAAACGGAAAAATTGAAATAGATCCAGGTCATGTACAAGAGCTCCTTCGAAACTACCACGACAATCCAGACTCTGGGGGCCATGATGGTTTTATGCGGACTTATGTCAAAATCAGGCAGAGGTTTTATTGGCCCAAGATGAAAAGAGATATATTTAGGTACGTGCAGAGTTGCCATCAATGTCAAGTTCACAAATTCAAATATCGTCCTAAACCTGACTCCATGGTCATCCCCCATACAGCCTCCAGCCCTTTTCATACTCTTCACCTGGATTTTGGAGAGTTACGCAAGAAGTCTGAGGGACAGCGCAGTACGAAATCATTCCTTGTAGCGGTTGATGAATACTCGAGATTCGTGTTTGTAAAAAGCATGAAGGAGACATCAGCTGCAATGATAAAGTACTTGAAAGGATTATCAATAATTGATAAAGTCAAAAAGTTGGTCACTGACAATGGACCCCAATTCACGTCTAAGGAGCTACAGAGGTTTGCTGAAGAAAGAGGAATTCGTCTTGTACATACTGCACCATATCATCCTGCTGGAAACGGTTTGGCCGAAAGGAAAATAAGAGATATTAAGCAATTTACTCTATGTATCCTCAATTCAGAGGGGGATGGAAAAGTTGTTTGGAGGCAGCTGCAAAACATCTAAACCGATCTCATTCGTCTGCTATTGGTTGTTCCCCTCATTTTATGGCTTATGAAAGGATATCATTGTATCCAGCTGATGAGACACATGGTGTTACCTTGGACATGATAAAAGAGAATCCATATTCTTCAGAGGAGAGAGATAATTATCGAAGGAGGATGAAAAAAAACTTCGATAACCGTCACTCAAAAAAAGTGCCTTCTCTCAAAACCGGTGATAAAATATTAGTCCAAGTTGGAGTTGATAACAAAACGCCAACAGTCAAGGGTCCTTACATAATTTCGAAACTTACATCTATGAACGGCTATCCCAAGACGATATTCTATAAAGATGAAAGTGGAAAAGACCATGTCGCTGCGATCAAAAATATTTTGCGATATTTTCCAAGAGGGAATGATTAATTTCAAGTGGAGGGGTGTGTAATGAACACTCTAGTGTTATTATACATTTTACCGTGCCTATAAACAAATAAAGTTTAGTGTTTAAAGTCAAATCTAAAATGTGTGTTTTATAATTTCACATTGTAATTGTAAACTTATGATATAAGTATTACAATACATACTATTCCCCGCTTGAGTCATAATAAGTTTAGAGGAAAACAATATACTTATGTACAAATCCACCTGAGTCTGCAATATCACCAAAGTTCTTAGGTCAGAATTCACATACGCTAAATTATATTTCATGAATTCGTTATAGGTTTAAAACGCATTTTTCTTCAAAAATTTATCAATACAGCTAATGAAACGTTTGAATGGCAGTTTTCGAAGAGCAGGGGGTAATTTATTCAAAAAGGTAATTGCCCAATGACTATAAGAGTGCTCAGACCTTTTTAACCTGTTAAAACCTACAATATAATTTTCACCACCCCTTGTAAAATGGTCGTGGGAGTCACTAGATTTAGAGGAAGCGCAATGGCCCAAAGCCAAAACTGCATACGCATACTTGCACACTGAAAACTTGATGTTAATCATCCGTTAACCTCTTGATTCCTCGAAGATCTATTAATTAGCTAATCAGCTTTGGTAATCAGATCGTCAAGTTTTGACGGACGAGTTAACCAATGACGAGTGTTGGTGAAAGTAAAATCGCTCCAACGTCTGATTAAGCTAATGCCGCGTTAACGCTAATTCTTGATTAACTCAAACGGTGAAAGTGGCCCTCAGTGCAATACGGTCTTTTTTTAACGGTTCATTTGACATGAGAGAGGGAGTTGGGTGAGATAAGGTCCGTTTTATGTAATTGCAACTACTTTTCGTTTTTCGAGTTTTTCGATATCATAATCAGTTAAACATCGGTACTTATGTGACTATTATACTGCGTGAAGGGTTAGTTGTTACTTCAGAATCGATAAAAACCTAAAAATCTATATTTTTGACCATTTAAAAAAAAAAGTCTTTTGTTCGCCAATAAATTCTATCTCTCTCTCTCTCTCTCTCTTTTATCGAAAAACGCTTTCTTGAAAATTGTAAGATAAGCTCCCTTTTCCTAGGACGGGTCACAAATGATGAAGTACACGACCTTAATTCAGAACGGGACGACTTGGCTGGCCGGTATTATTGCGTTACCAAATTGAAATTCACAAAATTTCAGTAAAATACGCTATACGGGAGAACGTATCGGCAGATTGGGCTCAAAAATTGAAGTTTAAATCATTGCACAATTTTTTCAAGATTTATAGATTTTTACCCACCACTACCATTCAGGCTGACTCACATATTTTTGGATTCCTCATGAATAACCTTACAAAGTGAGCCTCGTCAGCCATCTATTAAATTTGGTTCTTGCTTAACAGCTGGTAAGCAAGTACGCACTCATTCATGGTCATGTTAAACTCATTTTCTCGACCAAACGCTAGGAACTAGTCGTGAAGTTTGTTACAAGGACTATTCTTTGGTAGATTTTTCGAAAATATTATTATACGTTTATTGTAAGTGATATGTTTATTGTAAGTAATATTTTTATCATTTCATTAATTGCTACTTTTATTTTTCACAGGTAAGTGAAAGAATCTTGAAAACTGGGTGAGTTGAGCAATTATCAATGTAATGGTCCCTTCCCAATAACCCTATATATAGGTATATAAGTATAGCCTTAATCACTAGAATTGATCTAGTTCTTCCAGCTGAATCTGTCCCACGGATCACGATATGAAAAGTTCCAGTCATGCATTATCGTATTATCGGTTATTTATCGTTTATATATATAACGAAGAAAGGGAAGGAGGTAAACAAACAGTTACTCACGAGATTGAGTTGGAGCTTTCGACTGTCACGTTTTCAACATACTGACCCCCTCCTCCTCGCGACCCTTCTCGAAGACGTGTGGACGGGGAGATTTGGTAATGTTTTAGATGCAGCAAAACCTTCACAACGAATGGCGCAGGACTTTTGTACGATGGGAAATGGCAAAGATACAGTTCCGCTACGACGATTTGGCTGTAAGCAAGAATCACCAGAAAAATTCGTCCCCCGTAATAATTGTCGCACCTTAAAAGTAAAGCTTTTTGCGGTTGTGTGATATTGCAAAGACATGAACATTTTGAAAAGTGATAAAAAGCTACGTGATTATGGAGAAAAATAATATTTTGATCTCGCAATAAATATTAGAAAAATAAAATCTCGTTTGTATTTTTTCTACCTTGAACTTACACATAAATTTGATTCCGGAAACGAGGAAGTTCGTGTCTATCCAAGTAAATGCATATACGAACGCGGAAGGAAATAAGTCTTTGGTTACATAATTGTAGAAGGCGAAGGGCGCTAGAGAGGAAAACGTGGGGCGAGCGTCTGGGGAAAAGTCCATTTCACTGCCACGGGCTCAGCCTGGGGTTGGCTGTCAGCGTTGGATCAGAGCGATGAAGCGCGGGCTCAGCAGAATCCATACAAGGTTTTCCCAAAGGGACGAAGTCATACAACAAACGGATGACTGTGTTCTGACGGGGATAACTTAGAAAAGGCCTAGGTCAACACTACGGCTGCACATGCGAATAATAGAGAATAATAGAGTGAAAGGCCACTCCGACCGGACGCAGAGCGAACGACAAATGCCCCAATTTTTACTTCCCTATATCGTCTCAAAAGACTGAGGGCGGAATCCATAGTCACACCTTGAGATGGGAAATTTCTTGACTCGAGCCAAGGTCACATCTGGCTTAAGAAGGTGGACTGGTATTTATCGTTAAAAGGTGCAGGCGTCGAGGCCAGCCTCATCTCCACCTTTTCTCAAGGTGGCTTTGAGGAGACATGGAGTCTAGAGCGAGCAAAATGTGGTTCTTCCAACTATTTTGGGCATTCCATGCTGTTTCTTAGTGATTCCATGCTTGGAATCCCATGGTAATTGTTCGACGCAACCTTGGTGAAGCCAGAAAAATGAGATGGCATTTTGTGAGTTATGTTATTTTATTGAAAAGTTGATATTGACCCGTTTATTCATAGTTATCTTTGTATTGTTTCCAACACCAATACAAATCTATACTGATACATACCAAACCTAACTAAATTATAACAATAACAAAAACTTAAACGAAATCACCAAACAAAAATTACCAATCAATTTGTTTTAATAGATGCCAAACAAAGAGAATAGAGAGAGAATGAGAGAAAACTGCATGAGAGAAATGGCAAAATAGCCATACATCACTAAATAAGGCAGATAAAAACTATGTAACAAATAAGTGTACACAATGAGTGCTGTACACAATAAAATTAAGGAAAATCATGGAAATTAAACTAGAATAATAATAATGTAGAATAAGAGTAGAAACATAAACCAGAATAACTATAATTAATAACACTATAACCATGTACATAATTACATAAAACTATCCTAGCAATAATGAACTAATAATTTAAGTTCCTCCATAGAAATATACGAAACTACCTATCATCATAAGTTTTAATCGGATTTTCCTGGTCCCAGATGTATCTCCTAGGAACCGTGACAAGTTTTAGATTTTCATCATTGAGTTGGTCGTCCAAATCGTCCCACTCAAAAATGAACAAACTCTCCATCGTGAAATTAGCTTGTTAAGCAATAAAAAACTACTAACTAACTAACTACATACTACAAACTAAGCACAAAATAACATTTCGAGGGAGGTTGAAACTTCCCTTGGCTGTAGGTGGGTCCCAACATCTCTGAAGTCGAGAAATTTCCCATCTCTTCTTCAAAAATCGTCTATGAATAGGTGATTTTGAGGAGGCATGGAGGCCGGCCTCGGAATGTGACCACTCTGACCAGGTCAATGAGACAGGAACCTCAAGTCCTACCTCAGCTCAAATGTGGAGGTCAGCCTTCGCTTTGCAATTCTGAATACCTACCGATGGGGTGAAATTCTCCTCAACAACCCACCTTGAGGAGACCTAAGCGTTGAGGAGCGGCTATGGATTCCGCCCTGAGTTGAAGTTCTACACACCTCAAAAGAATTAATGGATCACTTTTCCTTGTAGACGCCAAAGAAACCAGATCGATTGGCCAAAGTTCACTTTGTATCTCATGATTAAGTATCTAATGGAGATGGGATGCACCCTATTCTTTTTGTTTTTTCTCAGACACGGAGAAAGACCAGCAATATGTCCATTTTTTGAAGGAAAATAACCTGTTACGTATACTCGAAACAGGGTTACCAGGTGGAATGGGGTGAAAAACCGGACACTGGGCAGATTGGCAGACTTGGCAGACAGATGGGCAGATTAAAAATACTCTTTTAACTATCAAACAATCATAAGTTCCATGCATGAATAATTGATGATATGCATTTTCATTATAGACTATGTTCAATATCGTGCCAAAAGGGACCTAATGTTGACGTTATCTATATGTTCCACAAATATAACTTGCCGACTACAATGTTATAGGTGGATTAAGATAAGCTTTGAAAGAATTTTGAGTTCAACTCGTTCCAAGATGGAGAAGACCTCTTCATAGTACGGGGATGGAGTAAATATTTCCTCTCAATCAATTTCAATGTATATGAATTATAGAGTGTTGCAGAGGAACCACTTCATTTTTGCCTTAAAACCGTGTTTCTCTTCTTCAACTCGACCAAACTTGATTTTAGAGCACTTTTTCGAAACCAGCGTTAAAACTTCTTACATAATTTGTCTTTTGATTCTTGAAAAATACCATCTAAAAACCATACTGCCAGCTGAAACATGAACTATTTTGACAAATAAATATTACTGAAAACCCATGAAATTTTAAGTTTTACCTACTCGCTTAACAAATTCTAAAAATTGTCAAATCTCACAAAAACTGTCTCATGTAATAATCTTTTTAACAGTTCGGTCAACATTGCGATTTCTTTTAAATTTGGTAAACACATTTTAGCGTGAATTTGAAAGAGGAAAAAAAAAAAAAAAAAAAAAAAAAAAACTCGGCGCTTTGCGCCTCGGCGGGGGGCTCCGCCCCCCTGCACCCCCCGGTTTATTTCTTTTTCCATACTCTGTATGAAATCATAGGAACACAGAATGTGTTTTTGCGATGATTCTATTTCCTTACCAACGGCTTGGTTGCACGTGAATAATAACAATATTTGGCAATAATAAAATAAATAATTGTTAGACATTTAATTTGGTCTAAAACCCTATAAATATTATATAAATAAATATGTAACTACAAGAAAAATACTATATAAATTGAGAGCTTTCCAACGAATGGTGAACGATTTCTGTGCGATTAAAATTGCGGAAGTTCCATTTCCCTACCAACGGCTCGGTTGTACGTGAAAATCATAAGAAAATTTACAAGCGGTTGCAATCATGTTGACAATATCAATTATTGAGAATGATCATCTGTGTGTAAACAATTGATTCAAATAACCATGCTCATAACTCAGGTTGATGGCCACGCACTTCGCAGTAGTTAACATAATATGGTTGGATAAATTAGGAGCTTTCCAACGAATGGTGAACGATTTCTGTGCGATTAAAATTGCGGAAGTTCCATTTCCCTACCAACGGCTTGGTTGTACGTGAAAATCATTATAAAAGGCGCATAACGGTTTTTTCTGTCGGTTTTTTGTGACGATTTTTTTTCGGTAGGTCATCGCAAAAACACATTCTGTGTTAAAAAAAAAAAAACTCGGCCCTTCGGGCCTCGCAAGGGGCACCCAGACCCTCCGGATGTTTTACTTTATAGCCCGTCGCTAAAAGTCAAGAAACATGGAACATGCTTTCTTCTCGCTAAAACTACGACATAAATATTTACTAATCAAAATTAGAAGGAAGTACCTAAATAGGTAATTTTCTGTTATGGTGCGCGTCTACAATTACTATAACCAAGATTAACTTCTCAACCAAATGACAACAAAACAAGCGGCATTGTTTACTATATCCATTAATAACATGAATAAATATAAAACTACGACATAAATAGAAGAAAAAAAAAAAAAAAAAAAAAAACGGAAGTTAGTGAAAAAACGTTGTCTATTTCCACGAAAAATAAAGAGTTACACTGTTAGATCGATTTCGACGGTTAGGCCTTCATCAGTAACAAACAATAACTATTATTGTTTGTTATTAACAACAAACTATTATTACTGTTATTGTTTGTTACTGATGATGGCCTAACCGTCGAAATCGATATAACAGTGTAACTCTTTATTTTTCGTGGAAATAGACAACGTTTTTTCACTAACTTCCGTTTTTAAATGGGTTTCCACAACTTCGTCGCGAGTGATTTAGTTCGTATAAATAGAAGAACAAGTACGAAAGAAATGCGTGATAAATCGAGAGCTTTCCAACGAATGGAGAACGATTCTTGTCCGATGAAAACTAATGAAGTTTCATTTCCCCAGCAACGACTTGGTTGTACGTGAAAATCAAAATAAAATTTCGTGACACTTCCGCGTAACGTGTTCGGGCAGTTAGTTCAAGTCTAGAACATGTTCCATGCTAAAAAAAAAAAAAAAAAAAAAAAAAAAAAATGCCGTTCGTCCACCGAGCCATATGCTGTTCGCCGTCCAGAGCTTTTCTCCAAAACTAAAGGACCAAAGTTTATGATATTTGGGTCAGAAATCATACATCGGCCATTGATGTGCCAATAACATCGGCATCAATTTCGATCAACCCTAAATGTTAAAAATTGAAGAATCGAGATCTCGAAAACTTTAGTACGTGACATTAATGTTTTTGTGGGTCTTACTTTTAGAACTCATCCCAATGAATCAGATGAAACCAACCGGGTTGCTATACGTTCATCCGTTTGCTCTCCCTTTGGGCTAGAATTTTGGCACAAAAATAAATCAACAACATGGGAGTAAATCATAACTGGTGGAATATAGCAAAAATTGCCTTGTAACTACGACAGAGAATGAGAATGAAAATGCTAACGGCGCTATCTACCAGCCAGAATTTATCTGAGGGATAATTTTATCCGCTAGGTAATTCGGCATTGATAAACAACTCACATTCTTTATTTGGAGTATAGCGCTATACTCAGAATAGCTATCCTGCAGTTAATGTAGATAATATTGATAAACCGGCCCTAAGAAGTAAATTCACTTTGACCGCAAGTAATTAATTTTGACTAATCTAATCTTACTTGAAGTTATTTTGTGCACGACGAAGAGTTAACAGGTTAGGTAGATATAGATCACCCACCAGTTACAACACAATCAATAAGAATGAAAAATAGGAAACGGCAATTCTCATTGAGAACCGTCCAATTCATAAATGGAACATTTGAATGAATAGACCACCGTGAACCCCCCAGTCACTTTATTTCTGAAAATTCTTTCGCGTCGAGTTACAAAGGGCCGAGCTTATTGTTGAGCCTCCCCCGTATTTCCATCTTTTTGTTTTTCGTGTCGAAAAATGGAAATGAAAAATGAAATATTTCTTCCTCTTCCGGTTTGACAGAGCGAAACAATCGGCCGCGACCGATAGTTACAAGTCCCCAGTTTACACGCCAGAGTCACAATAGCGGCGAGGGACGAAGAGTGACATTTTTTTCCACCTCTGTTCTATTTTTCGCTTTAGAACGGCCGTCCCGTGCCCCAGAAGCTCTTTGTAAAGTTTTGCCCTCATCCTCGCGACCACTTTACACAGAAAAGACCTTGTTGATTGCTCCCCCCTCCAATTATGTGGGTCTTTTTTCGTCTTAGTATTCTTTTAAAGCCTTGGGGGCCTTCATTATGCACTTGATCCGAACTTTATCCGCCGACCTTTTTCCGATTTTTACGGCCCGATCAATCCCCCTCTTTTGTCGACTTTGATTGTCTCCTTCCATCGAGGTCTTGAGAGGGAAAAGTGGGTTATTGACGTCTTCTGGGGCCTCGTCTCGATTGCAAAGAGCCTCCATCACAGCATTTTATCACTGTACGCACTTTTCTCTTGACTGATTATTCTCAATAGGAAAGGTATTCATTCGGCCAATTGCATTGGCACCATAATGTAAATATTGTCGCAAATCTCATAGTGACATCTTTTAGTATCTTTTGACACTACATCCAAATTATGGTCGTTCGGTTTATTTAAAATTACCTATATATTAGTTGCTATGCAATTCTTAGGCCGACCCCCAATAATTTTTTATGTAACGTCCGGGACGAAATTAAAGATGATTTTCATGTACAACCGAGTAGTTGAGTAGTTGCTATAGATTGTGTCAAAATTTCAGTGTTTTTCACGTACAACCCAGCCGTTGTTAAGGGAATGAAACTTCCGCAGTTTTCATCGCACAAAAATCGTTCGCCACTCGTTGGAAAGCGATTTATGTGATAAATGTTCACATTTCAAGCTACCAATTTCCCTCTCCTTACGTACCTGGCTACATTCCAAAACTAAGTTGATTCTGGCTAAGAATTGCATAGCAAATTATCCTCGTTTTCTACCCAGTAGAAAAGAGAAAAGATCCGGCGGGGCGCGAAGCGCCGAGTATAGATAGGGGGGTCCAGGAGGGCGAAGCCCCCAGGCGAGGCGCGAAGCGCCGAGTATATATATATATATATATATATATATATATATAGTTTTGATGAAGGATGAAAACACTCGCGTGTAATATCATTTTGAGGTATTACAGGTGGTTGGAAAAGATAGGAAACACATAAATATTTAACCTACAAAATATTCTCTCAATTTTGTAAGTTAAATATTGATGTGTTTTCCAACCATCTGTAATATCTCAAAAATATATATAATTATATATATATATAAACGTTAAATGGAAGCAAGAACCTAATAGGTACCAGTTAACTGATATTAAAGTTGGTAAGTAACTCCCACGTTAAAACCGAGTTTTACACTTCAACTCTCAAATTTGAGTTAATTTGATATATGATTAATTTTATGTGTTTTTAGGGGTGAAACTACTAAGCCAAAGTGTAAAACGCGGTTAACGGGGTTGGGTACGTCTGCAAGTTGTACCACTCTATTAAGGGTAAAAAAAGAGTAGAAACCGACCCCAAACTAATATTTTTATAGAATGTAATTTTTCAAGAAACCCCAAGGTTTTATTAAAAAACCAACATGTTTTCCAACATTAAAACATAGTTTTAGTCCCTAATTAGCATAGTAAATGTGAAATTGACATCAACTCCGTTGGAAAGCTGAGGATTTCGGCAGAACTTTTAGGCTTATAGGCAAAGATGCACTTGCTAGATTGCAGGAACCAATATTAAGCGTTTGAAAAAAGTGGATATTTCTAAGATTTGACAAATTTTCGTTTTCAAGTTCGTTCTTCACCAGTTTTGCTGATTCATGTATGTTTCCGTCAAGGAGATAGGACATTCCAACGGTGTAAACAGATAATAGAATTTGCATGTGAATTGAGGGAGTTATGGCCATTTTAATATCATGTGAGTTGAAAACACGAAAAATTACGTAACTCAAAAATAAAGCGTTTGAAAAAAAAAGAGGAACTTCACTTCGACTTAATAGGTTTGTTCAGTAGTTTGAGAGTAAAGCTTCGGAACGAGAATCAGACAGAAGGATTATCTAAATTCGATTTTTGGAATATACGCAAGTACTCGAACTTTTATAGAGGTAGCTGATACTTCGTTTCTTAGAAATACGTATAATTATATTCTACGTAAATAAATACGTATATGTACAGAATATATACGGAATATGTACAGCTTGAAATCACTTTGGTAACCCTTTCAATTGAGAATCAAGAGTTACATCATTCTCTAACCGACAACGATTATATTCACCCACACGCTTACATATATGTATATACACCATTTAAAAAAAAAAAAAGAAAACAGTGAATTTTGGCTGGTAGTAGGGTTGGTCGTCAACTCTACTTACTCTACTTAATTATGGTTCGTCATCAAAACGAATACCAAACCAGAAGTGAAGCGAACAGAATGCGATGTGAAGAAACGTGAATGAGCCATTGACACCCCGCATGTGGATGTGTGATACCCGTTGCTGCCATGTAATCAATCGACTTGGCAGTTATGCCTAATTAGAGTACTGAACACTTCTACCATCTCGGTACCGGCTAGATGCCACTGTCTCCGTCCAGGTAAAAATCATTGTTTTAATTCTAGAAGGTGATAAGCGATTATGCAATCATTTAGGCTACCTGCAAGGCTCCACAGTGTTTTACTCAAAAGCTGGTTGAAACCAGTTTATTTGAACATAAACACGGCGACCGTGTAAATAACGCCATATCCTGACTCTGAGTGGTGGATCGTACGAGAGCTGACACGTCAAGTCGGCGCGAGTTGCAGTCGTATTTTCAAAACACATCTTGTAGTTACCCGTAAACGTCAAACGGCTGTTGATAACGTGTCCAGCGAGCTGGTCAGCTTCCTCGAGTCCTTGTCAGCACCTAAGCCATACGAAGTAATTGAGCAACAGTGCCGTGTCGCGTCGGTGTGAAACCAGCAGGACATCCCACGTTAATGCAACTTATATGTAACTTACAAGGGCCAGGAGCCAGCACACTTATATGCGAGATTTAGAAGAGGCGATATAATTTGTAAGTTTACATATTCTTTGAGGGTAAACTCATAGAAACACAATTTATTTATGTTGCTTCATAAAACGACGCGGATGAAACGAATGGTTTTTCGGTCGTTTATTACAGTGGTTTATTATTAATAATAATAATATATAATAATAATAATAATAAGCCTTTATTCTGCTGGGTACAAGAAAGTAGTACATAATGCAGACATAAATTACATTGTTAGAGGTGTACAATAAAAATGTTTATGACGGCTATTGATAAAAATAAAAACTACAAATTAAGAGAGAAAGACATAAGTGGTAAATTAATTTTTAAAAAGTGAAGAATGATCGAAAGGGTGGGGGGAGGGGAGGGGGTTTGCATGTATGTCCAGGATTTCACTCTTTGGTTATAAAATAATCTATGACCGCCGACTGGAAACGCCCTAGGGTGGGCAACGAGCGTAAAGAAGTTGGGAGGGCGTTCCAGATCCTAGCCCCATACACCTGCAAGGACTTGCTGAAAAAAAAATCCTTCGTGAGATGGAACCAGAATACCTACAGACCGCACAGAGGTGGACCTATGAAATAAGGAACGCAGGTAAGGAGGAGGGGAACCTTTCAGGAACAGAAACAGAAATTTAAGTATTCTCAAATTAAAGTAGTCGTCAAGAGGCAAACAAAGTATAGTATATCTGTGAACTGAATGGCGAGGCTTTATGTCATGAACATAGCGGACACAGGCATTATATGCAACTTTTATTTTATTAAATAATGCAGCAGAAAGAGAACAAGATATGAATGTAGAACGGTATAATAAGTGAGGGAGAACCAGAGATGTGGCAAGCCTTTTCTTGAGGGGATGGGGAGTGAAACGAGACAGGCCCAATAATATACATTGTAGTATATTATTGAAAATATCAAACTAAAATGCGTTCAGTGTTGCCCAGACATCATTAGACCGTCTCGTCTGTTGTGTAGTTACCAATGATGGCAGAACTAGAGTTTTTACAGGACGCGGTCAGCTCTACCGATTACGGTGTAAACTCTCTCGATAGGAGGTTTGTCGGCTTTCCGGGCGAGAAAATCCTACCCACGAGGAGAGTTGTCAGCACTCTTACTGCTTAGCGTGTCAGCTCTCCCGACCTATGGACAACAGAACGATACAATTTGCGCTAACC
Organism: Adelphocoris suturalis; assembly: GCA_030762985.1. Lineage (NCBI taxonomy): Eukaryota > Metazoa > Arthropoda > Insecta > Hemiptera > Miridae > Adelphocoris > Adelphocoris suturalis. Next base: position 16,528,586 of record CM061048.1, on the reverse strand, counting down.
TAAGAAATCCGAACTGATGAATCCGTCGTCTATATGTGAGGTATCAGATGAAAGCCGGCATGTACAGGGATAATAGATTTTTCACGTAATCTGCTCCAGTCATTTGGTTCGAGATGTACCAATTTAGGGAAAAAACTAATTTAAGGATAGAAAGGGCTTTTTTGTAAATTCTTGTAACTATTCACTGCTACCGTGCTATCAATTTGGGTGTCCTAAAGGGCCTCAATATAAATATATGAAAATGTATGGGTGATGTCATGCGAATCGCTTATTAAACTTAGCATGGAAGAACACTCATGTATGTGAATCACATGTTTTGTGTACACCCTGTACAAGTGTACATACATATACGTAAGTACATGGGGATGCCAGACCGTTTTTGCAGCTTGATGGATCTCTACTAGTTTTCCATCAAGTAGGGCCACACTTGTCGTCAATTATTGGAACGGAATTTCATAGCTACTTACCATGTTTTTTGTCCTTTATAAAACACTACCTGAATATTAATATTATAGTGAGCGGCGAGCACTGTAAGTGTTGGGTGTAGAGTATTTTGCGCTGTGCTGGGAGTGTTGACACCATCGCCTGCCTTTCACTAGAGAAGGAGCTCATTAGAGACCGAACGCCAGTTAAACCTTTTAAATCGGGAGAGATGACCCGTTTTTACAAACTCTTCAAAACGATTAGGTCCATTGTAAATTGAATTTGTTGGAAAAATAGATCGGAAAGAGAGCATCGAGGCGAGCAGTGTTATACGGAAAGAGAGTGTTTGTTATTTTTGTGGAAAACAATACTCTGCCCACAACATTGTGTATTGTGTGCTGTGTATTGTTCGGGGTAGGCCGTGTGTGATGTGTATTTGCATAGGAGCCGGTCGTCAATGAAAGGAGGGGTTAGGGGGTGTTAATTAGTGGGCGATAGGATTAGCCAGGTGAGGCTACATGAATGTCCCCCCTCCACTAACAGATGGGAGATGAGCTGGAAGCCTCCCCACCCCACTTCATCCCCTATGTTCATCCCTTCCACCGTCTCCATACAAAATCGCACCCTCTCACGCCCACCCTTACTCTCTCCTAACTCCCTCTCTGTCTCGCCTCGTCACTTTCTCTCACACGCAATCGACAAGCTCCCCCCCCCCCCCACCATTATACTCTCTCTCACTTCCTCCCCATTACACTCTACCTCCCGTTCTATCATCTTCTCTCCCTCCATCACCCCTTATTACCTCTCTCCCAAGCTTTCCATCCCCTCTCCCAGTCACCCTCACACTCTCTCTTGCTTCCTCTCACACGGACTACCATTTTACCCTCTTCCTCACTCGCACTACCTAAGCCCCCTCCCACCATCCTCTTCACTATCAATATCCACACTGGGTATTGCCTCTACTCGCTATACTCTCTGTGTACTCTCCGTAACCCCTTCTATCAGCTCAGTATTATTTGTCCGTTCGGATCGACGATTATATCTGGAGCTCCGGATATTGGTTGATTTATAATCTGATTACCGGAACAGATGTCTCCCAAACCCCCCGACTACCAGATTTCCGGCAATCAAAACGACAATAATTGGATTACCTATCTACGTAATTACATTAAAAAGCTGAATTGAACATTTAAGCCATAAAACAAGTGATCAAGATTTCAGAGACATGAAATCCGACTTTACGTCACGCGTGGATTTAAAGCTGCACGCGAGAGATATTGTAGAAAATGGGCCTCTAAAATATCAACATGTAGATCCCACCAACATACTCGTATTTAGGGAAAAGGGAGGGGTTTTTCTTTTCCTTTTACATTAGAATGATTTTATAATTTGATTATTTCCAACAATCAACTCCTGTAATTACTTTTTATCAAACCAAGTAGAAATGTGTAGTTTTACGTTTTCAGTTACGTCAATTCCATTAATTGAATAAACAAACTCCACCATGTAGAGTGGGCAGTATAGTTCCTACATTTTTACCTATAACATTAACATATAGAACAAGAGTGGTTATCAATTCCCAAGTTAATGATTTGATTCTTATATGAACTATTATAGTAATATCCCCAGGATCAATCGTGTTCATTATTATTAGCTGGATGAGGGTCCAGCTTTCATTGCTGTAGGTGAGGACAGGAACAAAGACAGGGCTATAGACTGGCAGGATGGTTTTCTTGCTTACGGAGCGCTGACTGATGAGACCTCCAAGGTCCCAGATTGGTTCCTGCACTGGGCTATAGGGGTTGTCCGTTCCGAGAGTAACAATACAAGGATCGTATCCACAGTGGGATCAGGACGAATCGGTACCGGCTACTATTTTTACCGATCCGCATGGATTGGAACAAAATCACCGTGATCGGACCAATGGTGTAGACCAGCCTACAGAGTAAAGTAGGAGTTAATGGATCTGGAATCTGCCTCATTTAGTCGTAAAAATTTCTGATACCTATTAGTAATTATCTGGAAAGTAGAAGTTGAGCATTTTAAAGTTTTTAAATTTGCGCCTGCACTTTTATTCGTGAGAAATGAATTTCATAGAACCTAACGCACATTTTGAACCTAAATCACACAATTTCTTGAGTGTCATGTCAGGTTTTCATTGGAGATTGTGGTAACTAGAAGTATAAGTCTTGAAGGGATTTTACGTTTGCCCATGTACGACAACTACTATTATTCTGACGATAGTAAAACTCAATGAATTCCAAGAGCTATTATCCAAATTTTATCGATTCCAGATTACTAGGTAGGCTACGAAAAGGCGAAAAATGAAGTTTTATGGATTCAATGAAGAGATGGGCGAAACGATTCTTTCAACTGAGTGATTCAGATTCGATTCACTCACCAAAAAGAATCGATTCTTTTGATTGATTCTTCGATTCTTTTTTCAATAAACCTTTTCCAATTCTTCCAGATGTTATTTAAAACCAGTGAAAAATACATTGAGTTTAGCACAACACAGGTTACATTGGTTAAATTATTATTATCATCATCTGATTCCTCAAGGATGTACACAATATTATACTTACTATTGTGAGCCATCATAAATAGGGCAATTATTTATCTTTTATCCAGTTATCTATATAAATAAAATATATAAAAGGGAGGACTTTTCCTTGGTTTAAAGTTCCCTTACTACTTTTTGATCATATTAGTTTCCCTAATTTCAGCCAATAGCTAATTTCCCAACAGCCCTAAATAGCCAATAATATTTCTGATCTCAAAATAATACCAATTAAAAGAAAAATTAGATGCTCAGTAAATTCAATGAATGAAGTAGGGTGTATAAAGACTTTCAAGGATAATAATCTGGAACGTTTATGCCAAAGTGAAATTGAGAAAAAAGTCTGTCAACTTCTACCAAAAATCGAATTTGAACCTTTTCCAAGAACCATTTTGAAGAGATATCATATAAATTAAAGATTGATATTGATGCAAATCACTTTATTTGGATTAAAATATTTTTAACGTCATGTTTTAGCATCAAGTACTAAAATACGTTGATTTGAAATCTTAATATTATTGAAACTTAATTAGCGATAATCTGAATAAATAAATAAAATAACTCGGAAAACAAATAATTACTTTGATTGTTTAAATCAAGCTGACGGAAGAAAGAACGATCCGAACACCAAAAAGGATCGAAAAAAGAATCGGGAGTCGTCGGTCTAGTCCAGGTTAGGAAAGGGTAACTATGACTTGGGAGTTGGAAGATCAAAAGAATAGAAAATCCGGAAAAGAACTGGTGAATTGAAGAATCGACTCAATTGAAGAGTCGTTAGGAGTTGAAGAATCGGGAGTCCGGAAAAGAACTGGTCACTTGAAGAATCGTCTCATTCGAAGAGTCGTTATGAGTTGAAGAACCGCTAAAAGAATCGAATCCCAAAAGAGTCGAATGACTAAAAGAATCCCAAAGTGAGTTAAGAGTCGGAATCGGGATCGGGATGGACGAGAAAGTTGAGATAGTGGGGGAAGGCAAGAAGAGTCGCAGTTCTTTATTACAATGATTCATTTATCATTAACATAATTTTCATTTAAAGAATTTATGCGGTTGGTGGTGCGGGGAAAGAATTTTAGAGCGAAAACACCATTTTCTTCAAGACACTGCCCCCCTAGCGCTCCTAGCGGTGGACCTTGTTAGTTCGGAGTCCCATTACAGCTTCAAAATGGGCTAAAACTCTTTTAGTTGGTCCGCCTGGAGTGAGGAAAGGGAGTGGAGAGATTGTGAATTGGGACCTGCGCGATCGACAATAGCTGTGGCTGTCTCGCGAGAGGCAAAATGTCATCAGCCCTCAGGGTTAGGTAACAGCAGGGTTAGATTGCATCTCTCAATCCCAGGCTGATTGAACGGGGTATCGCTGTTAACCCTCTAACCCCTTAACGTGGTTGGCTGTGGTCTACTTAGTCCTCCTACAATCATGACGAAGAGAAAGCAACAAAATGAAATTTCAGTCGAGATGTGTAGCTTCCTCACGTATTATAGCACCGGCGAATACAGTAGATCAGAATCGGCGGTACGGTCACAAAACCAACTAACTGTAAAACATTCTCAATATCTTTATTTCTTTTTTTCACTATCTATCTCTTTTGTAAATCACTAACCGCAATCCAATCTCTCTCTCTCTCTCTCTCTCTCTCTCTCTCTCTCTCTCTCTCTCTCTCTCTCTCTCTCTCTCTCTCTCTCTCTCTCTCTCTCTCTCTCTCTCTCTCTTTCTCTCTTATCAGTCCTTATCTCTTCGTTGCTTAGGGCAACAACAAGTAGAAATAGTTTATAATGTCCGCCAAGGGACGTTTAAAAATTTGTCGTTAAAGCCGGCAGTCATTATAATCCACACTCTCTAAATTCCTTAGCTCTAGGATAAGAATAAATTGAATTTACTTTTTTCGGTTTAGTGGGTTACTTGTATGAACATAGCTTTGACGTCTGAGTGGGTTTGAAAGGAAAAACAACTTTCGAGAAGAATTGAGGCTCATACCTATATTTCCCATATATTTTTATTGTTTATGCATAATGCACCAAAATAATAGGTATACATGAAAAATTGGATTCCTCGAACTTTCTCGAGGATATTACGTAGTTCTGAAGGAACTGCACTAGAAAGAACTTACTGCACGCGATTTAGAACTACTGAACTACAGAAACCTCAAATTTCGGGGTCTTCCCTGACGATCTATATTGGATCTATTTATTAATCAAGTGTTGCCTAACGTTGTGTTGTTTCTTAGTTAGGGGGAACTAGGTTTGATTGGAAGATGTAGTACCTATTGTTCTAAGAGTGTAAAGGACAAGGTGTTCATTACTAAAATACTAGGTAATAGGTGAATAGGCTCAAACATTTGGTCCTTCGAGTCTTTTATTGATTGAATTCGTATTTATTTTTTCCAAAGCCACGAGTAAATGATTTATGAAGATGAAGTTGATATTGGGAGATATTTCTGTGCAGTTGTCTGAAACTGCGGGGCTGAAGGCGGTACTTCAGCACACTCTTATGCTAGTTGGGAATACACACCGTAGCCCACAATCAAATGAAATTATGGCTTATAGACCTTACCTTGACGATCTCCAGGAAATGGAAAGGTTGAAGAAAAAAGAGAGAAATTGAAAGGAACAAGAAACATAAAACGCAAAATTGCTGAAAGGGAGAGATTGATGGAAGGAAAAACCAGTACTTACAACCGGTGCAAAGAAAAGAAGTAAAGAATGAGCTTTACGCACGCATTCGTTTTATAATTTTAGATGAAAGTAGGTTCCATTCTCCTACGTTGAGCAGTTTTCTTTCGATTTTTCAAAGTTTGCACTGGTGACGTCACAGCACAATAAGTGGCAGGGGGTCCCACGCAGACGGGAGGGGCACTTTGATGTTACCAGTGTGCTAAACTTAGGAAAATCATAGAAAGAAAACTACTAATCGTATTAGGAGAGTGCGAGAGTGGTTGATGCCAAACTCCTTAGAATGGAATCTTCTTCCATTTAAATATAGTTGAAATACCTTTTTCGCACAGATGGGTAACGCTCGTTCAAAATTTATGATGCAATAGTAATGAATATGTCTATTCAAACAGTAGAAGTAGACACCTTATCAAAACAATTTTCTCATCTCAAAGGATTAGAAGCTAATAAAGGAGCTAAACGAAATATCGTATTAAGGGAAGATAACCGGCCAATTACACACTTTCAAAAGTCTCAATCGACTCGAGGGAGGGCTTGGTTTCTACTAACTCCAATACTGCCAAAAAAATCAGTTTATTGCGCCTCATTATTGGGAATAGTTATTTATCATCCAAGTGATTATTATGAAGAAATAAATTTTCTATCTGAAAGTTTGAAGGTCTAAGAGAGGCATAAATGATCCCTTAACGACGTATTAACATTGATGTTACAAGCTTCATTGATGGGACATCATATTATGTCCCGCCGTAAAACTAGAGCACCTGCTTACAGGGAAGGGTAAGCTGCGGTCGTAATCGTAGAGTCAATAGCGCTGGGACAGCATTTGTTTGCCTCTGCCGCTTTTTGTTGATTGTGAACTCCTAGACCGTCCTTCTCCTCAACCCACTGCTTCCATCTCACTACAACGGGATAATAGTCGTAGGTTCCATAATCAGGAAATAATAATGGAAATTTGAAATGTTCCTGACAATTTCTATTTATAACTTTGCGTGTAGCTCACCTGCTCATATTTTCGGAGCGGTTTAGGCAGCTTATGATTTTGCTTCCGAGACTGCAAGGCAGCGGAAGCTTTGTTTTCACTTTCGAAATGAAAAAAATTTTTTTGCTCCAAAATCAAAATTTCCTCTCGCATTTTGCGTGTCAGAGCCTCCTGAACAAATTTGGTTCCGTGTCTGTCTGTCTGTCTGTCCGTCCACATTTCCTTGTAACAGCCATAACTTCCACAATTTTGATCCGATTTTAACCAAATTTTCAGGAATCGTGCGGGTTAAGCTCTAGATGGTCCCCTATCAACTTCATCATGATCGAATCAACGGTAGCTTCTGCGCAGGCGCTAACGTGAATTCCTTGTGACGGTCATAACTCGGTCAATGTTGAACGGATTTCGGTCAGATTTTCAGGGATGATGTGGGTAAGGTCCCTTGAGATCCCATAAGACAATCATCACAATTGCATTAGCGGTACGCTCTGCGCATGCGTGTACGAAATATTTTTGTTACGGTCTTTGCAACAGCCGTAATTTCCACAATTTTGATGCGATTTTCTTCAAATTTTTAGGGATCGTGCGGGTATAGCTCTACATGGCCCCCTATCAGTTTCGTCATGATCGAATCAACGGTAGTCTCTGCGCAGGTGCAAACAAAATTTTCTTGTTTCGGTCATAACTCAGGCAATTGTGAACGGATTTCGGTCAGATTTTCAGGGGCAAGGTTTCTTGAGGTCCCGTATCACATTCTTCACGATCATAAGCAGCGGTACGCTAGGCGCATGCGCGAAAGTGATGTTTTTGTTACGGTCACAGCTTAGTTAATTTTATCGGATTTTGTTCAAATTTTCAGAGATGATCCCGGTAGAGTCCCTTGAGGTGCCATACGAATCGTACGGTACTACCAGTGATTGTGCCCATCATGCCGGGGAATTTATTTGCAGGGAATATTCCCTGCAACCGCTAGCAGGGTGGGCCAGCAACACAGGGTAAGTTTGGAAAATGAACAAATCGGGTGGTCCATCATGCTCAAAGTTGCCAAAAAATATCCCCAAGGATGTTTTAATCATGAATTTAGATCAAAATATTAATGAAATCCTGTAAATCAATTAAAAACTCCTTCAGTTTTGATCCGATTTAGACGAAATTTTCAGGGAACATGTGGACTACATCCTGGATGGTCCCATATTAAAATCAAAAATTTTCTTATTAATTTCATTCATTATATGTACCATTCAGCTTCCAATTTCCCACCTTATTAATTCCGTGATGCCAGAACCAGTCGTTTCTAGTTTTCTGGAATTTAATGGTGACGTACTGCGAAGGTCACGAGGAAGCTCATGTGCCATTTGCTAGGCAGTGTATTTTTCATTAAGATCTCTCCAACGAATGGTGAACCATTTCCGTCGTTTGAACACTGCCGGAGTTACATTTCCCTAGAAACGGCTCCGTTGTAAGAGGCAATCATTAGAAATTACTCCCGTGACCCTACAAGAGGTCTCTAAATATTTTTTATTGACCCTCAGAGCCAAAGGCATCTGTAATAAAAACGAAACTAGCACAGGACCGGGAACGTTCATATTGAAATAAAAGAGTTGGTGATTTTTTGAAGGCCGAATCAGCCGCTGCTTTGCCGTCGGTATAGAAAAAATAACTATTTACAATGTGAACTGAAGACTAAACCAAATACCTCTAAAAAAAACTATTTACAATGTAAACTGAAGACAAAACCAAATACCTCTGACCACAGTTAACAACTAGGAGATTTGAACAACGCTCAATTGCACACTCTGCCGCGGACGACCGAATCCTGTTCCAACCACGGAACATTTCCAGACAATACATCCGCAAACCAATTCAATTAATCATTCACGCTCCAAAGCGAGTGGATACTCTCTGTGCAATTAGGGCCGTTCAATTATTATCAAATTCCACTTCACTATTCCATATGTAATGAGCGGACACAACTTGCATAATTCGGACTTTGTATCCGTTCATGCACCACCGTTCTGTCTCCTTTGTTAATTATGCAGCCGATAGTATTAACTAAGGTAGTTTTCAGGTGAGCATTGAATTCCTCGGCCGTACAGTGGGCCGTTAGCCAATTCTAGGGGGATAACATTATTTTATAGGCTTTTCTTGATAGAAATTTTGGGCTGATTCCGAATATACCCTATGTCCCTAAAGTAGCTTCTTCGACCCAAGAAGTTGATTTTGGGCTATTTCTCTCTCTTTTTGACCTTTGGAACTGACCTAAATTTGTATTGTACGAATAAAAAGTTGTAGGGGAAGATATTCTGTATCGAACAAGACTACCGCTAGCTCTCTATTTTCCTCGATTTTTGGTGATTTTACAAAGTTCTCGTGACCTACTCACTCACCACCCACTTCCACGGAAATCCTCAAAAAGTGAGTAATTAATCACGAAAACTTTGAAAAATTGCCAAAAATCGAAGAAAAGAGTTAGAGAGCTGGTGGTGGTCTCATTCGCTGCAACATGTTTTCCTCTACAACTTTTCTTTCGCACGAAAAAAATTTAGGCCGGTTTCTCAGGTTGAAAAGTGAGGAAAATTGCCAAAATTCGATTTTCTGGGTCGAAGAAGCAATTTTATGTATAGGGACATGGGGTATTTCTGGAATCAGCAAAAATTTCCTATGGGAATAGCTCATGAAATAATTTCGTCCAACTAGAATCAGTTTTTGGCCCACTGTGTGCCGTGATCTTGAATTACGGGAGACATGAAAGTTCCACAGAGTGTGTGAATGGTTTGAGGTAATGTGTTTGTTAGTTTTTGCCGCTGTAATCAGAGATCTGCCGAAAATATGGAAAATTGGAGCTATACAATACCTGCAGATTTCTACACTGTTTGTGAATCTCTCTGCATAGCATTGTTTACTCTGAACAGTGTAAGCACTTCAACATAATCTTTGAGCTACGTTTTATGAATGGAACAACCTCAGGATTTACCTAGAGTTCAAACACTTAAGACACATCAGAAAATAATCGTAATCAGCTACTGAAAGTTAATTTAGAATGCCTAGCAACATGCACTGTCTAGAACATGTGGCAGGAGACTATAGTCTGCTATAGTGCTGTCTATAGTCTGCAGATCAAAACTCCGTGGTTAAGCATTGGAAGACTAAATGATGCGTATATGATTGAAACTTCATAATGCATACAACCACTACACAGTTAGTGAATTTCTTCGCAGTGCGATGTTTTGCATAATGATGGGATGCTTATGTTAATGAATATAATTATTTAGGACTAGAGGCCTGTTAGGGCTTGGAAAGCCCTAATCTAGTCCGTATAACAGTACCTAGTACCTAACAGGAACTCAGCACATTATAGTAACGATATAAGTCCTACCTATTTGCGGCGTTATGTGACCTGGTTCAAAAAGAGGAAATACCGATCAAAATGTAAGCAATGTTCCTAATGAAATAAATATCACCAGTTGAGGTGGTCCTCACCACTATGAGACTAAACAAAAAGTTGAATCGGGAAATTCAGAATTTGGGTATGGTGAGAAATAACTCTCCTAGATGTTAGCAACTACACTACGTTCCTTATATACGGTGAATTGATGGCAACTCTTGTTACCGCCACAGACTGATAAACAACTCTCGTTGATAAGGACCGCCTAGAACACGATCAAGGCGGGTATAGAGACGTACGGCGACACTTTTGCAACAAACTTGGGGCTGTACTGATTCGAATGAGCCGTCTAACACTAAAATCGGACCACCTGTTTCAGAGTGCTTCCACTCTAAAGAGTGGGTATTTGGAGAAGGAAGTCGGCTGGTTGTAGGTAGAATGAGTTGGCTGAGTGTGAATTGAAACTTCATAGGTAATGCATACAGCCAGTAACACAGTTAGTGAATTTCTTCGCAGAGCGTTGCATTGAATAATGACGGGAAACTAATGTTAGTGAATAGGATGCATCACAACAACTGTGCCATTACCGACTGCGATAACCTTATGGTCGGTATCGAAAGCTTAAGATCATGAGTCAGAAGAGCTCACCTAACGCCTGCACTTCAGAACGCCACTGTTGAGTTGTCAACGTCGGTGTAGTCCATTCTGTCTCTCTCACGGGAATGTATAAAAATGAAATTCCACGATACATGCAGACGATTGTTTGAAAATCTTCGCATTTGTTGCTCTGCGCAATAAAAGGACAGATCAGTTACTTCCACACTAATGTTTGTGAGTTACGGTAGGTACGTCAGCATTGGAAAATCTGAAGGAAGTATTTAGATGATATTAAACTCCAACATACATGCAGTAAGTACTATGTAAATCTTTGTTCATTACAACTTAAGACCTTTATTCTCGGTTACATACTGCGGTCTCAAAGAACTCTCTATCTAGAACCTTTGCCACGAAATCAGGAGGAGGCCTAAATTGCACATTTAATTTTATTGGTGTGCATAGGAAAATCTAATGGAGACAGTATACATCTACGAAGGTTGAAAATTATAAACCGTTTTTACCTAATTGCATATTGTGATCTACGCCTTAGGATTGAGGAATTTATATATTCGCTCCTAAAATGTTTGAAACCATTCTTGACAGCTGAGCAACCTCTGAGGCTAATTCTTGTTATGCTGATAGTTGAAATGCTTTCTCTTTCGAATTGCAGAGCATTCCAACGGATGGATTTACAACGGAAAGCTCTGACCCTAATTCCATTCTCAACAGATCTCCAGGGCTCGGAATGGGAATGGAACCGCAATTATAAATATAACTGGTACATTGAAATAGTGAATTCGCTCTTCTTTAAGCGTTGGACCCCAAAACGCACCCATAATTTAATTTTGTTTCCTTGAAAGCGGAAAATATTTGATCAGTGGGTTTCATTGGTATACATTGCCGTTTGATACCGAGAGTACCGAAAATGGGATTGGCAGAATAGCTATGAATTAGAGTGGTAATGCCGCTCATTTTGGGCTAGCTTAAATTTAAGTTATGACCTCTAAAATATTAATATAGTTCTCTTGGGACAGTTATAGTACCGACTGACTAATAGCAAGTTTATTCAGATGTGATGAAATCCAAAGCTTATTTCTACCATCCTATATCTGATGAAATTCAGATGAATGTGAACTATGTGTATATGGCCATGAACACAGACTATAAACTCATATTCTAGAGAAAGAGATATTTGAGCCATTAGCATAATTTTACTATAAACACCTAATACTTCACCAACCATTATATCAAACTAGAGGCTTGTTAGGGCTTGGAAAGCCCTAATCTAGTCCGTATAACAGTAGTACCTAACAGGAACCCAGCACATTATAGTAACGATATAATAAGTCCTACCTATTTGCGGCGTTATGTGACCTGGTGCAAAGCTAAGGGGATGTTAATAAATTATTAAAAAAGAGGAAATAATGATCAAAACGTAAGTAATGTAATAAAATAAATACCACCAGTTGAGGTGGTCCTCGCCACTCAGCTGTTCAGAAAAAACCCCATCACTTCACTCGTCTCTTAATGTCCCAGAGAGTCTCCCTATCAAATTTCAACTTCCTACAGTGAACAGGAAAGAATTTAGCTCACTCAGCTGATCAGAAAAGACCCCATCACTACGTTTCTTACTTACCGACACTTTTGTAACAAACTTGGGGCCGTGCTGATTCATAATATATTTAGAGACTGTTCGGAATTATATATTTATAAAGTCTCAGAAATAACTCTCCTAGATGTTAGTAACTACACTACGTTTCTTACTGACCGTGAATTGATGGCAACTGTTGTTACCGCTACAGCCTAATAAACAACTCTCGTTGATAAGGACCGCCTAGAACACGATCAAGGCGGGTATGGAGACGAACGGCGACACTTTTGCAACAAACTTGGGGCCGTGCTGATTCGAATGAGCAGTCTAACACTAAAATCGGACCGCGAAGTTCGTCACAATTTCAAAGACCGTTCGGAATTATATATAAAGATAATATTCATTTAGCAAAGGATGGATAAGTTCAGTGGATAATCTTGACTTTCGTGAACGTTCAATATTCAGTTCAATATGCAATAGAACTTTCCATAACCGTTTCAAGTTATTTAAAGGAGAAATTTTTCTGAAGGTTCCTTTGTATACATGACAAATCTATGTGGGGTAAGTATTGATGGACAGCTAACTTTTATAATCTCGAAGATTGTAGTCATAGCTCCTCCTTATAAATTACACGATAAGTGAAGTTTTCCAAATGTTTTACAGCAAGATTAGAGCTTACAGTTGTTTTTGCTCTCACGTTCAACCCAGTATTAAAAGATTAAAAATAATGCAACGGCGTGGGATCCAACTCTTTTTTCCGTTTTTTCAAGTTAATCCATCTCTAACCGCCAGCTCGGAAACCCCCTTGTGCCTTGATGTACTGAATGCAACATTTACAATTTAAATATTCCTCTTTGATCGTGAGTGGAATGAATTGCTGCCTTTTTTTTTAATGCTGTAATATTCATGAGAGCGTGTTTAGTGCATGGCTCTTAGAGAATGTTAAATTCCGCTGTCCCTCATTCCGTCAACCCACATACATACGCATAATCACGCTGTTCAAGACTGTTTTGTTGTTTGAAATATTTTTAAGTCACATTAATCATTACATTAAGTCGAAAGAAAGAAAATAGGAAAACTTATAGGATAAATAGAATATTCATTATAGGTACATTAAAACAAGTATTCACGATTGAAATACGTTTTCACAAAGTATGTTTTCACAATTCTTTGAATGAGATATCTCCACCTTTTGCGTTCCCACTACCGAAAGTTGTTTTTGTGATGGTGCAAGAAGTCGTAAATATTATTGCCCTCCGAAATTGAAATTACCCATTGATTTTTGTATTTCAGAGCTTGCTGATTAATTTTGGTTCTGTAAATATGTCTGATGCCTGTCTGTGTGTTTGAGACAATTCCTTGTCATGCTCAAAACTGTATTGAGTTATAGTCTGATTTTGATGATATTTTTAGTGGTTGTGTTGATTTATTTATATGGGAAACACGGCTTTTGCAAATTAAATTAATAATATAAATGTTGTTGCAACGACTTTTCAAATTACACTTGCATATTAAGAAGAAAAATATAAATGATATACACTGAATAAAATGGGATTAATAATACAAATAGAAATAGTACCTATTTAATATATAAATGAATTGAAAAAATATGAGCATAAACATTTATGCAATAAATTTTTGAAGGTAAATTTACATTTGCCGTTTAAAGATGAAGTAGAGTCAAGAAAAAAATAAAACAAAATAAATAAATAAATAAAATAAAATAAAAACTCGGCTACATACAAGAGCTAAATACTAAAGAGGCTACATACGAAATTACAGCTTCCTAGAGTGTAAAGTATAGAAATTACCTATTAAAATGATTTAACCACCGCTTCACAAATCAAACCGTTCTCGCAATATTCGGATCACCTGCTATGAATCACATAATCGAAACACCAGCTCAATGAAATCATCAGAAATTAACAAACGGTTGCAATCATGTTCACAATATCAATAATTGAGAATGATCACCTGTGTGTAAACAATTATTCATATAACCATGCTCATAACTCAGCTTGTTGGCCACGCACTTCGCAGTAGTTAATATAGTATGGTTGGATAAATCGAGAGCTTTCGAACGAATGGTAAACGAATTTTGTGGGATGAAAAACGACGAAGTATCATATCCCTAGCAACGACTCGGTTGTAAGCGGAAATCATCACAATTATTGGCGCTACTTTCATCTCACTTTTCGGCGGGGGATCCATCGCTAAAACATGATTCCATGTTAAAAATTCAAAATCTGTGGCCTCTAGCAGTTAAATACCGCAAATGGTACAGGAAACAGGATCTTGTGGCGGGTTATGTAGCTCAGTGCATTCAAGTAGACCATTGATAACAGTGATGGGCATTGAAGTGGACCATTCAGCTTGTGATAGAATACGACATCTACCACGGCTCGACGATGAGCCATCATTGGTAAACCAAAGGAGTGAGCTAAATCGAAGAAATCCAGTCGATTAAGGGCATGCGCGAATCCGAAATTGGTTGTTGCAGATGTCTTCAAGAAGATTGTTTGATTTAGATGAAACGGTTAGCGATTGTGCCGGATAGCCCACAGATGGTAAATGCTATTGGATGTACAAGCATGATACCCCACTTCGTATTTTAGCACGTATACAATAGCAGCTTACCGTGAAACAAGTGTAAGCTCATCTATAGAAACACACAGAACTTAATCTTAGAAATATTTTACACAGATCAGTATTTTTGCTTAGATCAGTAGTCTAGATACTCGCTTAGCTCGTATAGTAAAAATACGTAAGATATCATAGATAACAAACAAGAATACATAACAAAATAAATAACATCAAGTAGTCAAACCCTTAGCAAAATTCAGATTAGTAGGACATAGTTATATATTAGTATCCTGTTGTTTTGCATTCAATCATTTTGATTCGTGATTTTGTTCTTCAACGAATTCTAACGTACCTACATGATACGATAAGTAGTGAAGGACTTTAACTGCCCTCCCAACTTGGAAGACGTTTATCTTTTCTCGTGACGGATAGACAATGTTGATATTTATCAGTTTTACGCCGGAAGTCTTCAATTGTTCTTTATTAATGTTAGTATCTTAAACATTATTTTCTATATTGATTTCTTAGCCACGTTGGTCACATAAGGGTGTAAAAATGAAAAAATACTCAGAAGTGTGATGTCGAATAAAACGAAACATTATTGATTCGTTCAAACCTTGTATGCACTCAATGGTGCGCCGCATTTTCCTCTTTCAGAATACAAACAGGTAGGTACCGATTTTCTAAGACGTGCTCGGCAATGCTGACCTAGTTGAAGGAGCAGTACGTGACAGAGATGCGAGATGCTGAGGTAAGCACGTCTGTGGATCCCCGGCTGTCAGTTCCGGTATTACGATGTTTTGCTTGACTACAACGCGTGTATTTGACGGGGAGCCTTGGCAACTTGGCGGTGAAGGATTGATTTGCTCCCCATTATTCCGGCTATACCCAAATGTCAGAGTTGAACAACGAACAGCGGAACTGGGGCTCGGAGGAATCCGAAGCGTTTTCCTGGTAAACGTGGAATGCGAGAATGAAGAGGATCGAATTGAACGTCGTAATTTGCAGTGTTCTGCTAAATAATGTGAAGTATGTTCTATGGTCTCTGTTTTGTACAAAGAGGGATATTTAGTTATAACGTGTAGGTAAAAAAAGGGAAGATGGAGAAAAAAGTTGTCTATTTCCTCGACAAGTAAAGAGCTACAATGTTAAATCGATTTTTAACAAACAACTGAACTCACATTATAAAGGACACAGCTTATATAGTCACAGGTGAAGGGAGATTGAATCCCATTGGTCAAGAAAAAAGAAAGGGCCGCGAGGTACAACCAATCAAGTGCAAGTAAAGTGAAGGGAGGAGAGGGCCGTAGCTAATAAGGTGAATTGAAAGAAGAATTACTCAATATGGTTTTAATAGTGTGAAGGGATAATTCCAAGCTTAATAGAAATGGACTTATCAGTGGTGAAATATATTGAGGGATATCCTAATTTTATTTACCAGACCTGTCACTTTTGATAATTTCGAATTTTTCGAATACATTCAACATACCTCCCTTTGGCAAAAATGAAGAAATTCTACAAACTATACCTGTCAAATCAAAATTGTAACTATGATTGAAGTCCTTAAGATGTATTGTAAATTTAGAATTACCCTTGTTATCCCTAAAATCCTCCTGGTGCTCGTCTATTCTTTCCCTGAATTTCCTACCAATCAAAAATGTGTACCAAAAATTATGCTGAAAAACCTACTTAAATTGCGTTATTTGCTAACAAATCTATTAAAACCGCAAAAAAACGAAAAATCAAAAATCTTTTGTGAATCCCCCTATTTTATTTAATATGAGTTTTTTGTTTGTCATAGAATCGGTTTTTAATAATATTTTCCTGCTGAAATCGCTCAAATTTCAATACAATTTATCATAATACGATATATAGTGTAAGAAAATTCGCTCATACAATCATGCTGCATGACTGGAGTGTTTGATTCATTATTTTTAAATAATGACCTTTTGTAAACGACTGAAAGAAAAAAAATCGAAATGCCTAATAATCCCAAGAATACTAAGATAGGATATATTTTTCTCCTTTTTTCTGTGGAAAATTGCTGAGAAATTTAAAATCTTTCCAAATGGTGGACGGCCTTGAATGAGAAAATCATCAAACATTATCCTAACAACGACTGATTTTGTTGCAATGAGTCACTTTCGTAATATGTATAGGTAGTGATTATCTCGCATCTCGTAATGTTAACTAGGTGCGGGGAAAATTACTTCCATATTAAAATTGTTTTTGTTCGGCACACCATGATATAATTTGCCATAAATATGATATTATAATGTTATTATATTATATTACATCCGATCCGTAATTGAATAATTAGAAGAAAACGTTCGCCACTTTTTGGAATGCTCTCATTTTACCACGACATTTCATGACCTCTAAGCCATTGTAGTGTCAAGGAATGCTGATTTATTACTCTAAGTTAAAAGTACGAAAGAAATGCGTGATAAATCGAGAGCTTTCCAACAAATGGAGAACGATTTTGGTCCCATAAACACTAAAGAAGTTTTATTTCCCCAGCAACGGCTTGGTTGTACGTGAAAATCATAAGAAAGACAAAGCAGCTTGAAATGCTTGCATACGAGTCTGCAACACATTGGGACGTTTTCATGTGTGTTTTCTTCTTGTATTTATTACTAGGCAGATCTCACCCGTGCATCGCACGGCGGGGCGTACAAATCAATTAAATGGGCCATAAGAGAAACCGCCCACCCGTGGGTACTTAATTGAATTCGCGATCGTGTTGACTCATTGTTCCGACACCCGTGGGTACTTCATTGAATTCGAGCCATGCTACATCACCTACCCCCCTGCAGACTCGTATGCAAGCTCTAAGAGCCACTCAGCTGATCCGGACCCTGGGCATCGTCAAGTCAATGTCCTAAAGAGGCTACATAAGAAATTACAGCTTCCTAGAGTGTAAAGAATAGAAATTACCTATTAAAATGATTTAACCACCGCTTCACAAATCAAACCGTTCTCGCAATATTTGGATCACCTGCTATGAATCAAATCATCGAAACACCAGCTCAATGAAATCATCAGAAATTAACAAGCGGTGGCAATCATGTTCACAATATCAATTATTGAGAATGATCACCTGAGTGTACACAATTATTCAAATAACCTTGCTCATAACTCAGCTTGTTGGCCACGCACTTCGCAGTAGTAAACATAATATGGTTGGATAAATCGAGAGCTTTCGAACGAATGGTCAACGAATTTTTGGGATGAAAAACGACGAAGTACCATTTCCCTAGCAACGACTCGGTTGTAAGCGGAAATCGTTAAAATATTTACGTTACGTTACGTGACAGTTTTTTGTGCGATGTGCCAAGACAAAGACATGAAAATGTCAAAAAGAAGTTAAACCTTCTATGAAATGTGTTGGTTTACGTCTCAATGTACTTACATTCGATATAATATCGGAAAAAATTGGTACGTTTGAATATAAAAAAGTCTTTATGCGTGACTGTGACACCAATAAAAGTGGTCATTGTGTCCCTTGGCAAAATATCCACGCCAACCCTACCCGGAAGGTAAGTGTTGAGGTTGGGGATCGAAGAGCGAGGAGGAGAACTAGGTGACTATACCAACACAACTAGCCGCAAGTGCTCTATCGACCCGCCGAGTTTAGCGAGCCCTCCGCCTCCGCCTGTTGGGTATTGTGATTGTATGGGGGCCATCCATAATTCATGGGACCCCCCCGCCGCAGGCCCAACCGAGGGCGTTGAATCGTCCTTTTCAGACGGAGTCAATACCAATAACACATGGGGGCCATCCGCTATTAATTATTCCGGCAAACGGGGAATGGAATCCTGCATGTGCACGGATAACCGCGGAGGGTGCAGGTACCCGTTCGACGACCCTGACATACCGAGTCGTAATAACCGCGGGGGTTCCGTTAGTATTCCGCTACGTAAATTTACCTCAGTGGTATGAACTAGACAGGAGACGAGGTTCTTGATCTTGCCCCGGTAGCCTAACTCGGCCACTGTTCAATTCAATTCAATTCAATACGTTTTAAATTGTCGAACCAAAGAAGATGGTATAATAATCATCAACAATTTTTCAAAATCACAAAACATTTCAAAATGTCTATAAATGAGACCAAATGGCGAAATTCGTGACCCATTATCTCGCCACTCGTTTGGCCGATTTCGATGATCTTTTTTTTAACTGATAGATCTCGTAATGATCTAAAGATCTGCGGAATTAGATTGAAAATCTAACTAAAACCGTTTGAGTTGTCGGTCTCATCTTTTCGCTTCGGCAAAGTTGCTGCTTATTTAGTGTATAAATAAACGCTTGCATACGAGTCTGCAACACATTGGGACATTTTATGTCTTTAGTTGCAGATTCGTATGCAAGCTCTAAGCGCCACTCAGCTGATCCGGACCCCGGGCATCGTCAAGTAAATGTCCTAAAGAGGCTACATACGAAATTACAGCTTCCTAGAGTGTAAAGCATAGAAATCAGCTTTAAGAGCCACTCAGCTGATCCGGACCCCGGGCATCGTCAAGTAAATGTCCTAAAGAGGCTACATACGAAATTACAGCTTCCTAGAGTGTAAAGCATAGAAATTAGCTTTAAGAGCCACTCATGTGATCCGGACCCTGGGAATCCTTAAGTAAATATCCTAAAGAGGCTACATACGAAATTACAGCTTCCTAGAGTGTAAAGCATATAAATTAGCTCTAAGAGCCACTCAGCTGATCCGGACCCTGGGAATCGTCAAGTAAATGTCCCAAAGAGGCTACATACGAAATTACAGCTTCGTAGAGTATAAAGTATAGAAATTAGCTTCAAGAGCCACTCATCTGATCTGGACCCCGGGCATCGTCAAGTAAATGTCCTAAGGAGGCTACATACGAAATTACAGCTTCCTAGAGTGTAAAGCATAGAAATTAGCTTTAAGAGCCCCACTCATCTGATCCGGACCCTGGGAATCGTTAAGTAAATATCCTAAAGAGGCTACATACGAAATTACAGCTTCCTAGAGTGTAAAGCATAGAAATTAGCTTTAAGAGCCACTCATCTGATCCGGACCCTGGGCATCGTCAAGTAAATATGCCAAAGAGGCTACATACGAAATTACAGCTTCTTAGAGTGTAAAGTATAGAAATTACCTACTAAAATGATTTAGCCACCGCTTCACAAATCAAACCGTTCTCGCAATATTTGGATCACCTGCTATGAATCAAATAATCGAAACACCAGCTCAATGAAATCATCAGAAATTAACAAGCGGTGGCAATAATGTTCACACTATCAACTATTGAGAATGATCACCTGAGTATACACAATTATTCAAATAACCATGCTCATAACTCAGGTTGTTGGCCACGCACTTCGCAGTAGTTAACATAATATGGTTGGATAAATCGAGAGCTGTCGAACGAATGGTCAACGAATTTCGTGGGATGAAAAACGACGAAGTACCATTTCCCTAGCAACGACTCGGTTCTAAGTGGAAATCATCAAAATATTTTTGTGAGCAATTTTCCGTGACGTTTTTTTAGTTTATGTGCCATAGTAAAGACATAAAATGTCAAAAATCGTAACCGGAACAAATATACTGATGGCCTAATAACTAAAAATGAATTACAATTCTAACTTGAAAAATTCATCAATTAAATAGAGTGCAGCATCGATGATTATTTGTCTCAACACGGGAATTTAGGAAGCATCTCTTGCCCAAGTTGTTTCAAGCAAGATAAGACGGAAAGCATGCCGTCTTGACTGGAAATGAACTACTGGTTGATGGAAAAACAACTTATCATTCACTATGGACGAAGTACGTTGGAGGATTCTACATCTACTAGGCCAGAAGTGGAGATTAATCTGAATACACCTCCTCCGTCCCCTCCCATCATTTCCTTAAAACAGGTCAAGAAGAAGATGAAAATCTACAAGAGATAGAACGATCATCAACACCACTTTGGAAATTTTGGCAGTGACTCGGGATTATTTTTGAAATTTGGCAGTGGAGTGTTGGCATTATTGATTGTGATCTATGTTGACTATGCAGTGCTCATTTATTATACGTAAATTATGTAGATCTATACAATTCATTATTTGATACGTCATACGTAAAAGTATAACATTGTTTGTTGAGGCAGAAATGAAGGCAAGATATGTGCTATTTTTTAATAAGTATTTAAGGAACTCCTTGTAATACCTACAGGTTATACAATAAAATTGAATTGAATTGATCATCTGTCTCAGTCTTTTAACGAACATGGTTTCTGTTAGATCACGGAGAGCTTCAGGGAGAAAATTAAATAGTTGTGCTCCTCGATGTAGTGGATCGCAATGTTGGAAAGCAGCAAGATGAGTGGACAGGGGGATGAAGAGCAGAGCAATGACGGGTGACGTAATAGTGGACGTCACAACCACGCTGAAGAAGGTTGGAGTTTCCTTTGATGATGACAAGGGAATGAAAAACAAAAACCAGATATTGTGAGGCAATGGAGTTTTTGAAAAAACCGCGACATGACTGGCGGTATGGAAGGTTATATAGAGTTCGAATAGCCGCTTTTTGCTGGACAAATACGGAATCACTGTACCCTGTGTCACCCCACAGTAAAATTCCATATGAGGCTCTGCTCATAAAGTATGCAAAAAACACAGTCCTCAGAATCGGGAAGAGAACTGATCTCGAGAGACGACGAAGCATGTAGTTATAACTGGCAAGCTGTGACGTTAGAGTGTCAATGTGTACCTTCCAGGATACTCTATTATCGATCCTGAGACCAAGGAATAACACCGAATCATAAAGATGTCCATTCTAATTGAAAGTCAGTCCTACGTCTTGCTTCTGTTAAGGAGCAGAGAGTTGTGAGCTCTTCAGCCAAAAACCGTGCATATGATGCAGAGGCCAGGAGCGTCATGTCATCTGTGTATAAAAAAAGCCTGTTGCTGAAGTGGTATAAGAGATCATTGATGTAGAAAACGAAGGATGTCGGCCCCATGACCTGCATCACACCACAAGGAACCATGGCACCATCTGACCTGATACCATTGAAGGTTGCTCTTTGGGACCAGCCCTTCTGGAAACTCTCACAAAATGACGAGGGAGTAGAGTCAAAACCATAGTGCTCGAGTTTTCTGATAAGTAGGTCATGTGAGACAATGTTGAATCTGAAAGCTTTCGTTAAGTCATAGAGTCGCAGGTCAGCACAATCATCGAGTCCAATATGGTCAAGAACGTCCATGATAAGTGAGCAAGCAGCAGTGTTTTTTCCACGTTGAAAACCAAACTGCAAAGAATGGACTATGGGGAATGTGTCAAAGTATGCCATGAATTGCCCCATAACCAAATGCTCAATAATCTTGGCCAGAATGGTAGTTTTGATATAGGGCGGAAATAATCAAAGCCATTACATTTTTATTTCTTGGTGATAGGAGTGACCTCTGCAAACTTCAAACAGTCAGGAAAGCATCCCTTTCTTACAGTTAAGTTTATGACGAAGACCAATGGCTCGAAGATAAGATCCACAATGCCCTTAACAATCTGAAAGGTCATTCTAAAAGACTCCTCAAATCTTACCTCGCGAAGCAAATTTGCTCACATGAGAAAGTTTAGCCTCAAGAAAATCCTCCACAGACTCGTGACTGGCGGGTAAGCCTTCAATCAATTTGGACACCCTAGAAAAAGAATAAGCAAAACCCTAAGCATCCAGTTTAGTGTCGAGAGCTTTGTGTTTTAGAGTTCTCTATGTACGATATTCATTGAAGCTTTGATTTTCTTATTCGATGTGTTGATGACATTGTCATTATATTCTTTACTGAATTTAGTTATAGCTTTCCTATACTGATTTCGGCACTTTCTAGCCCTTGCAATGTCTTCAACCCTACCAGAATAACCAGCTAGACTCTTCGTCGCTTGATGCTAGTCACGCAGGTGAAGGAAGTGAGCGTTGAAACGAGGCATATTTCAGAGAGGATCGTATTCTGTACGACATCCACGGGCGATTCAAATCCAGAGCCTCCAACAAAATTCTCAAAAAGGTTTTAGCAGCGATGTTAGGGTCGTCAGAATCGTACACTCCAAACCAGTTGCATGAGGCAAGCTAACTACGCAGTGACTGAATGTTAATGGGCTTTAATTGCCTTGACATAAGGATGAGCGGTTATTGATCATAGAGATATGCATGAACACAGAGAACTAGAGATATGCATCTCAATCCCCATATTTGAACATAATGCACGGGATTTTGAGAACAATCTATTTGGTAGGGGTTGTTTGAGGGGATGAGACATAACTTTTTTGGCTTGTTCTGATCATAATTTATCCAAACGTTCAAGTACTTTCGCCTTTACAAAAGACCTCATCAGGAATCTAGAATTCATAATATTGGGTTATTCTTGGTTCAGAGTCGTTTAGTAACCATGGTCGTACAGGGTGCGGTAATATAAAGGGTAGAGGGTTCAAAATTGGTTTTTTTCCTTGGGAAAAAAAAACAGATTTGACTTTGTGATTGGATTTGATTTTCAAAAGTTACATAAGGGTGGAAAATAACATCAGTCAAATGCTGTCTGTTTTTAGCGATGCATTGCCGGGAGGCGATATTGGATGTTCTCATAAATTCTTTCCAACTTCAATTGGTCAACTTGGGTGAATTCCACGCGAATAGCTTCCTTTAAATCGTCCAATGTTCAGGGCTTGTGCTGGTGTGCGCGTGCCTTGAGGTGCACCAGCCTTCGAATACAGGACAATATCACGATAAGAATTTCGTTTGCCTCTTTGTGAATATTAAGAAAAGGTCTTAATTTCTTTCCAAACTAAGAGAGGATTTGAATTTTGTAGTGACTAGCAGGATTCCTGTGGTAGATTGCCAACTCATCTGCAGTTATGGTTCACGAATACTTCTTTTTCTTCCTACTACGCTTAAGAAGTTCCTTATCAGTGTCACAAAAATCGTATGTAGGTTGTCTTGTAGAAACAATACTTGTCCCTGCTTCCTTCAATATTTGCTTCCGATATATCGGTAATAGGTACCTATCGATACTCCGATATATCGGTGGTATTTTGCCTTCCCTAATCTGAGGGTATCCCAGGATCGTCCTCTGCTCTTCATATTAGTTAAATGAAAATAAGATGAGACGTCTGATTATCGTTATTTGAAAAGTGATTTCGTTTATTTCATTTCATTTTTCATTGAAGTTGTGTAATAGATTGTGAAATGTACAACAAACGATTGAGGAGGCGGTGTGACGTTTGACGTTGCTTTGAGGGAGGGACTTCGAACGGAATACTTAACTTCGAAACACTATAAAACTACTACATTTGAGTATTCGAAATATCTATACTTCAGACTTTACGACTTTCAGACTTTGAGTTTCTAGATGTCCCGAGGGTTCTTCGTTCATATTTTTAATTTCATAAATTGAAAAAAAAAAAAAAGAAAAAAAAAGCTTTGGAGCTCAGGAAGCTAATCTAGGGTGGGTCGCAAGAGCTCTCCATTTCAAATTGCAGCTTCATTGGTTGAATAGTAAAATAATTAGATCCGCGCTACCTACCTACTTAAATCTCGTTTTTTCGTCACAAGTTTTTGTATTTATTTTTTAATTTTTTTTTCAAGTTGGCAGACTACGATAAGCGAGTTTAAAAGTATAAATATGTCCCAAAAATTCGTTACGAAATTTTACAGGTTGTACTGTACATAAAGAAATTCGTAAAGAACAAACCAGCGTCGAATGATGCTTCCTGATTGATTTCTTTATTTTCGTCCAAAAAATGTAATTTTTACTTTGTAATGTAGAAGTTTCGATTTGTCTATCGACTTTCCTCGTTTCTCGTGCCGAGTGAGAGGTCTTTGGATTTTTTGTGTGTATATTTTTGTGAAACGTTTCACTTTTAGGCCCCAGTCAAAGCGTGTTCCACGCTGATATTTACTATATATTTACTTAAAAATTTCTAGCAAGAGCAAGAGGTCTCCATTCAAATTTCAGCTTCATAGTTTGAATAGTAAAATAATTAGATTCGCCGATAACTACTTAAATCTCGTTTTTTCGTGACAATTTTTTGTATTTATTTTTTATTTTTTGAAGTTGGTAGACTACGATAAGCGAGGTTAAAAGTAAAAAGGTATCACAAAATTTGCGTTATGAATGTGTTCTAGGTTCAACTGTACATAAATATGAGGTGTAAAAAGTATAGATATGTCCCAAAATTGCGTTACGAAATTTTACAGGTTGTACTGTATATAAAGAAATTCGTAAAAAACAAAACAACGACGAATAATGCTTTCTGATTGATTTCTTTATGTTTCTTTATTTTTGTCTTAAAAATGCAATTTGTACTTTGTAATGTTGACGTTTCGATTTGTCTATCGACTTTTCACTTCTCTCGCGCAGAGTGAGAGGTCTTTGGATTTTTTTTTTTTTTGACATTGAAAATATCTTAGTCGACGGGTCAACCGGAAATTTTATTACGGAAATTTTGATACTCAAAGAAAAAAACGTCACGCAACCTATAAACAAGTTAGGTGTTGTTTTCTTATGAATTTCACGTACAACCAAGCCGTTGCTCGTGAAATGAAACTTCTTTAGTTTTCACCGGACAAAAATCGTTCTCCACTCGTTGGAAAGGTCTCAATTTATCACCCATTTCTTTCGTACTTGTTCTGTCGTAGTTTTAAATTTATTTATGTTATACAGGGATATAGTAAACAATGCCGCTTGTTTTGTTGTCACTTGGTTCAGAAGTTAATCTTGGTTATAGTAATTTATTGTAGACGCGCACCATAACAGAAAATTACCTACCTGTGAATTCATATTCGTGGAAGAATTGGGCATCGTCTAGAGTGGCTTACAGCAAATTCAGTAAATGTGTGTCACTAATTATTTTATGTTTTCTAATTGTTATTTTATCTCAAACAGTAAAAAAACCATTGAAATTACTGAGACATTTTCAATGCTCATAGCTCTCCTCTCATGTCTTTGCTTTGGGGGTCAACCAAAAATTTCCGTTACGCAAAATTTGTGTCACAATTTCAGTATTTTTCTCGTACAACCCAGCCGTTGCTAGGGGGATGGAACTTCCGCAGTTTTCATCGCACAAAAATCTTTCGCCACTCGTTAGAAAGCGCTTGATTTATGTGATAAATGTTCACATCTCAAGCTACCAATTTCCCCCTCCTTACGTACCTGGCTACATTCCAAAACTAATTTGATTGGACTATAAACAATTTTAATAAGCCAGTTACAATATTCTTAACGTAAAGCAATTGCATCATTTACTCCACTCCATAGGAAACATTGTCATCCTCTTGACAACAGTCGAGGACAACTCGAGGACAACCGTTATGAAATCCCCAATCAAAGATACCATATCCATGTAACATGGTATCTGCTTGTAAAGCGGATAGTGGAACTCGTTTACGAGTTTCCAATAGCGGATTTCCAACTTTCTTTTTTTTTTTTTTTTTAATATTTTTGTAACACTTTTTACTTTAGGCCCCAGTCAAAGCGTGGTCCACGCTGATATTTACAAAAATTTGCTTCAGAAAATTGATATACCGTACCCAGGCTTCCTAGACGGTAGGTAGCTTTGAAATAATTTCAACTGAACACGTAACTTACTTGTAGGTGGGAGACAAAAAGAGTTAGCTGCTACCCAATATCGACTGAAGGCTCTGTGTGGGGAAAAGGATGCCTGTTGAAAGGGACCGCTGACAAAGGGCTCCTGACTGGAATGAAGAGAAGGCGCGGGAGACGCATGTATTATGCACGCGGCGAACCTGGTCGATAGCGCGGGTCCTTGGAACCTTCAGGAAGCCCCTTGTTCAGTCTCCCAACTCCACACTCGGCTCGTCTCGCTCCAGACAGCGATTAGCCTGAGCGGGATCGTGAAAATGGAGAAAGTTCGCAATGCGAGTTTCTGATTAGCTGGTTCAACCGGTCGTGTCTGAGGCAGCTTGTGAAGTCTCTCTGCGCCTGTGTTTAAATGACTGCTCTAATTGTACGAAACTCGTTGTCGATGGATGTATTGTTCCGACTTCATGAACCGATTCTCACGCAGATTCCTAGCGCAGAAATGAAGTGGCGTAGTTTGAGGAGGGGCAGGGTGGGCAGACCCCCTCCATAAATGATAGAGAATGCTGAATTTTGTTGTTTGGATATAACCAAATTAATAATTTTACGCTTCTAACTCCAGCATCTACCTAACACCTTTAATTAAAGAATGTTATTAGTAAAACACAACTACTATAATTATTATACGATTCTGGTTGCCTAGCGACTTGAGACGCTCTTAGAAATGAAGAAATTTGTATTAGGTTCGTTTCTGTGGGGGCAAAATGGCGTGGATATTGTACAGCACCACGGAGAGTAGTAAAATCACCTAGTCAAGCAAACGGAAATGTGGATACTACAAACTGAAATCAAGTCGTTCCCCACTACTTTCTGGGGCGAGCCCATATGCAATTTTTCCCTAGAAAAATATCCATTGTTCAGTATCCACCAAGTCCTCTACTTTTCACTGCCTACTTGATCAAGCTTGGTTGTTCGTTTCAGAACAGTTTCCAGCTGTATTATACCATTAATTTACGAATAAAATCCCAGTTAAAATGAAGCAAGAATACAATAAATAGAAGCCTGCAGTGGTGATTGAAATAGTTTAATAGAAAAGACTAAAATAATCCAGTGTAGCAGTATTTCCATTCTAACCTAACATATTGCTGGTTTGAGTTTGTTTACATTTTTTTATGTTCCTTGGTCTCGGTTTCATGCCCTGAATTTTATTTCGCGTAGATAGGTACCTACTTATATAATACAATTGTGTGATATTCTCCAGAAAAAGTTATTTTCATGCGGAAGTAACAATTGAGGATAAACCTGTAAGACAGCAATTCCATATAAGTATATGAATTTGCATGCAGTAAATCTAGAATAATAGTTTAATAGTTTAGTTGCTCCTCAGTTCATCGGTTGGTACCTATTCGTATTTATCGTAGTTTTTCACGTTCTGATTAGTTATTTGGATAATATTTTTTCTAAGTAGTATTATGGTTTAATAATCCATAGGTAGGTTTACGAATATGAAAAGGTCCGTGATTTCACATCATTACAAAAATCCATTGAGTACCTACCTACTTATATGAACGTTTAGACAGTTTATCAACAGTCTTAGTATACTCAGCAACAAGCACTAGAATACAAAAACTATTTAAAATAAAATGAAATCCTCCACTGTTGCCCCTCCATGAGAAATGACTCAGCTACGCCACTGGAAATGAAATAAAGCACAAGTTTCGCTTTTCCATCTATAAGTAGATCACAAAAGTTACGAAAAACTCGATGACTAGACAAGGAAATTCCAGTGAAAGTCCATCAGCCGATTTGATCGCCGTCTATTCAATGTTTACTCATGTTAACTATCTTTTTTCTTGCAAGGTCATTTGGGAGCCGGACGAACGTATCTACAGCGAACCGGGAGTCCTCTTCATATTCTTTGAAATGAATATATTAATAACTAAAAGAAAAACACGTACCTACTTTTATTTTGAATGATTTAAAACTAGAGATGAGTCGATACCAAAATTTATCGATTCCCGATACCGTTACCTAAAAAATCGATTCCCGATTCTCGATACCGATACCATCAGCGCATAATACCTAACTTACCTGTAGGTGAAAAACAAAAATTCCTCTTGAACTAGTAATATATTCAAATTTTTTTGTACAACATATAACTTATACTTACAAAAAATTGATCCCAATATATTTGCAAATGAGGTAATTTTTAAATAAAAACAAAACATGGATAATAAAACTAAAAGTTATTAGTCTAATTAGCTAATACATTTTCCATCTCTATGTATTGTCATTAGGAGTTCTTGTTCCAATGAAGCTTTAATGCTTTAGTTACTTAATAAAATTAAATAAATTTTAGGGATTAATTCTTATTACAAATTCTAAATTTCAGATTTATGTTTTCATTCAAGGCTTTAGTTAATTTGATTTGTGCAAATACAAAATTTGATATTTTTTTGTTATCTGTCAAGTAGGTATCAATTAATAGGCAACTTTTATTGCCGAGAATTGATTTCTTTCTGAATAAAACAAGTTAAGCAGACTGACTTGGTTTTTTAGTTTTTCGTCGGTAACTGTAAGGTATTTCCAAATAAGACTGGCTCTAGGCTTTTATACTTGGAAAATATAGCTTTGTTTAATGCTTCTGTTGTCACAAACAAAATAACACAAGCCTACTTAAAACAAAGTTATAATTGTAAGTTGTGTTTTGGACAATTCATGTTTCGCAACTGCTAACTTTACACAACGGTTGCACGGTACAACCATCTTCGTTGTTAGATGGTTGCAATAGTACCGTAGTGTAATAAAACGCCTATTATCGGGCGGTATCGGCTTTAGGCGATCGATTCTCGATACCGATACCAATGCCTAAGAATCGGTGGTATCGAGAATCGGTATCGGGAATCGACTCATCCCTATTTAAAACATATATGTGACCGTGCAAAGGAAAAGGGAGCTTAACTTTCCAAAGGTCAAATCTGAGTTTATATATTTTTATTTTTCTCCTTAAAATGATGGGGTCTTGCAACTGTAAAAAGTGTTGACCCTTCTAGAAGGCACATCATGTATTACATACGGGGTTTTATAATTATAGACCAATGATCTGCGTAGGAGGGCTATCGAACACAGATATAATTAACCTTTGCGTAATTATTTGCAGCATTTTTTCTAAATGTTTTATATCATTTTCCAATCAAAATTTATGATTTTTCAAAGTTTGAAAAAAGCGGGCCCGAAAATTGCAAATTTTCAGCAGACTTGAAAAACTGCAGTTTTTTGCGATTACAAATGCAATTGAAAATTGTAGAAAATTCAAATTTCGATGATTATTAGGCAAAGAGACATATAGTTTCGGGACCCAAAAAAAATATTACAAAAAAAAGTAATTTTTTGATCCAATCTTCGCTTTTTTATTTTCTTGGGAAACAAAAGCCTTGGCAAGTAAGCTCCCTTTTCCCTTGCACGGTCACATATATTTCAAGCCTTCACCCCTTGGTAATGATAGAGAATGATGCCAAAATAACAGGCGCATCCCCGGCCGATGAATGATTTTGAACAAAAGTCCGTAAACATTGGTCCAGTTCTTTTGAAGAAAAGCTTTAGATGGCGTGCAGTGATAGGTATTGGCCGAAAATGTTTGTATAATGTTTGCACAATTTCGTAGAAAATGAAACTATTGCAATATTGGTTTATTATGTTGAATGATGAACTTTTTTAATATACCTACCCTCAAAATTTGTTGGTTTACGTTTCAAAATGCGCGGAATAAAAAAAGGATTCTTCATTTCAAATTTAAGCTTCGTAGGTTGAATAAAAAAGAACTGTACGTCTCTTACTCAGTTGACTGGGGGGGGGGGGGGGCTCTAGACTCTCCCCCAAGGAGCCTCCATTCCAAATTTCAGCTTAAAAAAAGAAAAAACCGAGCCGTCAACATTTTTTTCCAAAACTAAAGTATCAAATTTTAAGAAAATTAGGTTAAAAATCACATTTGAGGTTTAGTTGGTCCGAGGAGCTCGGCATAAATTTCGATCAACCGTAAAAGTAATGCTTTTTGGTTGTCATTAAAAGACATTATCCCAACGAATCGAATGAAACCACTCAGAACGTTGTACATTAATCTATCCTCCCTCCGTAAGGGGTAGTAGAACTTTGAGAGTGACATCAAGCGCGAGTAGTTACATCATAAAATTACCGAGTCAATTGCTACATTTAATTAATGACCACTAGAAAATGTAAGTTTATTTAAAATTGGTACATAATAAAATGGTTAAAACCGGTTAGGAAGGTACGAAGGGGCCCGTAAAGTCCCCTCAAGCTTTTCTAATCAATTTGCAGAGTAGAAAGTTGAAATGAAGCTCGAAATAGAGTAGATATGTGAGATGTAACTAGGATATGATTTCAGTGAACGTTGGTGCACTGATCAGCTGAGGTACCTATGAGCTTGTGTGATAGAAAATTACGATACATATATCGTTACATTTTTTTTAAAGCTTCTATTGCACCGAGTAGTCTCATTAACAATATAAATCTGACTTATATTACTACAATACACTATTCAGGACCTAACATGCATAACTTTGTCCCTTGTCTCTCTAACATATCGCATTCACTTCCTACACAAGCTCATGCGGTTTCAAACGCTTAACGCGTCGAGTTAGATCCTGCACATCCAGGAGCTTTACAGCTTCCTCATTCACATGATCTTTTAGTCTGGCAAGATGACCCGTTGCTCGCTTTTTGATACCTCATCCACACTGTCAACTTGAAGTTCACGGTGGAGTGCCTCATTCGGAAGTACCACGGCTCATCAGTGATACATCGTAGTACAGAATTCTAGAAACGTTGAAAGATCTGTCTATTGGTTGGAGCTGTGCAGCCCCACAACTGCGCTCCATACATCCAAACTGGCTTGAGTACTTGATTGTAAAGAAGCATCTTGTTACCAATGGTCATGGTGGATCGTCGGCCGATTAGCCAATACATCCTTCTAAGTTTCAATGCGAGCTCTGTCCTCTTCTTTTTGACATGTTCCTTCCACCTGAGCTTTGCGTCTAGCGTAGGGCTGCCATATCTTTTAGACGTAAGTAGGGACAGCGTAAGCTAAAAGTCGGGACATATCGGGACAGCCTAAAGTAGAAAATCGGGACCAAAATCGGGACAAGATATACTTCAAGTCACTGACAAAATACAACGACTAAGTTTTATTTTTAGAAAAAATACAATAGGTATTGAAAAGTTGGAGAAACATCATTATTGAAAAAAAGTGCTTAGATCATCCATTACATAGACCTATAAATTTCAAATAGTCAAAGGTGTCCGGCTACCTACCTGCAATGAAGGACATCTGTACCACGCAGGGTTTATCCAGTTTTCTTCCTGGGCTTACAAAATACGTCGGAGATTCAACTACTTTAAAAATCGGGACGAAGTCGGGACAGCAAAAAAAATAATCGGGACGCTTCAAAAATCATGACGGGACGCCCGGGACACCTCGAAAATCGGGACATGTCCCGATAAATCGGGACGGATGGCAGCCCTAGTCTAGCGTCATGCCCAGGTATTTGGCTTCATTCGCGTAGGGAATTGCCACGTTGTTGAGGAAAGCAGGGATGTAGTTAATCTTCTTGTTGGTAAAATCAACGTGCACCGACTTGGCCTCATTCAGTTTGATCCTCCATTTATATCGTCACATGAAAACGATGCTTGGGTAAGTAAGCTGATCATAAATTTACCTAATTGAACGAACGACTAGATCTACCACAGAGGTAAACAGAACTGAATTGAAAATTTAGCGTATGCAATAATTTGTTACTTTACATACTGCATAGCACTTATAGTTGAGTTTGTCTTCGGGCAAACTCTAATCAAGCTGTATAGCAGTTGATAACTATTAATCAATACAGTGACAAATTATTCATCTTAAACACTTAACACTTGCAGTATTTTAACTCTTTCTTTTAACTTCGATTCTCTTCTTGAGCTTTTGCTTTCTTTCTTGAGACAAAATTTCAGATCGATTTTTAACCCACTTCCTGATATCCAATCGATCTGAAATTTTGCACACGAGTTCATGCTGGCGTACATTTTAATTTATCAAATTTTCGCGAAGAAAAAGTTAGTTATACCTACTATAAATTTTCGAAAATTTGAAATTTAATATGGGAAACCTTACAAGTGTTTTTAAAAAACAATTTATATCCAAGGTCAATAAAATATTAAATGATTTTCCTTGTCAATTTAATTTAAGTTATTATGAATGTGATTTTGTTTCAATTTACTGTTGCCAAGAAACTACCAAATATTGAAACAACAATAAAATTAACCGAGAACATGAGAAAAAGAAAGAGTTAGGTACATTAAAAACTTGTTTTTATGGGTTCCTTTTTTTTCTGTTTAAAAAGGTCCTAATGAGCAATTCTGCACCAAAAACACCTTGATATATCTCTCGAAGTATTTTACTTAGGCCTGGTATCTATAAACAAGGGTAACCGTAGTGGCAGCAGCCCCACGAGTTATAGTCGAGGCAGAGGGTATCGATTTCAAGGGTTCACTATTAAAAATGCTAAACCACTACAATAGGGGCTGAGGCTGCTAAACTGATTCAAAATCAATTATGTACAATTTGTCAGAAACGATCTTTAATCAAACCTATATTGTGGGAGTTTCAGAAAAATGTCTTCTAATGATTATATAACTTTCATTTCATTCGCTGGTTGTCAGGCTTGTAGTAAGAATATACGACTCATGCCCCGGCTTATGACCTACGACCTACTTACGAACACGTGTCAAGGCCTCGCAGAATACCTCAACAAGTCCATCAAACGTCTGGCAAAGAGACACGAAATAATGCAAAACAGCCCCTTCTCCCTCACCCCACCACACCTACTTTCCCATTTAACCCAACATAAAGGAAACTTTGTCAGTCGCGCACGAACGAAATGGACTTCAATACAACTGAGTCAAAAGCTGAAGTTACCGGGCGAAGAAGCAGATGAGAAAGGTTCGAGTTAATAATTCTGACAGATGAAATATTGAGCAATAAAAATAATGGATGACCCCCCGCCTCCTCCTCTCTGAACCTCCTTCTGCCTTTTTGAGTCGTACCTTTCCTTTGTTATCCCTTCACATTATCTCCCGGTGGAACGCTGTCTACAGATTTCTCAATCTTTCGCTTGTAACAGAATAATGTACCTACCTTTGGTGCGGCTAGGGTAGTAATATTACGGACTGCAAAAACCTTTTCAAATAAAGTGTTTGGGTTGGGGTTATTATTTTTTCTTTGTTCCCACTTAGCCATTTTTGTATTCTCCCGTTGTTAGTTTCAGCGAATTATCGTAAAAGATGAGGTTAACACAACGGGTCAAGCGATTTGAGCAATTATTGCACTATTTCAGAAAAGATACTTCGTATCACAGATTAGAGTAGGAGCTACGTATCGTTTAGGGCCACCCATAATCGAATCCCGAATTTCAATACTTTAGCAATCACAAAGCTGTTTTCCTCCACAATTCGAGTAAAAACCGCCACAAAAATGTTTAAAACGTCAAGTAAATCACAATAGATCTATAACAACATATATTTTTTTAAAGGTTTAAGCCGCATCTCAACCAGAAGGATCATTAGTGACATTGAACACGGTGTCTTAAGGGAAACTGGAAGTGACACGATTCTAAGGGGAGCCATGTTGCCATCCTTGACCTCTTGACCAACAAGGAGCGTCATCATGGACTCCACTGGCAACTAGGAGGGGGAAAAAATGAGGGGTAGAGTGATGACCACTATTTAGCCCCCAAACTGGATTAAAAAAAACCTGGATAAAAAAAAAAATAATTTCATGTCAAACATAAAATAATGCAACTAAGACTAGATGTAAGACCAGGAAGTAACTATACAATACATGCTATTATATACAACTAGAGGCATGTTAGGGCTTGGAAAGCCCTAATCTAGTCCGTATAACAGTAGTACCTAACAGGAACCCAGTACATTATAGTAACGATATAAGTCCTACCTGTTTGCGGCGTTATGTGACCTGGTGCAAAGCTAAGGCGATGTTAATGAATGATTAGAAAAGAGGGAATAACGATCAAAATGTAAGTAATGTAATAAAATAAATACCACCAATTGAGTTGGTCCTCGCCACTATGAGACTAAACAAAAAGTAGAATCGGGGAATTCAGAATTTGGGGATGGTGAGATGATGGTGTAACTCTATCTCGAGTCTTCTTCGTTTTTTTGTAAGCGTGTGAATCTGTGCGTCCGTGTCTTCTATCTCCTTCTTTATGTCGTTGATTGTATCTTGATCGGTAGTACTCGTAGATGTCGAACTGGTGTTGAGTTGTGTAGGAGATGCTACAGCTGTCTTCATCCTGATGTGTCTGGTACCACTCCAGCAAAGCTCGTGCTTGTTCTGTGTCAGGATTAATTTCGGTTGTTGTGTCATGTCCAATAGGATCGTTCAGAAATAACTCTCTTAGATGTTAGTAACTACACTACATTTCTTACTTACCGTGGCAACTGTTGTTACAGCCACAGCCTAATAAACAGAGAGTCTCAATATCAAATTTCAACTTCCTACAGTGAACAGGAAAGGATTTAGCTCACTCAGCTGATCAGAAAAGACCCCATCACTTCACTCGTCTCTTAATGTCGCAGAGAGTCTCCCTATCAAATTTCAACTTCCTACAGTGAACAGGAAAGGATTTAGCTCACTCAGCTGATCAGAAAATACCCCATCACTTCACTCGTCTCTTAATGTCCCAGAAGTCTCCCTATCAAATTTCAACTTCCTACTGTGAACAGAAAAGAATTTGGCTCACTCAGCTGATCAGAAAAGACCCCATCACTATGTTTCTTACTTACCGACACTTTTGCAACAAACTTGGGGCCGTGCTGATTCGGAATTATAAATAAAGGCCGTTCGGAATTATATTTTTATAAAGTCCGCTAAGTTCTTCAGTTTCAATTTCTTCGTTCAGAAATAACTCTCCTAGATGTTAGTAACTACACTACGTTTCTTACTTACCGTGAATTGATGGCAACTGTTGTTACCGCCACAGCCTAATAAACAACTCTCGTTGATAAAGACCGCCTAGAACACGATCAAGGCGGGTATAGAGACGAACGGCGACACTTTTGCAACAAACTTGGGGCCGTGCTGATTCGAATGAGCAGTCTAACACTAAAATCGGACCGCGAAGTTCTTCACAATTTCAAAGACCGTTCGGAATTATATATAAAGAAGATAAGCGAAGTGAAATAAAACTGCGACTAGATGTACATAAATATATCACAGATCAGATATCACAGTTCGTAGTAGAGATCAGCGGCTCTCAGGTACAATATTAGGGATTGGACCTTGTCTGGTCCGGATAAAACGTCAACCCACAGAGGGGGCTGATGCTGGACTCGGAGGTCCGCAAGAGCTGGACAATACTCCACGAACTGGCGGATGGACAGATCACCCCCACACCTCCCACACACAACATCTCGAGCTTCTGCACTAAGCAGTTGTCTGGTGAGTAAGACAGTGGCAACCCGGCTGACCACTGTTCGATCCCCCTTTGGAAGTTGGGTTACGAAAGGGCCCACCGGGCTCAAGTCTTGGAGGACACCACGCAGACCAGTGACCTCACCCTGCCATTGCTCATGCCAGATGGAATTGGCTTTGTGTTGCATGTAGGAGATTTGATCCTCAATTCGTATAGGCAACATTTCGATGGAGTTATCATCAATGACTCTCCTTGCAAGATCATCTGCACACTCATTGCCATAAATATCCACATGGCTCGGCACCCAAATAAAAGCAACACATTAATTAAGGAATAGTTCTATTCCAATAAATTGTGAAAAATCGTCGAGAATCGTGAAAAATGGTAGTAGGTACATATTTAAGATTTTCCTTATGAGGAAAAGCGTAGAATCATGTAAGTCCTATGGCGTAAATGTGTAACAACGAGAGGTGATAAAATAGAGTAGTTCCCCTTCAAATGTGAAAGGCGATTACCCTGCTACACCCAGAGGTTGTGCTGTTTAATTATAGGGCTATCTAATCCACAAATAATAAACCTTTGTGTACTAATTTGCAGCGTTTATTCAACGTATACTAGAGAAACTCCGTTCAAATTTAGCATTTTTTGGTAATTACGATAGAAATTACCCTTACAGCTCATTTATAATCAGAGTATTTTTTCACGTTGTTTTTGTAGTTTATTCTATTCTACCTACCCCTGACAGGCTCCGTTCAAAATTTTAGCATTGTTTGTTGATCAGGAGAATAATATTGATATATATCTTCAATATTTCACTCATAAGAAAACGTTCAGCTTTTTTTAACGTGCGAGTGGGACTATTGATAATATGATCCCGTTTCTGTATTTCCGTTCTTTCAATTCTTTTCGCCATTTTATTCATTTATTATTACTATATTCTGTGTAATAGCCAATTTTATGACTTGGTGTAGAATAAAACATTCTTCACAAGAAGGAACATTTCCCAGTGGGCGGAAGTGTTCTGTAGAAAACATATTTACAGTTTGGTTTTCATTTTGTTACAGGTAAGCGGAACAGAAACTGAGAAACGATATTTTCCACTGGAATAAGTGAGTAGTGAAAGTCGATTTTACCCGTAATTGTAATTATACAGTATTCATTCTTAGCACTGATGAAAAGTGACCGTGCATCAACCTATTGTGAATGTCACCACAACTTGTTTTGGGCCACTGGCTGCATCAGTCAAAGGAATAATGTACCTAACATCACCCAGGGGTGAAGAAAACTAAAGTTTATCTATTTCCACGAAAATTAATTATATTCTGAAAGTTGGAATAAAGAATACAGAGTGCTTTTCATTTTTTTTGCGAACGCTTTCGGGAGATACTATGCCGCCTTGCTTAGGCTCTGTAATTTATTTCAACACAGTATGAGATACTGTGTAGAACAAGACTTCAGAAATGTTATCACTAACAACCCCCTCAAACCAATCAACAACAGTAGGTAAATAATCTGCCCAACAATAGCAATCTTACAAGTCTAACAAATTTAGAACTAAAGTCCAACAAATATGTACATAACAATAAATCAGAAATAATAATGGGCCCTATATAATCAAATAATAAAAAAAGGAAGCTACAAAAAGTAATAAAATTACAGTAACCAAAAAATTATCCAGTTCTGCCATATCTCTTTTTCCATCCATCATCCAACCAAATACTGCAATCCAACTCGAGCAACTAACCGCATCATCTAAAACATTTCTCACTCAAGGTAGGTGTTCAATGATTTGATGTAGTATGACAGTAGGGATTGGAGTTGGGGGAAGTTTTTGAGAGAGAAAGGTATGTTCTAGTTGATGAGGTTAGTTTCTGGTGTTGGATTGCAGTATTTGGTTGGATGGTGGATGGAATAGAGAGGCAGAACGGGGTAATATGTTGATTGTTGCAAGTTTATTACTAATTGTTACTTCCTTTTGTTATTACTTTATTATAGAACCTATTCTCTACCTTTATTATTGAACTTTTGTAAAAAATGAAGGTATTGCAATGACTCAACAAATTTTAAAATCAAAAATTTCGAAAATTTTCTTCATTGAAATCTGTTTTTGAGACATTCTGAGACGAATCCTAGAATTTAACGCTTATATATATAAATAAATATATATATATATATATATATATATATATATATATATATATATATACCAGACGATAACTCTCCTTAGGATTGAGATAAAAATTCTGTTCTTGCGCCAGAAAATCAAGATTTCCAAACGAAAGGACGAGTTCGTTGGCCAGCTTTTTTTAGCACATTGAATTGGTCAATTAAAAAAAAAAGTGCTGAAAAAATCACTAAAAATAGCAAAAAACGGCTAAAAATCGTAAAATTTATATAAAATTTATATTTTTCTGCAGATTATTATTCAAATAAAGTTCATTAACTATTGAATAGAGTAGATCTATACCAATAGAGTAGATTATTTGTGTTACAAGTTGTAAATATTTGTTGCTCAAGATAATCCATGTAAATATCTGATCTCTATCCTATATCCTATCCTGGAAGATCTTATATTGCTAAATACTGAAAGGCATTTTTGTAACTAATAATGCATTTACCCCACATTTACTATGCCAGGTGATGTGGCTAATCGCAAGAACTCAAATCAGCTTGTCTCGAAGTTTTCCGATCGATGGTCCGCACTGAATGACTAATTCGTACCTTTCGCGATATGGTCGATGGTTTGAAAGCACTAGAAAATGTGATCCTTAGAAGTTTCGTGGTAAAATCATGAACCAAACTCGTTCTTACCTGAATCAGTTTCGTTTCAAATGGCATGAAATGCACCCGATTCGCAATCTCAGGAAAAAAAGGACGTTAAAGATTCCTAATTTAACGTCATCGGGTATTGATGGTGCGAACGCTGTTTTAAAGGGGAACGCCTCGAGGAAGAGCCTTGAAATGTGACAATACGAAAATTTACGAAAACTCGCCCATACGATACCGCTGCAGGACTGGAACTTTGTTTTCTCCTTCAGGGGGGCTGGAAGATCTCTATCCTATATCCTGTCCTGGAAGATCTTATATTGCTAAATACTGAAAAGTATTTTGGCAACTAACAATGCATTTTACTCACATCTACGACGCCAGATGATGTGACTTATCGCAAGAACTCAAATCAGCTTGTCTGGAAGTTTTCCGATCGATGTCCGCACTGAATGACTTTCCTTGCCTTGTCTCACACAGTTCGTGTAATTCGCACCTTTCGCGATATGGTCGATGGTATGAAGCACTAGAAAATGTGATCCTTTGTTAGAAGTTTAATT
The DNA here is from genome assembly GCA_030762985.1 of Adelphocoris suturalis. NCBI lineage: Eukaryota > Metazoa > Arthropoda > Insecta > Hemiptera > Miridae > Adelphocoris > Adelphocoris suturalis. The sequence goes on along the minus strand of CM061048.1, from coordinate 16,489,443 downwards.
TATGTACAAAATTATGCTGAAAATTTTACTTAAACTTCATTAAAATTTGCTTAAAATATCGATAAAAACTGCAAAAAAGCTAGAAAACCGAAATATTTTTTTGAATAGCACATTATTATTAAGAACAAATTTTTGCCATAGAATTAATGATTAGCTTCAGAGGGGCTGGAGAATCTCTATCCTACATTCAATCCCGGAAGATCTTATATTGCTAAATACTGAAAGGTATTTTGGCAACTAACCGTGCATTTTCCCCACATCTGCGACGGCAGGTGATGTGACTAATTCGCAAGAACTCAAATCAGCTTGTCTGGAAGTTTTCCGAACGATGATCTGCACTGAATGACTTTCCTTGCGTTGTCTTACACAGTTCGAGCACTTCGCACCATTCGTGATATGGTCAATGGTATGAAAGCACTAGAAAATGTGATTCTTTCTTGGAAGTTTTTTTAAAAACAGAAATTCGTTTATTGACCAAAGTCATTTACAAAGTATTGATACAGGCAACAAATTATACAATTGGACTGAAACATGAAATTCATTAGCCCAACGGTTAATGTGACTTGTACTACATTAAATTAGAGATTTGTAACAAATGCATGAATATAATAACAAAGTAGATAGAATAATAAACAACGTAATGAGTGTAGAGGTGACTAGTCTCGCAGTGCCAAACCAAGATGAACTTCAGTGACGAATTTCCTCTTCAAAGTTTTGTTAGATATTGTGGATGGTTCTCTTTTGACCAAGGGGTTGTTGTGGAGTCGCATCAATGTAGCCAACAATGCCGATTGCCGCTGGACAACCTCACTGACAAGCTCCATGCGCAGATCATTATGTAATGTTTCATTACTGACCTACCCTGGTGCGTCAGTTATGATTTTTAGTACCCGGTTTTGTAGTACTTGTACATAATTTAAATTGCTTTTCGCAGCCAAGCCTCAAATTCGGCAACCTTAGGTCCAGATGGGTCTGATTAATTGAAGGTAAATTAGCTTTTTAGTGCTTAGGCCAATTTGTTTGCTACTGAGCAGGGAATACAGTTCTCTGAGCCTTGACCGTACTTTTTCTTTCAGGTACTTGACATGGTCTGAAAACGACAGTTTTTTATCCAGTATTAATCCTAAATACTTGACATTATTGTTTTCTGGTATATACTCATAACCGAGCTGGTACCTTCTTACCAGCAGGAAGTTTCGTGGGAAAATCATTGTACCTAAATCGTTCTTACCTGAGTCAGTTTGGTTTCAAATGGCATGAAATGGACCCGATTCGCAATCTCAGAGAAAAAGGACGTTAAAGATCCCTAATTTAACGTCATTGGGTATTGGCGGTGCGAACGACGTTTTAAAGGGAAACGCCCGAGGAAGAGTCTTAAAATGTGACAATATGAAAATTTACGATAACTAGCACATTCGATCATGCTGCATGACTGGAACTTTGTTTTCTCCTTCAGAGGGGTTGAAGAATCTCTATCCTATATCCTATCCTGGAAGATCTTATATTGCTGAATACTGAAAGGAATTTGGCAAATAACAATACATTTTACTCACATCTACGACGCCAGATGATGTGACTAATCGCAAGAACTCAAATCAGCTTGTCTGGAATCTTTCCGATCAATGATCCGCACTGAATGACTTTTTTTGCCTTGTATCACACAGTCCGTGTAATTCGTACCTTTCGCGATATGGTCGATGGTATGAAAGCACTAGAAAATGTGATTCTTAGAAGTTTTGTGGTAGAATCATGAACCAAACTCGTTCTTACCTGAATCAGTTTCGTTTCAAATGGCATGAAATGCACCCGATTCGCAATCTCAGGAAAAAAGGACGTTAAAGATCCCTAATTTAACGTCATCGGGTATTGGCGGTGCGAACGACGTTTTAAAGGGGAACGCCTCGAGGAAGAGCCCTAAAATGTGACTAATCCAGAGTTATCGGCGGATGAGGATTTCTCAGGGAGGACCTGACCTGTTTAACGGCAGTCATTCCAAAGGCGGGACGCGGCGGAGTCCCCAATTACGAGCTTATCCGCCGAGCTGGCAGGAGGGATTTTAGTATTAAAGTTTGTCGCGGATTTAAGGGGGATTTCCGTGGGTGGGTTTTATCACCGAAGGGAAACTCATGCCGTGAATTTACTGGAGGGGAATCCGAATCAAGGTCGTTGGTGATGGAAATCATCGTTGAGCTACGGATACTACACAACCAACGTCTATCGTACTCATCAACTTGGAATAGTAGAACTCCGCTAATACCTACTCAAACTAATTCCGTTGTAGTACAATAGTATTCCAATTTATAGTACAAACTGGTTGTGCTGGCAGAGTTTCATCCTCTTACGTAAATTTCCGTTCCTCTTCCCTCACAGACCCTCACTTAAGTTGGCACAACTATCAATCTATAATAATTAATAATTTATTTTAATCATTGGTGAACTTACAATAATATATGCTCGGTATGATCATCTCTTATTCTTTCAGTTTTCAGGTACTACACCTATACCATAATCAAGTCTGGTATCGCACTTCAAACTAGTTACATCATGGTGTCATTTCATAACATCACATTAACCTATCATGACATAACATAATTATTAGCGAATTTTTGTAGAAAATAAACTAATGCATTGGCTCGGAAAATTTTGAAAACAAAAATTTGGTGCAATGTTCCTAGACCCATACATTGTACACCAAGTTTTTCTGTAGTACCTAATTGATTAAACTTTTTCGAAATTCGTATCTATACAAACGTCATATTATACTTTCTCGCAAGAGGTTTAATTGATTCGTGAAAAGGTTTAATTATGTTGGAAAAAAATTTAATTTTATTGGGAAAAAGTTCAATCATTTTGGCAAAAGGGTGAATCATTTTGGAAAAAGTCCAGTCATGCAGCATGACCCCATGAGCGAATTTTTGAAGAAATCTTCGACATTTCGACTAGTACGTACATAAATAGAACTTCTTCATAATTTCATGGCTGATATTTTCTAAGCCACAGTCAGTATTAAAGCTACATCAAATCCTAAAACAGTTGAGCGTAAAACATTAAAGAGGGCGACCGAGAGAATCGGAGGACGGAATATTTCAGAGTAAACTCATCAGTTGTGATTACATTTTTTTTTTTTTTTTTTTAACAAGCACCTACAACCTACGTTTTAAACAGCATGGTTCTAGGATTGGTTATACAGGGATACTTCCATAAGAGTAGTTCAATCTGAATTTGGACAATGTTTCATGCAAATACTACCGATTTTTACTACTAGAGAACGGCATTATTTCGATTTTTGACTGATTTTTCAACTTTGAAATTTTTGAAAACTTGATACATATTCTTGTAGGAAATTTTATGCTGATTCCGAATATACCACATGTTAGTATGCTGAAACAATTATTTCGCACAACAATTATATTGAAATGGCTATTTTGAAATTTTTGATTACATTTTTGAAAATTTCAACCCGAAGATGTAATCCGATCATGCTGGCCAACGAACTTGAACTTTCGTTTTGTGTCCTTAACATTTTAAAATTTGTTTGAAGTTTCTAGCACAATTCTACGGACAGTTATCGTCTGTAATGACATATACATACATACATATATACTCGTACATACATACATACATAAAAAATGCGTTAAACTTCAGAATATGATTCAGAATAGACTGAAACGGATTTCTGCATAAAAATTTTTCAAAAATTCACATTCTACACATTTTGAGGCTTAATTTTCTTCAAAAATTCGCTAAAAGGTTTGATTCATTTGGTAAAAGGTTTAATTAAATCGGCAAATGCTATAGTTATATCGTATTATAGTTAACTAGGTATCTCGTTTAGAAGCGACCTTCCTGGTTTTTCTTCAGAAGTACAAAAAACATCTAAGCAAGTTTTATACTTGTTAAAAAAGTAGTGAGAAGTCCTAATCAGATGTTTCATTTGAGTTTCAATTAGCTATAAAACACGGGTAAAAGATGAGTGTTCACAAATAAATCACACTCTCTTGTGGAACGGCGTGTGGCATGCATAAATGGTCGTCTCATAGAGTAAAAGCTTCCTCTAGTTAACTTCCCCAAAAAGATATGACCATAATGATGGATGGGGCCGTCGCGAAAGCCTCGGCACGGAACACGAACGGGAAGTCCGAGGGAAAGGTAATAACCGGGGGTTAAAGATAACCGGCGGGTTTGAGGAAACCTTTGAATATAAATGGGAAGAGGGCGAGAGAGGGCCGGGATTGCGAAGCGTTTGTAAGATTACACACGAGAGGCTCTGAAACGTGAGAATAGCCTTTATGGGTGACAACGGCGATGGCGATGCGGCGAGGAGGTGGCGGTGGAGGAAGGAAAGTACTTGGATCGAACGCCTGGAGCTAAGATACGCCATCACGCGATCAGCTCAGTCTGATCTAAATCGACATTAGCTAATGGCGCTTCTCTCGGTCAAGGCCCCGAACCGCTCAGCTTTTCCGTAATAACCTCCCCACACTTCAGCGAGCTTGCGTTAACGCTAAAAAAGCTGCATCTACCCCACGCCCCTCCCTCACATTACAAATATCTTGAAATGATTCGACTTAGTGAAGTAATATAAATCCTGTACAGATTTCATTTGATGCTGCTTTGAATCTGGATAAAACTCATTCTGTCAAACGTGTCACAGATCGTTGTCAGAGATAAATAGAATAAAGAACAACAAGAAATATTATATTCAAAATACTGGTGAAATTTGATCACAATGATTCACCAGATGCTCATTAGTCACAATAGGGTTACTACTAAATTATTTTATTATTACTAAATGCATGCTAAAATTTTAAATGATATCACTTAGGGCTGCTAGAAATAAGGTCGAAATGAGGGACCGTGCTGGTCAGTTTAGTGAGATTTGATGCAAATTTATTTTGTATTTACTGAGAAAAATCATGGAAAACCTTTCTTTAGTAATGTATCAAATGAAGGAAATCTAGTGGAGGTTAAAGGGGGGGGGGGGGGGGGGGGTGGATGTGTAGGCGGAGGAAGCAATAGGCACTAGACTTGGATCGAATGCCTGGGGCTAAGAATGGGGAACCGCTCAGCTTTTCCGTAATAACCTCCCCACACTTCAGCGAGCTTGCGTTAACGCTAAAAGAGCTGCATCTACCCCACGCCCCTCCCTCACATTGCAAATATCTCGAAATAATTCGACTTAGTCAAGTCATATGTATCCCGTACAGATTTCTTTTGATGCTGCTTTGAATCTGAATAAAAATAATTCTGTCAAATGTGTCACAGATTGTTGTCAGAGATAAATAGAATAAAGAACAATAAGAAATATATTCAGAATACTGGTGAAATATTGATCACGATGATTCGCCAGATACTCATTAGTCACAATAGGGTCACTAAATACGTGCTAAAATTTGAGATGATATCACTTTGGGCTGCTAGAAATAAGGTAGAAATGAGGGGCCGTGCTGGTCAGCTTAGTGAGTTTTGATGAAATGTTATTTTGTATTTACTGAGAAAAATCATGAAAAACCTCTCTTTAGTACTGTGTCAGATAAAAGCCTATCTAGTAGTGGGAGGGGTGGGGGTGGGGTGGGGGTGGATGTGTAGGCGGAGGAAGCAATAGGCACTAGACTTGGATCGAACGTCTGGAGCTAAGATGGATCACGCGATCAGCTCAGTCTGATCTAAATCGACATTAACTAATGGCGCTTCTCTCGGTCAAGGCCCCGAACCGCTCAGCTTTTCCGTAATAACCTCCCCACACTTCAGCGAGCGTGGGGTCGGTACTTGTTCATAGTCCTGTCTCAATACTTGGGTTCTTATTATATAGAGTTGACTAGAGTGACAACTTATAAGGTAGGTACTAGTTGGGGTAGGTAGTTACACTAATACTGTTTGGTTTGCTATTCATTCTTGCATTATATAAAATCATGGTTTCACGAGGTTGCATCTTGTGTGTAATAAATTATATTACAATGTTGTTTCTCTCTACTACTCTTTATTTTTACTACTACCATTATAATTTGTTACATCATTGTATAAAATATTATTACACTATTACAGACAAGATCCATGATTTTAAATTTTGCAAGAATGAATAGCGAACCATACAGTATTAGTTTAAGTACCTACCCCAACTGGTACCTACCTTATAAGTTGTTACTCTAGACAACTCTAGGGAATAAGATCCCTAGCATTGAGACAGAACTACGAACAGCTTGCTGTTATTCTTATATTTTATATCCCTGATGAGGCCTGTACACAGGCGAAAGTACTTCAACCTGCAATAAATCATGATGAGTTATAGCTAGGGTTGCCAGATTTTTTCGGATCATATAAAGTTTATCCTGGCTGCAACCAAGGAAAAGTTAAGTATTTCAATGAAAGTTAAAGTATACCTACATTAAAGTTAACGTTCTCGACTTACACACTGAAGTATTTTACATTCAGCATCTGGGTCATTCTCATTTTATTTGCCGCTTTCATGTCCCCGACGACGAATTCTCAAAATTATTGACCAAAACTAGTGATTTTGGGGAAAAAAGGGTAGTATAAGTTGGGAGATCAACGTAGTAATAATTTGACTGCCCAAAATTCCCTTTAACCAATACACAATGATGACGAATGAAACCTGAAATCCTGGAAACTCATGAGTGTTACTGTCCCCTCCTACCTTACATCTAAGTAGAAGTTAGGTAGTTACGAAACGATGACAATCTAGAACTGGCCAGGGTTACTAGCTGCAGTAAGTTGGTTCCTCTTTATTTAGAGTAAGGATTTACATTTTTTAGATATTTTAAGAAACTAGTTTTTCAGTCAGTCCCCCATATCTCTTCTCAATGGGACCTCAGGAGTGTTATCATTTTTGCAATCAAGAAAGCTGATGGGAAATGGCGGGAAACAGTCAGATGTGAAGGTTATATTGTCCAGTTGAAGATGTGAGACTGTAGTGGAGTGCTTGGAATTGCAGCAGTATTTACAGCGAAAGAAGCCTAAAAACATGTTGTGTATTTTTATTTTCAATCATGAGTGTAACACAAATTACTAGTGTTGTTGGTGCTTAAACAAAATAATCCTATATCAACAACCATACTGCTTGGCGACAGGTTTCAAACAGTAGCCATTAGGGATGCAAAATCGGTAGCCAACAATCGATTTTGACAATCGATTTTCAATCAAGAGCTCACGATCGATTGTACCAATTAATCGGGCTAAAAAATCGATTTTTAATAAAAATCGATTTTTATCACAAAAATTATCTTTTATATAAAAACAGCATGATGAGATGGCTACCTTCTGCTTCAGTGTAGTTGAAGAGTATACATTATAATTCTAATTTGAAATAATTGAAGATAATAAAATTCAAGTTAAAATATCATTTTAATATCATAGGGTGATGAATTACTATTTAATTTCAAAAATTACTTAATAATTAGTTATAAAAGGACCCTATCCTTAATAATAATGTTGACACTTCTCCACTATTCTCATCTATGTCCCATATCCAGTCATTTGTAATTTTTCAAGTTGATTTCTCTTTTTGTTTTGCACAGTAGGTAGTAAATTGTACAGGCGTAGAGCTATAAACGTGAATGATTTCCGGAACTTTTCTATATTTGCTTGGGGGAGTTTAACCTGTTTAGTTCTGTTTTCCTGCTTTAATGTATCTTTACTTTTTGAAATGTATATTTTTAATGTCTTTGAAATTAGAAGTTTTTTTTATTGGCATTATTTTTATTTATTTATTTATTTATTTTATTTTATTTTTTGAAGAGAGGAAGGGAAGGTGTTGTTTTATACTTAAAGTGTTGTTTTAAAAGCCAACCTGTTGGTTTTTTATACTTTGCTGTGGTCTATTCTCTCCTTTTCGTGGGTCTGCTGCGTAGGTACACATACAATACAATGAGCAGTAAAATACAGAAAACAAACACCGCAATGAAAATCGATTTCACAAAAATAATCGATTTTTGGATAAAAATCGGTACGATCAATCGATTGCAAAAAAATCGGAAATCGGAGGTAAAAAATCGATTTTTTGATTTAATCGAAAATCGATTAGCATCCCTAGTAGCCATCCCCGAGTTTTGTCACTTCATCATCCTGTGTGCTGTGTGACGCCATTTTTATCGGAAATTCTCATGAGTGTTACCTCTCAGGAGTGTGACCAAGGATGGGTAACACTCCTGATATTACGGTAACACTAATAGGGTAACACTCCTGAGAGTTAAGCTCAATTACACTGCCTTCAACATGAATTCCGTGAAATCTGAATATTACGTTTGAACGTGATTCTTTTGTACTCACTTGAGCCCCGACAACAATTTTGCCAAATCATCCATTTTACAGAAATCAATTTTTCAAATCTGGTAACACTCATGAGTTGGATATCCTGTTTTTTAATCCACAAAAACATATAAAATACAACAATGAAAAACTCACTGTTCATCTATGGAACATAAATCTGCAATGTACAATGAGTAGTATTTGCCAATCTAACCTCATTTTCGAGCACTTTCATATTTCACGTCACTGAGGTTCTGAAACGCCCCAAAGCGGCAAATGAAATGAGAATGACCCATCTGCACACAAGGTGTAAGATCTACCTAGGTACGTCTACCTACAAGTACCGATGACACAGCTAAAGAAGAAGAGGTTCTAAAACAAACCGAGACTTTCTTTTGGGAGTCATTTTCCACTATTTTAAGCAAACAACATCGTATTTAGGCCAGGTCATTAAAAATAACCAAAATAGCTGAAGGAATCCTCATCACATAGGTACCACATACAGAACAGACCCAGGGTATCGCATTATCATGACAGATGACATCCATAAAGTAAACAGAATCATTGAACCGTCCGTTGCTGTTGTTGTGGTGTATGGGGTTGAGCGCTCGAGGGAGATGGTCAGCCTCCTCAACTTCTCGAGTATACGTGAGTGACCGTAGGTAGGTAGGTAGGTAGTTCTGGTGTAGGTAGGTAGGGGAACCTTGTCCTTGACTAATAAGTAGGTGCGGGAGCTGAACTTCTCTTCTTCGTTTCAAATATAAAGTATTTTGGTCTACTTTAAATTTTTTATAAAGTATACAGTATTTTTAACCAAAATAAAGTAGGCTACTTTAAATTAAAGTAGATCTGGCAACCCTAGTTATAGCCCTACACATATTTCATCCTCTCAAACCACCCCTACCACAGAAACACTTTAGGTGATTTAACAAAACAATAAATGAAAGACGTTTGATGTAAAAATTAATGTGAAAAGCCAATCGTGATATTGCGAATACAATAAGGAAGTCACGCAGCTTTGTTCCACTCTGATAAAAAAGAAACTAACGACCGCTATTTTTTAATATTAAATTTCTTTCTTCTGAACTTAGGGTGGAAAGATTAATATTCAACGCAATGATGGAGTGGGCCCGGGTAAGGCCCGGGAATGCAAATTCTTATTGTAATTTACCGCTTCAACCTAAATTTATGTACATTCTTCACACAGACTCGCAGCGAAGTCCAATTGCGGTTTCGCCTTTTAGGAACTTTGAGACGAGTTTGAGGGAGGGGACTTTGAGAAATCGTGGTGACTGGGGGTACCGATTTATTGTTTAAAAGTATTGTAATATTAAAATAAACGGTGAGAGCTTTCCAAATAGAGGCAACGTGGTGGGTCTCAGGGTACCGAAAATGGATCATCTCTCAAGTTTAGATGGATGGCGGAAGAGAGAGAGGAAACGTTTTGGAGGATACCCCACTCGAAATCTTCCCTTTTTTGGTATGCTGTTCAAATACTGATTATGAGACGGAAATAAAAGTTTATCGAAAAGATCTGATTCTCAAGACAAAAAATTTGTCACCTCTTGGAAGTAGGAACATTGCCGTCTTCGTGATTTGATAAGTTCAAATTGCAATATTATTAAACTAAACAACGACGACACCTGATCCATATTTCTTATACACCTATTTCATTGATCTAAGAACATTACCTTTATTGCTTCCGAGTCTACCTAAAGGTAGTGGAAGCATTGTTTTCACTTTCGGGAGAAACAATTCTACACTTTATTTTACACAATTTTACACTTTATTTTACACAATTTTACACACAAGGTTTTACACTTTACTTAACTAGTTTTAATCCATTACACACATACATTTACTAAAGCAAACAAACTAAACATTTGCGATTTTAAGTGTAAAACTCGGTTATAACGGAGTTGGAGAGATCTACAAATGTTACCATTCGATACAGCGTGAAAAAATACATAGAAACCGACCCCATACTCGTAGGTTCATGGAGGGTCATCTTTCGAGAAAACCAACAATTTCATTGAAAAACCCACATTTTTTAACATTAAAACATTATTTTCTCCACTAAATAACAACATCAAAGTAAACTTGATTATACCGTTGGAAAAAGTATTAAACGAAGCAGTTTTCATGAGATTTGCCAGTTTCCAGGATTCGTTTTGGAAGAGTAGTAAAGTTTTAAAGATTTTCAGAAATATTATTTTTTCAAAATCGTCAATGTTTGAGCTGATGTGAGGGCCTTTGGATGGCACTTTTTAAGAACCCAAGTACACTATTCTAATAGCAAATTTGATGCTAATTCCGAAAATGTGGTCAAAAATTAAAATTTAATAAAGTAAAGTGGAGAAATTTGAGTTTAAAAGGAAAAAAAAACACGGTTTTCCTGAAAAACCTTTAAAAAATCATATCTCGAGAACGGATTGAGATAAAAATATGCAGTTGGCGGCATTTTACTCCATTTTTGACTTAGTTTCACCCAAATTTTTTTTGCATCTGCGAGGGAATCACCCTGTATATATGAAAAAGCGCGTTAAAGCGTTAATCTCTAGGATTTGACGGATTTCAATGGGAAAAAAAGTTTTCGGTTTTGAATAAAAAGAAAAACGCTTGCATACGAGTCTGCAACACATTGGGACATTTTATGTCTTTAGTTGAAGACAAGTATGTGTTGCAGACTCGTATGCAAGCTCTAAGAGCCACTCAGCTGATCCGGACCCTGGGCATCGTGACGTAAATGTGTTAAAGAGACTACATACGAAATTACAGCTTCCTAGAGTATAAAACATAGAAATTAGCTCTAAGAGCCACTCATCTGATCCGGACCCTGGGCATCGTCAAGTAAATGTCCTAAAGAGGCTACATACGAAATTACAGCTTCCTAGAGTGTAAAGCATAGAAATTACCTATTAAAATGATTTAACCACCGCTTCACAAATCAAACCGTTCTCTTAATATTTGGATCACCTGCTATGAATCAAATCACCGAAACACCAGCTCAATGAAATCAAGAGAAATTAACAAGCGGTGGCAATCATGTTCACAATATCAATTGAGAATGATCACCTGAGTGTACACAATTATTCAAATAACCTTGCTCATAACTCAGCTTGTTGGCCACGCACTTCGCAGTAGTTAACATAATATGGTTGGATAAATCAAGAGCTTTCGAACGAATGATCAACGAATTTTGTGGGATGAAAAACGACGAAGTACCATTTCCCTAGCAACGACTCGGTTGTAAGCGGAAATCAACAACATATTTTCGTGAGCAATTTTCCGTGACGTTTTTTTAGTTTATGTGCCATAGCAAAGACATAAAATGTCAACATGTCAAAATTGTTGGAGCCATCTATTATGTTTTCTACAAAAAATCGCTAAGAATACGTGACAACACTTAATCATGTTGTATAAACTGAGGTTGATGTAATTTACGACTCATTTCCTTTCGTCGTCACGATCGGAGTTCATCGTTTTACCGTCGTCTATAATTTTGATCGTCGATGCGTCAGCCGATCTTGCAATGCAAAACACGCCTGCATGCCGGAAGCTGCCGGAACACGTCTAGGACCTCCAGTCCGCTCTTCACGTCCAAGTTCGTCGGACGTTTGAACTCTGCTGTGGGCGGCCACTCGTGTTTATCGAATTGTTTCGCGAAATTGGTTTACCGAATCACTCCAAAGTCAAGAAGTAGAGCTACCTTCATTTGTATTAATGATCATCCGAACCGCCTAGTTTGCTTCTGTGTGATCTTTAAGATTCATCGTTGTGGCTGCTAGTAAGTAGTATATTATTTGTGTACTGTTAGTTACTTTGTAAGCAATTACTTGCTTATACAGGGTGTCCCAAAAGCCCCCCTCCCCCTGACTTTTTTCCAAAATTTTTGAGTTATCGAAGCGAAACTTGGAGAGCGTTTTTGGGGTGCCTGATCCTACGTTTTCAACAAATAAGAATCAGAAAAAATATGTGCTATACAGAAGCCCACAGAAGTGATGTGATGAGTGGTTGTAGGTAGTGATCTATGGACCACAAAACACTAAATACTCGTATATAGACACCAAAGTGAAGTTACTAGATGTGTAGGTATGCTGTGTAGGTATATATATATATAATTTTTTTTTTAAATATATTAATAATATGTTGAGTTCTCGACCACTTCTTAAAACAAGGTGTTAAGGTTCTCGTGGGTTGATCAATAAATCAGGGTTTTTCTTTACGCCGACGTTTCGTCCAATTTATTAGACATATTCAGGTCTACAAACTTTGTCCATAGTGTTAGTCCGTAGTTAATGTCAATAGTTTCAAGTATTCACCTACAGGATACTATATTATAATAAATATCATATTAAGAAAATGTAGATTAGAGAAGGAAAGTTAGGGTTAGACACAACAACATGTGAGCTCCATGTGATACCATAAACAGTTAGTGATAGTTCACTGATAATAAACTAAGAATTCTGCCCTCAGCATATTGTTTGTTGCCATAGTTTTATAGTTTTTTCACACATAACTACAACATGATCTACAATATAGAATGAAATAGGACAATAACATCCCCCAGGTATGTAAAAAAACGAGTTTAATCAAATGGATCACCCACTTTGTCCCATTATATGTTATTGGTAATATTAAGACCCTAGTGATATATCTATCTTGGTTATTTTACGTTTTAAGTCACGTAGAAACCGAATGTGCTATCTGAAGTCCGCCACCGCTGTCTACCTTTTCTAGACTTCAACTCGATCGAAAAAATCCGTTCTCTTGCGCACAGGCTCTATTTGGTCGATTACAGCCTTGTTTCAATTATTATTTTACGTATTTTAAATGAAAAAACTGAGTTTTAAGACACTACTTCTTCGAAGTATTGTTCTTAATTAGCCTGATCTCTCAGCTATTTTCTCGTGAACATCACGTAAAATGCTGCCTCCACTGATGATTGTGTCAGGTAAAATCCTGGTTCATTGTCAAAGAGATAAATACTTTTTCATACTTGCAGTTCATACCCAACGGGAAACCCAAAACCATGAAGTTCTTTACGACTAATGACCTATAAGTGCAACTAAACCGCGGTGTTCCACACTTGAGGCTTACAATCTTTGCGTTAAATCCATGCCCTGTTTATGAATTGAAAACTAAATACACTGCCAAGGAAATGGCACATGAGCTTCCTCGTTGCAAGGACCGTAACAATAATATTTCGTTCACGCATGCGCAGAGCGTACCGATAATGCAATTATGATGATTGTTTTATGGGACCTCAACGGACCTTACACACATCATCCCTGAAAATCTGACCGAAATCCGTTCAACATTGACCGAGTTATGACCCTCACAAGGAATTCATGTTAGCGCCTGCGCAGAAGCTACCGTTGAGTCGATCATGATGAAGTTGATAGGAGACCATCTAGAGCTTAACCCGCAAGATCCCTGAAAATTTGGTTATCATCGGATCAAAATTGTGGAAGTTATGGCTGTTACAAGGAAATGTGGACGGACAGACAGACAGACAGACAGACACGGAACCAAATTTGTTCAGGAGGCTCAGAAACGCAAAATGCGAGTGGAAATTTTGATTTTGGAGCAAACAATTTTTTTTATTTCGAAAGTGAAAACAAAGCTTCCGCTGCCTTGCAGTCTTGGAAGCAAAATGAAAAATTAGCCCGTATTTGTACTTAAACTAACATGAAATTCGAATTCAGGATTGAAAATCGGCGTTTCATATCGAAATGAAGAAATTGATTAGTCAACCAGTGGACAACAAGACAGCTGGGGGGAAAATATCGCGTTGCTCAACCACAGTTAACGTGACATCAAAATTAAGGCAACCATGACCCCGGTTCCATTTGGGTTAGCATCTTCTTGTCCCTCAAGACTGAGGTAACGGGTAACGTTAAGTTGAAGTCGCCAAAAACCCTCTATTATTTCTCGATTATTTGCCGATCGTAGGGTTGCCATAAACCAGATTCAAGTCTTTTATAGTGATGTGCATATATAAGGTTTCAAAAAGGACTTAATTTATAGGAAAATAAGGTTTTTTATGTCCCTCACATTCAAAGGGTCGAGATGATAACTCATTGTGATATAGTGGATATTTCAAGTAAGAACCTATTTTTCGTATTCAATTTAAAAGCGGAAGTAGTAGATAATTATTAGTACTAGATACTAATTAGCAAAGTGAGTGTAAAATTGACTATATGTTGTAAAGAATATCAGATGAAGCAGTTTTTTCAAAAAGTTGACTGTCTCTAAGATTATCTCTCGATTATTTGCCGATCGCAGAGCTGCCATAACGCAGATTCAAGTCTTTTATCGTGATGTGCATATATAAGTTTTCAAGAAGGACGTAATTTATAAGAAAATAAGGTTTTTTACGTACCCCACTTTTAAAAGGTCGAGATGATAACTCATTTTGATATAGTGGATATTTCCAGTAAGAACCTATTTTTCGTATTCAATTTAAAAGAGGAAATAATAGATAATTTATGCATTTATTCAAAAAGTTTATCGCTAAACCACGCTGACGACGAGTTTTTACGATCACAGGCATTTTGAGGCAACAGGGAGATGCTTTTTAACTGTGTAATTAATAAACCTATTCATGAGGTAGACAACGAGCTCCTCAGGTCAATAATATTTCCGTCTCTTCCATCTTTCTCTTTTACTGTTCTATTTCCCATTCACCAGACCGTCGTTCTCCGACGGATGACGAGCCGTCTATTTTCCCCCGTAACGTTAACGACAGGCCGTCGTCGGCGTTGGGCCGTAACCGTCGCCGAAGGTCGTAAAAACCTTCTCGGTGCCGCCCCGTCACGACGGATTTAACCGCCGGGGTGAAACTGAAATGGGAGCAATAGGACTCTCCTGCAAGCGCCAGCCCCCATCGTCATGACGTACAAAGGAGCTGTCTTCGAGACCCCGCTGGTGGTCCATTGGTGGGCCACCGACTCCATTGCCATTACCTGTGGGCCACCCCTTTCTCGAGCCTTTTGTCTTTCACCACTCGAACTGCAAGTGCCGTCGTCAAACGACAAAAGAGGATCATGAGAGGTTAGTTTCCATTATCTCCTCTTATTTCTCTCTCTCCCTGCCCTTCCTCATTTGTGTACAGTTTCCTAAACATCTTCGTTGTTCTAATAGCCCCATTACTGTTCAATCGAATCTCACATAAATATTAGACGATATTTAGTAGGTACTTCCGAATTGATTTAGATCTTTTCCACTTAGGCTTAGACTTTTTAATTTAATTTACACTTTTTCCACACAGATTTATTCTTGTAGCGAATTTTTGTAAAAATTAAGCTATAGCAATGGCTCCAAAAATTTTAAAACATTGAAATCCGTTTTGAGACCTTCTGAAACGAATCCTAGGGTTGAAAATTTTTCATATATTCATATATATTCTTTCAAAAAGCCTGTCCATAATCAAAGACTGTTGTCCATTCCCTAGTCACATAAGTGTTTCGTATAAGAAAAAAGTGCTTGTTGTATGGTCTACCAGAGTGGTGATGTAGGGGAGGAAGACACTGAAGATAGCACTAACTAAGCCCTGAAGATGTTCAATAAATTGGACGAAACGTCGGCCTAGATAAACTGTTTATTCATTTGACCAACCCTCAAAAATCAAAACAAGAACTTATAATCTGAAGGTCAAGAAAACAAAATGGCTTTATACCTATATATATATATATATATATATATATATATATATATATATATATATATATATATATATATATATGTTTGTGACCTTCCAGACGATAACTCTCCTTAGGATTGAGATAAAAATTCCGTTCTTGCGCCAAATAGTTGGCCAGCATTTTTTGAGCACATTGAATTGGTCAACATTAAAAAAAGTGCTGAAAAAATCACTAAAAATACAACAAAAAAAAGGCTAAAAATCGTTGAATATTTTTTTTTAGCAGAATATAGCTCAAGTAAAGTTTGTCAAAGATTAAATAGACCATTAAAAAATTTATGTAAACAATTATGCAGACTTACTGTACTTCTATTTAATTAAAATGTGCTAAAACTCGAGAAAAACTCAAAAAAGGTAAAAACAAAATCTCTTTTTTTGTTGTAGAATATTATTTAGAACGAGTTTTTTGGCGTAAAATTGGTAGTTAAAAATTTCTTTTCCCTCAAAGTCTTTAATTTTCAAAACAATGTATCATAATATAGTAAGATAATTTACGAAAATTTGCTCATACGATCATGCTGCATGACTGGAACTTTCCTCATTGATTCAGACCTTTTCTATTCACGTTTATACTTTGTCCACATAGATTTAGACATTGTTCAGGAACAAATTAAATTGAAAAGGTCTGTCTAATTCGAAAAGATATAAACCTAGCTGGAAAAGGTCTGAACCTAAGTGGAAAAGGTTTAAAACTGTGTGGAAATAATCTAAACTTGAGCCGAAACAGGCTAAACCTAAGTTGAAAAGGTCTAAATATAATTCGTAGAGGTATAAACCTAACTGGACAAGGTGTAAACCTGCATGGAAAAGGTCTAAACCTAAGTGGAAAGAGGTTTAAATCTATGTGGAAAAAAGTGTAAACTCAGATGAGATCAATCGTCGCCCCTTAAAAAACATCTGTGGACGTCTTGTGCCTGAGATCTGTCAGACAGAAAGATAGTACTTAATTTGCAAATTTCATTATGGATATTGCAATTGTCAAAATTATGCAATTAATCAGTGCTATAATCATAAATACTATAAAAATACATTCATGCAATAAAATACAGTCATAAACTGGAAGTAGGTACAAACTGTGCGTTAAACAAGATTAAATATACTATTTTAAAATTTGTTACAATGTGTGTTTCATTACAAAGTCAATCCGAAAAAAATGATCCAAAAAAAATGATGGTAATTTCACGAGAACTCAAATTACGAATTGATGCTGGAATGTGATTGTAAAGTTCAATTCCAATGTACTAACGGCGTTGTGTGCTAGACGAAGCATATTTTGCGGTGTTGTAGAAATACTGAATCATCTGTAACTGCGGGGATAGGTAAGAATAAAACCACGCTGTCCAAACAATCCGATTTCCGAAGTCACAAAGTGAACAAAGTAGATATGAATATTCATTTGATAGGTGCCAGTTCCTACGAATCTCTTTATTATGTCGGTCAGGTTTGATCTAATTTTGATACCCCTACTGACTGGTACGAAAAAATGCGTTTAAGGGTAGTGACGTCACATTCAAAATTGATAGCGGTGCACACTGCAAGTCATACGAATTCGGTTTTAGTGAGATTCACCTGAACAACGTTGTAATGTAATCCATCACCTCAACAACGTTGTCCCTTTAAATTATTAGAAAACCAAAATCAATTAATTCTCTTGAAATCTTTACCTTACTATACATAGACGTGTATACAGATATTGTCACATTTACATTAATAATCAAATACGTAATTGTGTTTTTATCATTTAATAATGATTAACAGGACGTTTCCATTTGTTTTCGTCATGTCACGAGCGTCACGTCTCGGTGGGATTTTCTATTGATTTTCACGTACAACCAATGCGATACTAGGGAAGTGTGACTCCCTTAGTTTTCATAGGAGGAAAATTGTTAGCCACTTTTTGGAATGCTCTCATTTTATCACAGCATCTCATAATCCCTAAGCCTCTGTAGTGTCAAGGAAAGCTGATTTATTGCGCTCAGTTATAAACTAATATTGCTAAGTACTAATCATAATGCACTAATAATATGTAAAATTAATCATTATTAAATGATCTGACTGTATAACCGTAGGTCTACCATCCGTTTTAACATGGAATCATGTTTTAGCGATGGATCCTCCGCCGAAAAGTGAGACTATGAAGTGAGATGAAAGTAGCGCCAATAATTGTGATGATTTTCGCTTACAACCGAGTCGTTGCTAGGGATATGATACTTCGTCGTTTTTCATCCCACAAAATTCGTTGACCATTCGTTCGAAAGCTCTCGATTTATCCAACCATACTATATTAACTACTGCGAAGTGCGTGGCCAACAAGCTGAGTTATGAGCATGGTTATACGAATAATTGTTTACACACAGGATATCATTCTCAGTTATTGATATTGTGAACATGATTGCAACCGCTTGTTAATTTCTGATGATTTCATTGAGCTGGTGTTTCGATTATGTGATTCATAGCAGGTGATCCGAATATTGCGAGAACGGTTTGATTTGTGAAGCGGTGGTTAAATCATTTTAATAGGTAATTTCTATACTTTACACTATAGGAAGCTGTAGTTTCGTATGTAGCCTCTTTAGCCTCTTTCTATAATAAAGTGAATGTTTACTCGCGAGTTTCTATTAGGAGATCATCATCTCACAAGAGCTCAATCGTCGTGATCATTTCTATAATAAAGTGAGAGCGAGGAGCTAAAACATGATTCCATGTTTTTTTACATTTTAGCAGTCTGGCTCAAAGTAATAACATCCGGATGGGTCCGGGGGGCTCCTAAAATTACCTTGAATATTAGCAGGTTTTTCCATTTTTCGTTCTCTAAAATATCTAAGGCTGGTTATGAATCGACCAATGTATTCAAAATTGGTACAGCGTAGAGATGAATGTTGAATGATGAAAACCGAACGAACTTTCTTGGTCTTTTGTGTTTTCCATTGTTCCAGTTTGAGGAAATTTCCATTTATCGCCCACTTGAGCGGAAGAAGACTAAAGTGGGTTACAGGAGGGGAGCGAGCTGGCGCGGAAGAGGCGGCTGGCGGGGGACGGGGGGGGGGGGGGAGACTACATAAATAAAGCCTACCGTACAACGCCGACGAGTTTAATACGAGCGAGAGAAAAGTGGCGGCGGGAGAAAAGTAGTCCGAGGGAAAAGTAGGCGGAGAGAAAAGTAGGTGTGAGAGAGGAGGAGAAAAGTAGGCACCTCGTCGGCAAATGAAAACAAAACGGGAATGAGACGATGTTTACTTTCGGGCTAAGGTTTTTCATCAGCTTCCCACTCTTCCGAGGGCTGTTGTCTGTTACAACATAGCTTCCCTCCCCTGTCTACATCATCCGCTCTGTCGCTCGAACGCTGCTTTTGCTACCTTCACCGTTGAACCCCACGAATTTTAACGAAGAGTTTAATTTGTAATTTTTTTATATGTGGGGTAGTAAGTAGGCTTCAAGGAATACATCCTAGACGGAAGTTAGTGAAAAACGTTGTCCATTTCCACAAAAAATAAAGAGTTACAATGTTGAATCGATTTCGACGGTTTGGCCATCATCAGTAATAAAAAATAACTGAAGACACATTAGAAAGAACACAGCTTTTATAGTCACAGGTAAAGGGAGATTGAATCCCATTGATCAAGAGAAAGGAAAGGGGGCAGGAGGTACAACCAATTAAATGTAAACAAAGTGACGGGGGATTATAGCTAATTAATACTTTTAAAATTATTACTTTTAAAATTATTAAAATATGCAAATATGGGAGGTATCACTTGTCATTGAGGGAGAAGAAAAGTAGGCACCCAGTCGGCAAATGAAAACAAAACGGGAATGAGACGATGTTTACTTTCGGGCTAAGGTTTTTCATCAGCCTTCCCACTCTTCCGAGGGCTGTTGTCTGTTACAACATAGCTTCCCTCCCCTGTCTACATCATTCCTCACTCATTTACATCCGCCCTGTCGCTCGAAAGCTGCTTTTGCTACCTTTACCGTTGAACCCCACGCATTTTAACGAAGAGTTTAATTTGTAATTTTTTTATATGTGTGGTAGTAAGTAGGCTTCAAGGAATACATCCTAGACGGAAGTTAGTGAAAAACGTTGTCTATTTCCACGAAAAATAAAGAGTTACAATCTTAAATCGATTTCGATGGTTAGGCCATCATCAGTAACAAACAATAACTGAAGACACATTAGATAGGACACAGCTTTTACAGTCACAGGTGAAGGGAGATTGAATCCCATTGATCAAGAGAAAGGAAAAGGGCCAGGAGGTACAACCAATTAAGTGCAAAAAAAAGTGACGGGGCTAGATGAAGTGAAAGGGGGAAAGTTAACTAAATATGGTTTCAACATTTTGAAGGGATAATTCCAAGCTTTATAAAAATGGACATATCAGTGGTGAAATATATTGAGTTATATCCTCATTTAAACATTTACCAGATCTGTCACTTTTGATAATTTCGAATTTTTCAAGTACATTCAACATACCTACCACCCCTTGGACAAAAATGAAGAATTTCTACAAACTGTTTATCTGTCAAACCAAAATTGTAATTATGATTGGATTCCTTAAGATGTTTTGCAAATGTAGACCTACCCTTATTTTCCCTGAAATCCTCCCGATGCTCTTCTATTCCTTCCCTGAATTTCCTACCAGTTTGATTCATTAAGAATACAACTCTTATTATTTTTCGTAACTCTTTATTTTTCGTGGAAATAGACAACATTTTTCACTAACTTCTGTTTTGAAATGGGTTTCCACTACTTCGTCACGAGTGATTTAGTTCGAATACATCCTAGGGTTGTTTGAGGGTGAGAAATAGGTTAGCTTCTCGTATTTGTTTATTTTGCTTATCGCTTTCGCCTTGAGGCCTCGTCAAAGCTTATTATATTATATGAGGGTGGTTTAGTTGGTAACATTTTCATTGGGCAGTTTGAATGTATCTTCTAATTTTGAAGTCTCTATATAGGTCTTTTTTATTTATTTCAATCATTAGGGGGACCATCCTCTTGTTGCTACTTTATACTACTTGCTGCTGTACCTTTTAGCATGTTGTTGAGGGGAGGGGGGTTTAATTTTACTTTTAAAATTAATAAAATATGCAAATATGGGAGCTATCACTTATCATTGAGGGAGAAGAAAAGTAGGCACCTAGTCGGCAAATGAAAACAAAACGGGAATGAGACGATGTTTACTTTCGGGCTAAGGTTTTTCATCAGCTTCCCACTCTTCCGAGGGCTGTTGTCTGTTACAACATAGCTTCCCTCCCCTGTCTACATCGTTCCTCACTCTCTTATATCCGCTCTGTCACTCAAACGTTGCTTTCGGTTCATTATTTTTAATAAAAAAGCTTTTTAATTCACCAAGAAAAAAAAATTTAACACCCCCTGAAAATTTTTTGGTTCACGTTTCAAGATGCGTAAAATCCAAAAACCGAATAAAAAAAATCCGTTCATCGACCATCTTCGGCTTTTCTCCGAAAATACTACACCAAACTACACGAAACTTGTGCTAAAAGTCACAGTTGGGGTCTAGATGGTCCTAGAAGCTCGGCATCATTTTTTATCAATCCTAAAGTGTTGTAATACAGGGCTAAACATTTAAAACGGTGGGTACAGCTTTCGTACAGGACATTTTATGTCTTTGCGCCCCCTCCCGCACCCACACCACGTACCTACTCACGAGTGCACTTCATAAAAATTTTGTTAAACATAAACACAGACCGAGCTTCATCTCCAAGACTCGAACATCTCCGAGAGATAATTCGTTTATCGGTTGTTTGGTCTTAAAATTATGTCTTTACTTACAATATAAAGCTTGCAATCGTGTTCACAATATAAATTATTGAGCATGATCACCTGTGTGTAAACAATTATTTAAACAATCACGCTCATACCGCAGCTTGTCGGCCACGCACTCCGCAGTGGTTAACGTAATATGGTTAGGTAAATCGAGAGCTATCCAACGAGTGGTGAACGATTTTTGTACGATGATAACTGGCGAAGTTAAAGTTCCGTAGCAACGAATCGGTTGTACGTGAAAATCATTAGACATTTTTCATAACGCTTTCTTCGTCACACCGTAACGTCACATTTTTTGAGTTATGTGCCATAGTAAAGACATAAAATGTCAAAAAGCGAGATCTCGAAAACTTTCTAAGTAAAAGTAATAATTTCAGCAAATTTTCGTAGGAAATGAAGCTATTGCAACGGCTCGGAAAATTTTAAAATCAAGATTTTCGAAAAATTTGTTCATAGAAATCCGTGTTGAGGCATTCTGAAACGATTTTTGAAGCTTGCGCTTTTTCATATGTATATGTCATTCCAGACGACAACCGGGCCTTGTCATTGTAAAAGTGTGAACCCTTCTGGGAGGCACGATGCGCCATGTTCAGATCATATATTACATAAGTACGGGGTTTAATAATCATAGACCAATGATCTGCGCGGAAGGGCTACCTAACACAGAAATAATAAACCATTATGTAATAATTTGCAGCGTTTACTATCTTCACCGTTGATCCACATGCATTTTAACAAAGAGTTTAGTTTGTAATTTGTTGATTGGATAGCCCTACACACAACAATTGTCTATCACTATTGAACCCATGAAGTTCATTATCTAATTTCGACGCATTGCGCCTCTCGTTAGAGTTCACTACTTCGCATATTCAGGGCCCCTAATATTACGCTTTTGGTTTATTATTTTCAATAATTTTCATGGATCACTTGTTCCAGGTTCCATGCACTTCCTCCAAACCTAGCCTTCTTTATAACCTGGTGGTGCCTTAAATAGCTTATTTCGGTTGTCCTACGCTTTGAGTAATAATAAAATGGAGGTCTATTAGTGACATTTCAGGCAGCCAAACCATACGTGCCACTACTGTCGTTTGGTCTAGGAATTGACCAGGGGCAAAATGGCCGAACACTGATCAGCTGGTGTAAGATGAGACGTAAAATCTCTCATCTGTTGCTACTTCCCGAGATATCCCGTACATGATAATGTATCATGCTTCTATTCGCCTGCATATCTACCTGTATGAAGTTAATAATAGCTATGTTAATACTAGCTATGTTAATAATAGCTATGTAAATAATAGCAATGTTAAAAGTTAATAATATCTATGTAAGATATGCATAAAATCAGAGATTAAGCTATACATTTTTAGTTTCATCATTTTCAACTGCTACTGAACCTTTGGATCGATCAAAACTACATATTTTCTCTGAATCTGCTAGATGAAGTTTGGATAAAAAATCGCACATTGGTAAACTTCATATTTGATTCAACTAGGCTAAATGTCACTTGATATTTTAAACTTCATATTTGATCCAACTACTTTCGTAGTTCTTATAGTTAGGAGAAATAAGGGAAAGATGACGAGGAAGGTAGGTATGCAGGACATAATAGGCTTATTTAAAAAAAAAAAAAAAAGAGGTACCTAGATTTGAGCATGGAAACCAAAGTACGAGTATGTACTACATACTTACTAACATCTAGACAGTTACGTCTACATACATAAATTGATACTAAAATGTAACAATAATAAGTAATATCAAACAAAACTTAAATTACAATAAACTGCTTTGTGATTTGAATTTGAAAAAAGCGTAGCGGGGGCGGGTCAATTGCAAAGCCGACTCGACTGTAGTGGCACGTATGCCTTGACAGGGAAACAACGTTGAATTCAGAGCAATAGCCCTCCATCTTTTTAATACTCAAAGGATGTACGGTTGGCTATATTGTTTTGTCCCCTTCCCTCTTCAATGGATCCTTTTGTAATGAGAATAATCTCTCTCCCCATTGTCTTCTCTGAAGCCATTCAAATAGTTTTGTGCCTGATAAGCCAACTCATCATTTTTCCATCTTTGATTTTCATTCAGCTAGTGCTACTTTTCTTTTTCACAAAGTTTAGCGAAAGTGTTCATTTCCATTTATTTTCGCCACCTGAGTTTTGCATCAGTGTCAACAGCCAGGTTTGAGCATAATTTGATTTTCTTTTTCAGCTTTGTGCTTTTTCATTTCCATTTTAGGTTAATTTCCTTTTTCTCAGAGGTTCTGATTTCCTCTATTCATTTCCACAGCGCTTTAGCCTTTTCAAACAAGTACAGTTGATTTTTCCCTTATTTATCTATTTTTATTTTCCTTCCTATTTATTTTCCTTGTTGTTAAGGTATTAAGGCAATATTTTTCTGGATATAGCTCCGATGGTAGCAGAACTCATCAACTCAACTTGTTGAATAACCGGATTGACTGTTCCGAACTCATCTCCGAAATCAACCTACCTATTCCCACTTTTTAGTCCCGTAACCAACCCATTTTTCATATTCAATTCTCCTACTTCCATGATCAGCCATTTCGAACCTTCCGCTCAAAAATATTACGCACCATCCACCGTTCACCCTGAAATCTCTGTCCACATAGCCCAAAACTCATCTCAGCTACAAGAAGTGTTTGTTTGTGATTTTGACCTTATATATATATATATATATATATATATATATAAATAAATATATATATATACACACACACATATCGTTGGTGATATGAAAAAAGGGCGAATTCCACATTTTTCGGAAAATGACTTTTTTCCACCAAAGATCATGTTTCGGCAAAGTCCTAGCGATTGTATTTTCAAGGTAAACCAAACTTGGTCTTAGGCGAATATGAGACGCGCCCGCGTGTGGGAATGTGCGGGCTAGGGTGTAGACGGTCCCCTATCAGTTTGTTGGTTTACGTTTCAAGATACTTAGATTCGAAAAATCGAGAAAAAAACCGTCCGTCCCCCGTTTGAAGCTTTCTATCGAAATTACTAAACTGAGCTTAACGAAATCTGGCTCAAATATCATACATTCACCGATGATGTGTCAGTAAAAAGGGCATAAATTTCACTCAACCCTGAAGAGTAGTATTAAGGAGTTGAACTATTAGACATTTGAAATCTTGAAAGCTTGGATAGTTTCGGTTATATTCAATGTGGTTTTGCTTCCGAGTCGACTTAAATGTAGCGGAAGCATTGTTTTCACTTTCGGGTGAAAAAAATTGTTGGTCTTCAAAATCAAAATTTCTACTCGCATTTTACGTTTTAGACCATACTGAACATCTTTGGTTCTGTGTCTGTCTATCTATGTATGTGTCTGTGTGTGAGTGTGTCTCTGTCGTGTGTCCGCAAATCTTGGTAACAAGCTTATTTTCCACAGTTTTCATCCGAATGGATGACATTTTCAGGGAATGTGCGGGCTTGACGATAGACGGTCTCCTATTAGTTTCATTGTTCTTGACTCAATACCTCACTCAGCGCATGCGCAAACGTAAATTCTACCAAGCATCATTTTTCCACGCTCCAGTCGTTCGATCTCGCTCAAATTTGGATGGTAGTTGATGGATGACAATTTGATCATCTTCCATCAATTTCAACATGATTTTATAATTAATAACTACTGCGCATGCGCCACTATATCCATTTCAACATGATTGTATCAATAATAGCTACTGCGTAAGTGCCTATGTGAAATCCTTGTAACAACCATAATTTCTACTGTTTTCATCCGATTTCGATGAAATTGTCAGAGAATGCGCGCATTTGGTTGTAGATGGTCCCCATCACTTTCATCGTTGCCAAATTGATACTTCATTCTGATCATGCGCGAACGTAAATTCCATCATGTTCCATCTTTTCACCTCTCTATATAGTCGTTCGAGTTCGCTTAAATTTGGATGATAGTTGGAAGAAAATGATAGGTAAACGAGGGAGCTATGCGTCACACCCAACTTGGCAGACGTTTTTGGTTTGATTCAATAAATCGATTATGTGGTGGAACAAAAGAATGAAGTGCTGGCGGCTTGGGTTCGAATCATCGTAGCGTCCATAAATTCCAAACATCTTCACAGTCACATTCAAAGTTTTTCTGGAATTACCTATTGTTTTTTAATTTCCTCCCTCGCATTCATCTTCTTTCGGTAGGTGACAACGTCCAGTTATATTTCGATAACGCAACATAAACTCAGATATGTAATTTTCTATGTATCAGTGATCTGAGTAGAAGGGCTATCTAATAATGAAGCTTCGTTCTCAGTGTGCGTTCTGCGAGTTCGGAACGGTTCTGGGCAAGCGCAGTCGAGTTTTGTCGTTTGCAGTGCCAGAACGCCAAGAACGCCGAGTTCGGCGTTCGCAGTGTTTTGCGAACCCAGTTCCGAACGATTCTGACAGTCCCCGTTTTTTTTCTTTCGGAACTGTCAGAACTCAAACGCAAGGACTTTGTTAACGCATTCGCATTTCACAATTTTTCGGATCTCGTGGAGTAAACAACTTCCCTCTTCTTCATCGAAATAATATTTAATCACAATTAGTCTCTATGCGTTAGTATAAGTACCTATTCTATGCTCGAAATGTCAATTAGCTCGTCAAATTCGGAAAGCGATAGTTTCGACGATGGTGTTTGGTTTGTAAATGACGAGGACGAGATTGAAATTATAGTTGGATCTCGTCTTATTCACAAAACTCAGACATCGTGCATTTTTTTTTTTTTTTTTTCAATTTTCAATTTTTCAATTTTTCTTTATTGCCGTGGGGTAATAGTTGAGTATTATTCACGGGCATAATAAGTAATACAGGGTGGTCCGTAATAAACGGACACATTTTAAAATACTGTAACATTCACAAATTCGATCGTAGGGATTAAAAAATAAGCAGAACGTGTAGAGAAAATCAGTAAGTTTTACTCACAATCGAAAAAACGGAAAAAAATTATCAAGTTTTAAAAATTATGTCATTTAAATGACGACCCTGTTTGGTAACGCACAGTTCAAGACGGTCCTTGAAGTTCTGCATCATTCTTTGCACCATATCTTCCGGTATTTCCGCGATTTCTCGTCTTACTGACTGCTTCAATGCTTAAATGGTTCGTGGTTTGTCCACGTACACTTTAGATTTCAGGTGGCTTTTTGCGAACGATTTTTCCCGGACGCGTGATCTCCCGGCATGGGGATGTTCCCTGGCCTCCGCGTTCCCCAGACCTCACCCCCTGTGACTTTTTTCTCTGGGGCCACCTGAAATTTAAAGTGTACGTGGACAAACCACGAACCATTCAAGCATTGAAGCAGTCAATAAGAAGAGAAATTGCGGAAATACCGGAAGACGTGGTGCAAAGAGTGATGCAGAACTTCAAGGACCGTCTTGAACTGTGCGTTACCAAACTGGGTCGTCATTTAGATGACATAATTTTTAAAACTTGATAATTTGTTTCCGATTTTTCGATTGTGAATAAAACTTACTGATTTTCTCTACACGTTCTGCTTATTTTTTAATCCCTACGATCGAATTTGTGAATGTTACAGGATTTTTAAATGTGTCCGTTTATTACGGACCACCCTGTATATTCACGGGAACTGAAAATATTCTGAAAAGGAGCACCAGAAGGTAACACGAGTTGAGTGAGGTTTCAAATAACACCACAGGTTATTCCACTTCCAAGTTCTGAAATCGTTCCCAGTGCAGAACGCGGTTCCAAAAGTTCCGGATCGCCCCGGGATTTCCCGTCCCAGTTCTGATGAGTTCGAGAACTGTCAGAACGCGCACTGAGAACGAAGCTTTTGTATCGGTGATCTTAAATGAGGACAAGACCCAGATGTTGACTTTTGGGGCGAGGGGCAGTGACGAGGCCGCAGTCACCCTGCTCGGACTTCGAGTAGACGAGGCAATTACGTGGCGAGCCCATACTCGAGCTCTGGCCAAAAATTTGGGGAAGTTGTTGTTCCTCTTCAGAAGACTTTCCTCAGTAATATCTGTCAAAGTGCTTTTAACCATGTATCATGGTTTGTTCGAATCTCGTCTGAGGTATGGAGTTCTGTTATGGGGCAACTCCAGTGGAGCACAGGCCATCTTCCGTCAGCAGAAGGCGGCTGTAAGAATAATAAAAGGGGTGCCTTTTAATGCCCATTGCAGGCCCCTCCTTGTTGAGCTTGGGCTTCTGACATTGCCGGCCTTGTTCATATTGGCCAGCTTGGAGAGGATCAAGGGTCGTGAGGATGGTTTGCCTCGTCTTGGCGACAATCATGGGTACTACACGAGGAACCGTAACCGGCTCGCCGTTCAGCGCATCGTCTGGCCTTGGTTCAACGGCGGAATCCTGACGTCGTAGGAATCGAAATGTTCAACGGTCTTCCGGACCACCTCAGGTCCCTTCCCCTTCACCAGTTTAGCAGAAGGATCAGGGAAATCCTCGTGTCTGCTGCACCATATTCGGTGGGCGAGTTCAGTGCAGATGTTGGGTGATGTTTCGTTGGGTGTTTTTCTGTGTTGCTGTGGTTGTTGGAGTCAGTTGCAAGTTCTTTTTGCGTTTCCTGTTAGCGGTGTGCCGTCCCTGTTTTTTTTTTTTTTTTTTTTTAATTTGTTATTTATGATTAGGTTAAGAATTTTATATTTTATATTATATATATTATATATTTGACGTATGTTGTTATCACATGACTTGTACTTTTATGACGTTTTGTTATGTACCGTTGCTGTACGTCAACCATAAATTGATTGATTGATTGATTGATTGAAAGAAGGGCTATCTAATACTGAAATAAAACGTTTGTGTGATAATTTACAGCGTTTTAGTATTTCCTCGTTTGTCAGATGACATTTAAAAATAACTAACGCATGAATGCGTTTATCATTAGATATTCAAATCATTAACTACAATTTAGAACCACTTAATATATTATTCTCTTAATTTCCTTGGCAGCTCCTAAAAGCGGAGTTCCTTTATTGACCTGCTCAAAAACAGTAAATCGGAACCAAAACCTTCTATGAGTTTCTCAGAATAATCAGAGCTCGTCCTCAACCGCACTGCTCCCTCATCCGAGAACGGGGAATCCCTTCTGAATGTTAAATGAGCTCTTTCGATTATCCGCTCGGATCGGTGATTAATGTAATTCCATTCCAGCGCCGCCAACTTATTCCCAATAGAAACGCCCGAGGTTTCTCGTTCATCATTCGCAGTTATCCTCATTCGCTATCTTGTGATTTATAATAATTTATTCAACAACTGACTTAACGCGAATTGTCGCATTAGCGTTGACGCATCAATGAAATCGCTCCGGGGGTGCAAGACCCCAATTCAATTCTCAGTGTCACAAGAATGGTTTCTGGTAGAAGTAAATCCAAGAACGATTATAACTCAAATCTCAGTTACCATGATTACCAGTGTACTGGATTAAGGTTGGGTTGTGATTGCAGATCATAGACTTTTAGTGACAGTTGCAAGTATCTGGGGATTATCTTTGATGGGAATTTAAAATTTAAAAACCACATAACATCTCTTTTAAGTAAACTACGTAAACTATTTTTTGTGTTTAAGACTGTGAGATGCTTTTTATCTAAAAAGCAGTTACAAACGGTTTATTTTGGTCTTGCTTTCTCATTACTTAAATACGGTATTACAGTCTGGGGAGGGACCACTAAATCGAACTTAGTTCCTTTGCAGACAGGTCAGAATGCATTGATTAAAATACTTTTCAATAAACCTTATATGTATCCTACTGCTAGATTATATTCACAATTTAATGCACATAATGTAAAGACCATTTTTCTAATAGAGTCTTGTACTCTTGTTTTTAAAACGGGTATTAGGCTCGAGCACCTTGTAATGTTTCCTTCAGTAGAACTGCCTCAATATCTAACATTTCCCTACCCCGCTGTCGTACAGAATTGCATCGTAGAAATTCGTACAATACTGCTCTGAACTTTTTATATAGCCACAAAATTAATTTGTCCATTTTCCCCAACGTAAATGGTTTTAAAAGATGTATATCGGGGATTCTTTCTGACTTTCAGTAATTGTTGGGAACCTAGGGAATTGATGTTCTGTATTTCATGAGTGAATTCATAATTAATTTTAAATATTATTTTCATATCGGTTATGGGTATTTTATTTTGATAAAGTAGTTATTCCTGTTTCCGCCAGTTTTATCTTTACATATAGTAATATTTAGTATTGTACAGCTGGGCGCCTCTTATTAAGAGTAAGACTCCACCAGGGGACACAAGTTCTTTTGAACTTAAGCCTTGGTGGGCAAATTATTTGATTTTTTGAAGTCCTTGATTAAATTAGTTCTAAGTTAGTGTCTTTGAAAAATGTTCACTTTTTTAAAAAGAAGTATCTTGTTTTAATTTGTTTATTACTAGTATTGTCAAGTACTACTATTATTTAATTTTCTTATAAATATGTTTTTGCCAAATAAATAAATTAAAAAAAAAAAAAAAAAAAAAAAAGAATCAGCGCAGTTTGTGGTGTAAATTAACCAAGTGCGAAATACATGTTATTCGGGGAAAACACTCGGATTGCTTTTGAACTTGATTATTAAAAAGTTCCAGTCATGCAGTCTGATCGTATGAGCGAATTTTCGTAAATTATCGTACTATATTATGTTACATTGTTTTATAAATTAAGGTCTTTGAGGGAAAAGAAAATATTAACTACCAATTTTATCGCAATAAAATCGTTCTAAATAATATTCTGCAATTCGAAAACAGATTTTGGATTTTTTATTATTTCTGCAGTTT
The DNA here is from genome assembly GCA_030762985.1 of Adelphocoris suturalis. Lineage (NCBI taxonomy): Eukaryota > Metazoa > Arthropoda > Insecta > Hemiptera > Miridae > Adelphocoris > Adelphocoris suturalis. The sequence continues at coordinate 16,458,941 of CM061048.1, read as the reverse complement.
TTATTGATTTGTTACCACATTTCAATGAAATGAATGAAAATTTGCAGTACATTCTTAGCATAATTTTGCACATACGTTTTTAATGGTCTATTTTATAGTTGATAAACTTCATTTGGGCAATATTCCGCAAAAAGTATAAATTTAACGTTTTTTAGCCTCTGTTCGCTATTTTTGTGATTTTTTTGAAATTTGATCAATTTAATATGCCCGAAAAATGCTGGCCAACGAAGTCGTCCTTTAGTTTGGAAAGCCATTTTTTGGCGCAAGAACGGAATTTTTATCTCAATTCCAAGGAGAGTTATCGTCTGGAAGGACAAATATATATATATATATCAGAGAAACGGCGAGGAAAGTGTAGTGCTCACAGAGCACAAAACTAAATTCTTGACCTCACTAGATTGTGCGCTGATATTAAATTTAATAAAAATTATTGGGGATGATTTGGTTGATTGGGAAAATCAGAAATTGATACGGCAAATACTATTGATACTATATTGAAAAGACAACCTAGCTTGGCATGCCAAAATAAATATAAAAATAGAAATATATATATATATATATATATATATATATATATATATATATATATATGTGTGTGTGTGTGTGTGTGTGTGTATAAATTGAGATGAAATTACAATAATGTTAAGGAATGAAATCGACAAATGTGCAATAATTAATTCATCTCTGTTCAATTAATTGTCTGTGGTTTAGGTTGTGGTGTGATGGCGTAGATAGATGAACAAGGGGAAAATTGGAGAGTCAGCGCTGTGAAAATTTTGGTTATAGCCAACCCAATAAATCGAAACGGACTGACCTCAAATTCGCTGAAATATATATATATATATATATATATATATATATATATATATATATATATATATATATATATATATATATATATATTCAGCTCAAATTCCACTGGTCCCGTGGAAACCTGTGCCATCAACGACGAGGGTATTCCACCATGTTTAGGTGGAAACCGACCGAATACACACAGGAGCGCTTTTCCGAGTACCCCATCAATGTTGAGGCTAGTACCCCATCATTAATCAGTCCATGCCGCCCTGGTTCCAAACCGACCTAATACACACAGGGGTGCTTTTCCGAGTACCCCATCAAGAATGAGGCTACGGCACCCTTGTTTCCTTGGAAAACCGGCCCATCAATGAAGAGGCTATACCACACCTGTCACCCGGAAAAGCACATCATCGGGGGAGGAGATACACCATTAAGAGTTTAACCAGTCCACTACTATTCTATGGCAGACTTGAAGGGGGCAGCTGAACAAATGACTAGAATTTTAGATCCTTATAAACACGTAAAAATTGCATTTCGAACTCATTACCTCGAACTCAGACTATTATTCTCTAAACTTGAGGATTTCACTCTAAAAGAATCAGCCCTGTTCAGACTTGGTCCACCAGATCATTTGCTGTAGTGATGGGAGTGGGAATGGTTATCTACATAAAGATAAACAGACAGCACATTAAATTTTATTTCAATAAAAAGGCAATTGTAAATTTTATTTTCATCAACAAAAGAAAGGAAATATTGTTAGAAATGTTACAATTTTAAGTTTGTTATTTTAAATCTGTTTTTTAGTATCTCCCTGAAAAATTCCCAGTTCCTGGGGAGAAACGTTAAGAAAAAATAACGCTCTACCCCTTGACCCCGCTAGGGAAACTCCAGAACCCTAATGGTTTTACCTTGAGTCTCGGCTAAACATTAGAGGAAATTTCAGCTTCATAGGTTGAATAGCAAATACCTTAAGCTCCAGATCTCACTCAGCTGATCGGGGGAGCTATAGACTTTATGAGTATTTTTTAGACGTTCCAAGGGGCCTCCATTTTAAATTTCAGCTTCATCGGTTGAATAGTTAAATAGTATATAAATAAATTAGCTCCGTAACTCACCCGGCTGGTCAGGAGAGCCTCGAACTTTGAATAGCAAAGAACTTGGTACTCGGAAAGACTCACCCAAATACCAAAAATTTGGTACGAATCCAAAGTTGTTCTCAATCGTCTGAAACGTAAAATGTGAGTGGAAGTTTTGATTCTGGAAAAATTACTCTAAAGACCTCAAAACCCCTGATTATTTCAACTTAGAACCAAACGGCTTAACATTAAAGAACGTGGACATGAAGAACAACCTCGGGGGTCGAAAAATGTGGCTCCCAACCAAATTGCATCAACCCAAGGTGAAAAACGCTGCAAATTATTTCACAAAGGTTTATTATTTTTTCAATTGAGTATGCTCGTAGTTTTAGTTGGCTTGCTTACGTCATAAGGCCCGTCCAGACTCCTCGGCGTGTCCTATTTCGAGTTGCCACAACCTATATTTCTATAATTATATACGTATGTTTATATTTCTCGATTTGAGCTCCTATCTATTCAAATAATCATTGCCTTAATAATATCATTATCTAAGTACGTACGAAAAGTCGAGAGGGTTTGTTATTAAATATGCGTAGTCAAAGCATTGGTATTAACACACAAATATGACCTAGAAAAAAACGTATATTCATGCCTCGAAGGAACATAAAATTCGAAAGCAATTCAAGCGTAGGAAGTTTTCCACGCCACCCTGGAGGTACTCCCTAGGTCTCGTTACCTTACAACCGGAGGTTCACCGCCCTATTACGCTTACACTATCATATCACTCATATTTTTTCATCAATATTCATTTGAAAGTTGTGCATTTTGAGATGAGTGAATTTTGTCCTAACATGAGAATAATAATTATTAGGTCGTGCAGTTGTGTTCGTGCATGATCTGGTCCTAAAGTGTTCTGTTGCAAAGTCCTACTGCCCATTGTTATCCTAACCGTGGAATATTAGCTTGCGCAGTCGTGGTTGAGCAGGTTGGAGTTTTAACACGTCATTCAAAGCCTCGAAAAAGACACTTTTTCGCCCGTTTTTGGCCCATAGCATCTATTCAAGTAATGCGATCGGGATGGTTAAACGATAGGACCAACTAGGCCCCAAACGGAGTCTATGTGCGAAAGAACGGATTTTTAAAGTCAATTCTTAGGCCTTTTATGGCCCGGACGGCGAACGGGGGACGGCGAACGGCGGACGGCGGACGGACATTTCAAATTTGGATTCTACGCACCTTGAAACGTAAAGTGACAAAGTTTGAGGGGGGGTTATAAAAATTTTTTGCTATACGATCACATAGGCTTATTATTGGAGATAATAAACCAAAGGGAAAATTTAGCAAACTCAGCCGATGAGGATGGATCCCATAATTCCATTTGAATCTTAATGATCCAGAAAGTGTCCATATCCTATATCAACTTCCAAAGGTGAAAATTTAAGAATTTAGCTCACTAAGGTGATCTCTTTATGTCTCAGAGAGTCTTCCTATAATAAATGTTAACATCCCACGGTGAACAGGAGAGAATTTAGCTCATTTAGCTAGTGAGAAAAGAGCCCATGATTTTATCTGTCTCTTGATGTTCCAGAGAGGCTCTCTACACAGTGCTTTTACTTTCGGACAGGTCTAGGCAGCAACTTTCGTGACACATTTTGATCTCACCAAATGGTCTCTCAATTTGAACTAAAAAAGTCGGTCTTGCAACAAAGTCTCGTTTTTTAGCAATTGGTCTCGGTCAAAACGTGTGCCTGACTAAAAAATTTTTTTTTTCATCTTCCCAAAGTGAAACAGTGCTTCTTCTTGCTACACATACTAGAATCATAAGCAAAATATGCGTTGAACGTTGTAGAAAGTTGAATCGAACTACAACATTTTTTATAGGAAGTCAGCGGTACATTACTACTAATAACTAGATAGTCGTAAGGCAGCATTTTTGCACTTCATGCTCCCATATTCGGAATACACCCTCGGTTTAGCAAGGCGGAAAAATAGGAGAATATAGAGAGCAATAGAGCTGGCAAGGAGGTGGAGAACATATCCGAGGGAATACGTCACATTGAAAACACCGGGGGATGATGATGGATTGTGGATGGCTGGGGAAGAGCACTGAGCGGATGTCAGTTCCAGAAGCGGTAAATCAAGTAGGTGCCGTGGGCGGATATCGCATCTGAAGTCGGTTCCAGTTATTGAGAACGCATTAGCGAGAGGGGTTTTTATGCATTCTGCTGTCGGTTCGTTATAACGCTCTTAAATCGTTATAACTACGATTCGTGAAGTACGGTAAGTGTGGATTGATGTGGATACGTTTAGGCGCGACAGCCTATTGGCAAACGATCTCTGACGACTACGTTCAGAAATACGTACATTCATGTTAAAGTAACATTCAGATCCTAAGTATAGCCAAACTACATTAAAATTAAACTCGAGGATTACACCTCGGCGTCTTTCACCAACCCAAACCACGTTTAAATCCTATTTGGAATATTGAAGTTTACTTAACGGGGTTTAGAGAAACTGTCTATTGAAAAGTCCAACTTTTCATCGTCGCTATCGAAAAAGCAAAATCGTCACATTTGACCACTTCTTCTTCCCTTCTAATTGGGTACCAAATAATGACAATATTTCACACATTCGTACACAAAATAGATTATTTTATATAGAATCTTATCAATATTGACACAGAAACTCACAGAGATGTGTGTGATGGTCGTGGATCTATTTTTATTTTCCCTACTTAACCCAAAGGGTCAAGGGAAAGTCTTGCAATCACACTAAAAACCAATTTCTGAAACTCATGCTGGGATAGAAATTTTGTTCAACCTGAACCCATATCTATACGTTTCATGAAAATGTATGCATGTGAGTGTGTGTATGTATGTAACTTGTGTACACGATTGCGATCTACGGTAAGACACGAAAAAATTCCAATTTTGGTGTTGGGTTTCTGTACCCAAGAGCTAGCTACTGTAGAAAAATCATCTTAAAATAATCATTTTCAGGGGTTAAAAATCAAAATAGGTGAAAAAACGTCGTTTCTAGCTCTTTTTTGCCTTTTCACAAAAATGGCTAGAGGGATTTTGATTAAATTCACCGGAGTTACTCCTCTTCTGGGTAGAAATGATATCAATTAATAACAAACAACCTTCGAAAAAAGGTGAAAAACGCTCTTTTTTTAACCACTTTCTTGACTATTTTTCCAGTAAATACGACCCATCATAATAGCATCCATCTGTAATGAATATAAGTAGGGAAAGTGCTGTGAAGCCTCGCACCAGAGGTCTCCTAACTTATCTATATTTTACAAAAATGATTGATTCAGGATGTTTTTCTAATTTTGAGATATGAGCTTGCGAGCATTCAGGATTACCAAGCTATACATATCATTCTTATCTATTTTTTCCAATTTGGCTATATTTTACCAAAAGGATTGATTTAGGATATTTCTTTATGCTTGAGATACAATGAAAAGTAATTCAAAGTAAATTAACCACCCATAAAAACATTGAGAATCCTACAGACTCTCCTGAGATCGGACAGGGTCGAGTCCGACAGTGTTTACCCTACTAATTGCTTGACGGAGACTTGTCCCTTAACTGCCACAGTGATTGCTAATTACCTACTATATTATTATTGCATCTAAACGTCAACACTTTTGATCAAAATTAGTATCTGCGTCATCAGCCATACATGCGTTATAGTTTCTGGTTTTTACCGCCTAGTTAGATAGTGGAAGGCAGGACTAGAGTTGTCGACTAGGCTGAAACTTTTGTGCTGTCCCCCAACTTTTTCAAACTTCAATTAAGTAATGTACATTGATTTCAAAGTCATATTTTTAAGAATTAGAAAACGATGGTTTGAAGTGGAGAAATCTCATTTTGAAAATGGGTAGGTGGGGGGGGGGGGGGGGGGGGGGGGGGGGGGTATTCGAAATTAGGCACCTGGTGACTGGCATCGTATATTTAGTGTATTGCGTTTACAACATAACATAAACTGTCTACTATTTACATGCTTCCATAATTTGCATTACCAGGTTCGCAAGTGCATTTGAAGTGGAATATATTCTTGAAATCCTCAAAATCGTTACCTTTATAGTGTGATTTGAGGATGTTCATTAATTAATAAACTTCGTGGAACAAGTTCATAAATGTTGGGCATCCTCTACTTCTTCCCAGAAACTACACAATATTATATGCTGAGAATTTTAAGCTGCTCCTCCTCAAATTACGAGAATCGCATGTGCATTTTGAGTAATTTATGTACAATCAAATCTAATTTAATCATTTCTAGGAAAATCTAAAACGATATACTACTTGAATACGTCTAATAGCGAAGTAAAATCCACGACTTCTGGTTGTAGGTACCTACCTTATTTACTACTTCTAAATAATAAACCACAAAACCTTTTGAACTTCTTATTCAACTTCCAGTACTTAGTTTCGTTGTCTAGTATTCGGCCATGACCGACATAAATGATGTTTTCAGTTGTTGTTCATGATTTATTAGTAAACATTCAGTAAACGAATGGTAATTTGCCTAGAGTTGAGTGGAATCAGGATATATCCCACTATTATCGATGCGACCGTTGTGCAACTACCGTTAATCGACAACGCAAATCGGCTAAGAAACATTAGGTAAATTGTTATTTTTAGGAGAATATAACTCAAAAGGAGTGTACCAACTATGAACTTGAACATTGAAAAACTGTGCACAAAAATATGTTGAAAAATTTACTAAAATACCATTTTTATTAATATCATTACAAAACGATAAAAACTTCGAAAAAAAACTCGGCGCTCCGCGCCTCGCCAGGGGGCAAGCCCCCTGGACCCCCGGTTACCTCTATTTACATACTTCGGACGAAATTATTGAAACACAGAATGTGTTTGCGTTGTCGCGCAACCAAGTGACAACCAAACAAGCGTCATTGTTTACTATTCATTTATAACATCAATTTATATAGTTATAGTATGAAACTACGAAAAAAAAACGAAATAAATTCGTGATAAATCAAGAGCGATTTATCAAGTAAATGTCCTAAAGAGGCTACATACGAAATTACAGCTTCCTAGAGTGTAAAGTATAGAAATTAGCTTTAAAAGCCACTCATCTGATCCGGACCCTGGACATCGTCAAGTAAATGTCCTAAAGAGGCTACATACGAAATTACAGCTTCCTAGAGTGTAAAGCATAGAAATTAGCTTTAAGAGCCACACATCTGATCCGGACCCTGAGCATCGTCAAGTAAATGTCCTAAAGAGGCTACAAACGAAATTACAGCTTCCTAGAGTGTAAAGTATAGAAATTACCTATTCAAATTATTTAACCTCCGCTTCACAAATCAAACCGTTTTCGTAATACTCAGATCACCTGCTATGAATCAAATCATCGAAACACAAGCTCAATGAAATCATCAGAAATTAACAAGCGGTTGCAATCATGTTCACAATATCAATTATTGAGAATGATCACCTGTGTGTAAACAATTATTTATGTAACCATGCTCATAACTCAGTTTGTTGGACACGCACTTCGCAGTAGTTAACATAATATTGTTGGATAAATCGAGAGCTTTCGAACGAATGGTCAACGAATTTTGTGGGATGAAAAACGACGAAGTACCATATCCCTAGCAACGACTCGGTTGTACGTGAAAATCATCCGTCACACATTTCGTTACCATCCCGCGTTCCATTTTCGGCCAGTTAGTCCATGGCTAAAACACATTCTGTGTTAAAAAAAGATCCAGTTAATTGGCGAATCCGTTGAAGCCAGGGAAACGCAAAGGAGAAAATCATCTTATTGAAAATACAACTACAGGACGCGTATGTGAAACTCTACCTTTAAAAAGTTTCCGTTTGATTCAGAGTAAAAAGTAAAAAAAAGAGTAAAAACAATTTTTTTTTTAAATTTTACTGTACTTTGCTGTTTTTTGTTTTCTCCAAACTCATCACTTCATGAGAAGTGGTTTTTCATTTAAATTTTCATTAGAAATCTACATTATTTAACCTGTAAACGCAATTTTAAGGCAAAATCGTAAAATTAAAAATGGACTTTACTATACAGTTTGAAAGATGGAATGATGACAAAGTGTTTCCTATAACGCATGTGAGTCCCCCCCCCCCCCCCCCTAGTAACTTAACTCTAATTAAGAAAAAAGGTGATTTCAAAAATTTGAGATAAGTTTGGTTTCAGTCCAATTTTTCGTCAACTAAATATGTTTTTAAATGTGTAATATTGCCAAATTCTGATGAAAAATTTAATGCTATCTCTGACGGTGTCTTTATTTTTGATTTTACAGTGAACCTAGGGAAGGAGGGGGGTTTAATGTTGTAAAGGGGAATACACGAAAAAGTATTTTTTGTGAAATTAATCGAAAGCAAAGAGTTCAAAAATCTTTCTAGTAGGCAATTTTTTTGTTGTTGAAAATTAGATCTAAAATTGATTTATAGAAGGTTCATAACCAAAATTGTTCGCGTCTAGTATACATCCACTTTACCTACAAGAAGTGGAAAAGCTAAAAACCGTCACCCAACGTAGCAGATCCATCCCCCCCTCCCCTCATCATTCATTAAATCTGTGGTAATTGACGTAACCCAACTACTGACTCCTATTTTATTTAGGTCGGTTTAAAAGTTTTAAGAGTAAAATCCAATATCCAAGACAAATAGTACAGTAGATAGTTACAGTTAAGCTGCTGCGATGGGATTGTGTGTTGTGGTGGGAAAAAATAGTATATTTAACCCAATTACAATTCTCTGGCACCCCCTTACATGATTTCAATGATGAACTGGGTGTTCGTAGCCTTGGTGACCGATCTAATCGACTCAGAGCCCGAGGGCCCGGAGCTCTCGAGATGTGTCTATGATACTCGGGGGAGATCGATATCTAGGAAACGGTTAGGCTTCTCCTTGACCCGCATTCCGATGATGCTCGCCCTCTCTGTAGATCGTGTCTTTGGCTCAACCCTGTGATCTTAATCGCGAATCCTCCTGTATATATATATATATATATATATATATATATATATATATATATATATATATATATATAGCATTTCCAAGCCAAATGAATCTTTTTCCAAGTCACATGAAACCTATTCCAAACCAAATAAAACCTTTTCCATATCAAATGAAACCTTTTCCAAACCAAATGAAACCTTTTCCAAACCAAATGAAACCTTTTTCCAAACCAAATGCAACCTTTTTCCAAACCAAATGAAACTTTTTCCAAATCAAATGAAACTTTTTCCAAACCAAATGAAGCATATTGAGAAAATTAGTGAACTGAGGTACCTAGATAGGTAGGTACCCAATCACACTCAACTGTCATATTTCTCAAACTTACTTGTTTCTTATTCTGCTAAGGTGAGATCCACTTAGGTAATCCTATGCCTGAAATTCATCGAATTTTCATTTTGTCAACGTCTTTCTATGATAGGTACAATTGCATCTACCTGCAACTTGCAGGGTACCTACCTACCTAGGTACCTCAGTTCACTGATTTTCTCAATAGGTTTCATTTGGTTTGGAAAAAGTTTCATTTGATTTGGAAAAAGTTTCATTTGGTTTGGTAAAGTTTTCATATGGTTTGGAAAAGGTTTCATTTGGTTTGGAAAAGGTTTCATTTGACTTGGAAAATGTTTCATTTGGCTTGGAAATGCTATATATCCGCCGCACTATTTGAACTAATAACCAAAAGTATTCGTAATTTGGAGTTCTTGAGATTAACATACCATAAACCATAAAAGAAACATGTGTAGCACTAAAGGCGATGTTGAACGACAGACAGTAAAGTGACACACCCAATTAGAATATCTAGTATTACTTTCACAACTACGCCGAGGTCATAACAAAGGTTTTTAATCACCATGAAATTTACGTCTGTCTTTTGTGACAGTTCCCACAAGATCCAAGAGAATGCTCTGCGCGTCCGTCGCTTCGGCGCCAGCCGTCCATACTCACGTTGTTGAATTGCTGTGGTTGGCGATAGATGAGGATCCGAGAACCGGAAAATCATCTTTTCCGAACATAGCACACATGCTATTAGTACGAGTCGTATCTCTTATGGTATTGTCACACCCCTCTCTCTCTATGAGTTCGGATCTAGGCCCCCATTGCACATCTGGGGTGGCTCAAGTTCGTTACACTTTTCCCATTGATGATTGGGCTGGTTTACTCCCAGAGAGAGGGTAAAGTGGTAGATACAGAATCTGTTAAGCATTACTCCCCATAAATAGAACCGCAGGCGTGGGGAGTCCCAGACTACAGGCGCATAGACATTGAGGCAGTGGTTTTTTCCTCGGCATGCTATTCTATATGCTTACCGATGGAGGGGTATTGCATGTCTTTTCGCAGGTGTATGCAAGGCCCTGCATGATCCACCATTAGGAGTTGTGTGATTACCGAACTGCTCAGTTGGTAGTGGGTCTAAAACTCCTACTGTGGTTGGTGTGCCACCCCTTGAAATCTGAAGCCAGTCACCTGGTTAAATGAAGAAATAGTTGACTGTGTGTCAGTGTCACTTTCCTGGCATGGGAACAAGAAAGGAGACAACTCCAACCCACCCTAGTGGCTGAGCTGTTTCATAGTGGCTCAGCTCTAAAGAGTGGGTTTATGAGGAAGCCAGTCAGCTGGTTATAGGTAGAATTAGTTAAATATTTTTGAACTCCAACCACCTGTGGGTTAAGACAGGAACTTGGGCACATGCAGGGACTTTGACTGAGTCAAAGTCTCCTCTCAGGAGGATCTTCCCAGGTTGTACAATCTGAAAAGAGACCATAAGGCGGCGTGCTTCAGGACTCATTTAAACACAACTTCCATTCTTGGAAGAAGATATTAGATTCTCTTCTCTTCCCATTCATGGAAATCGAAGGCAAGTTAGATAAACGTACGAGTTGGAGTCAGTCTGTTCATCAATATGTCACTTGATGGAACAGGGATTTTATTTATTTTATTTCGTTCTCATCAGATAAAGAGGAAGTCGGGTATTTAGAAGTGGACAAAACAGTGGTGAACCTAAAGTAAGTTGAATGACACCAGATAGGAACGTTTCTTTATTTGAACAGTTGAAATTATTACATTCAAGATTGCCCAGGCAGTGAGTCTCTTTGCATCTTCACGACCTTTCTAGAGCGTTTGTTGTTGTACTACATAACCTGCTTCTAAAAAAATTTGAGCATTACGGTATGAAACCTGTTACAGTAGCCTTCTTTAGGAACTTTCTGGACCTTCCATTCACTTCCTGTATGTGTTTAGAGAATTGCCGGAAAGTTAGAATTACTCTTTGTTGATATTTGTATTTTATTGGACGTACTTGACTTATTTAATTCTTATCTGTTATCTATTTCATCTATTTCCTACTTGTATTAATAATTATTCATGACGTTTGGATTGCCTAACTGATGTCTACTTCAAATAAAAACCTATTCTATTCTAAATATACCATGAGTTTTCACTGCATTACCTGCAGAAAGAGTTTGTTACTAATGATGGGCTTGTCGCCACCAGTTTATCTATATTATCTCATTGTTTATAAGGAACCAGGTTCCCTACTTTCATAGCCACCTATGTGATTGATATAGTTTCAAGATAATTCAACTAGTGTCACCCTTGGGTTTGAAAATTTTCTTATGGCTTGAAAATTTAATTATGTTGATAACGGCACTCTCAAATGAATATTCCCTTTCGATTTTTATGAAGTTTGGTACACTGTTTAAATCATAGCATCCCTTGCCTACACTGAACCTTTCCCTCAACACCCTATTGTGACTTTAATAGAGTAAGAAAATTATAAGATTCGTAATAACAAAACCAACTGGGCGTAAGGAAGTGCAGTTACTATCGAAATTCTCAGATCAGAGTTTACATTCAAATTAAATATAAACTATTTGGACAACCTTCTTTATTGCCAGCCTGTAATCGATGATATTCTAGAGAATTGGAATTTATATCGGATTAGGATTATCTTGCTAGCAACTTGCTTGCTGGCAATAACCGGAAAGACCTATCCTTTGACCTTTCTAGATCCTATAGAATCCAAAGACCTTTGTAGATTCTTAGAGAGTCCGCAATAAACTCTACTTTGAATGAATGAAATAAATCAACTTTATTACACGATTTCTTTCCTGACAAGAATAATCCAAATCACAATTCTATTACCATGAATACTGTTGTTTCGTTGTCATGGAAAAATTTCAATAATTGCACAAGGTTTTTCTACAGCTAATCTCTCACAGTAACCCCCCCTCCCACCCTTAAAAAGAGAAATTAACGAAACGGACTGGAAATGTAACTTGACGGCCCGATCGGGTAGTTGAGATAGAACCGGGTTTCTTCACAATTGGTTGACGATGGGGTGAAATCATACGTATATTATAGTGGGTTGATTGGTTACCTCCAAACGTCGCTTACCTGTGCCAAAATTTCAGTATCAATAGCTTCCACTATCGTGTCGAATTTCAGTTGCTCTACAATGACGTTGGATCTGCGAAAGTTTGCTTTACGTGGGCGAACGATGATGTTGTGTTACTTTTCCAAAAGTACTTCAACTGAAACGCACGCAACTTCCCGAATGATTGGCTGCTGTGATTCCACTGGTTTGCCGTTATTTGCCATGCTTTCAGTTTACCTGGGTCACCACTGTAGAGTCTTAGATAGCCCACAATAAACTCTGCCTAGATCGAATTAAATATACCAACTCACACAACACACTTACACAAACTCTTTCCCGACAAGAATAATTCAAATCATAATTCTAACACTATGAATACTGTCAGTTCGTTGTCACGGGAAAATATCAATATTTGCACTCGGTTTTTCTACAGTTGATCTCATAGGTCTTACTGCTTACTTGTACATTGATGTACACAGATCTTCACTTGTTCTCTGCATGGGCCAGGCTATAAATCCTGCTCCCAAATTGCAACCAAACCTAACTTCAACAACGATTCAACACCGCTGTAACTAACGAATGAGAACAAATATTGGATCTAACGTACCAACGTGAACTTGGGAGCTTCCGGCACCAAGTCAAGTCAGAAAAAGTAGCTCTCCCGCCCGCCGCTTCACCTCCTTGGACCTGAGTACCCGAGAAATCCGATATTCCTCGCAGATAGGGCCGGCGAAAGGGTCGTGTTTTTGCTTTCCGGAAGAGAGAAACGGGCCCTAAAGCTCGAAATGGGGTCGAGCTCCCAGCTGCGGCCTCCCGGTAACGGATAGCTCTTTTCAGGCAAAGAGATCGCTACAGCCAACTGCTGTGGTAGCCAGTTTCCTGGGTTGTAGGGACCTATGTACGAAATGTTCCGTTCGTCTTTTTATGTTCTTTCTACCGTATTTAGGGCCGTTTCCTGGTTGACCACTATTTACTCAATGCTACTCAGTGCTCCCTCCGTGGTAGGTACATTTCACTGAGTTTCAATCAAGATTACCTACCTCACCACGTCGACATGAAATGTACAAATGTATCAAATTATTAGGGTATAGTTCCGTATGTGTCCCCACTTTTGAATCGGTATAATTCTGTTATTCTCCCACGAAAAAGAGGTATCAAATAGTGTTTCAGAATCTCCTCTTTTACTTGTTGGTATAATAAATGAGAGATACATAGAGAATACATGAGAAATATGCGGTCAAAAAAAGTGGGGACACATACGGAACTATTACCCCAGTGTAAAAGTTCCGTATGTGTCCCCACGCTAGTTTTGAGCGATACAGCGGAATAGTGGACCCTACCGCTCCTGAACGTTGATCATACACAGTTGATGTTTATAATGTGTAGAAATGGAGAAGTTATAGCCAGCTTTCATCGTCTCCAAATTATCAATATTTGACAGTTAACCATTCGGTTAACTTTGTCAATCCACAAACCATGGCGCACACTCAAACGATTGAGTCCACGTGGCGATCGGTGAAGCCCGGCTTTCACAGCGGAGGGGGTACCGCTTTATATTCCCACCTATGTGAATTTTTATGGAGAAGGAACCTCGCTCTGCGTAATCATGATGCGTTTAACGAATTGCTGGAAATCATTAAATACACATATAATCCGAACTTGCAAAACCATTAATAATCATTGTAAATATATATAAATAATAAAGCATAATTTTTCGGTGAATTTCTTCTTCTTCTTTGTGGGGACGCATACGGAACTTTTTCACTGGGTAATAGTTCCGTATGTGTCCCCACTTTTTTTTTACCGCATATTTCTCATGTTCGCCGCGGAAAAGGGGAATTTATTATTCTAATAAGTAAAAGAAGAGATTCAGAGGTTTCTGAAACACTATTTCATATCTCTTTTTCGTGGGAGAATAACAGATTTATACCGACTCAAAAGTGGGGAAATATACGGAACTACACCCAATTATTATGTTGCGAGCGATATTACACCAACTACGGTCGTCATATCCACTAGTTCATATCGTTTGACAAATTGGCTCGAACCAAGGATTAAAAACACAAATTTTTGAGCAATTATTTGATACTGAACCCACAAAATGATCGTATACCTATACAAAGTAGTAGGTTCAGAGTATGAAATAAAAGATTGGGCAAAACTAAAGAGAAAATAGAGAAGAATGCTGCCAACTGAATTTTTAGCGAATTTTCGTTGACAATGTAGCTATTGCAATGGCTCCTAAATTTAAAAATAAAAATTCACGAAACTTTTCTTCGTTGAAATCCGTTTTGAGGCATTCTGAAGCTATATCTATATATATATATATATATATATATATATATATATGTCATTCCAGACGATAACTCTCCTTAGTATTGAGATAAAAAAATCAAGATTTCCAGATGAAAGGATGAGTTCGTTGGCCAGATCTTTTTGAGCACATTAAATTTATCAAATTTCCAAAAATGTGCTGAAAAAATCACTAAAAATGCCAAAAAACGGTTGAAAATCGTTAAATTTATATTTTCAGCAGAATATGCTCAAATAAAGTTTATTAAATATAAAATAGAACATTAACAAATACTCGTATATGTACAAAATTTAGCTGAAAAATGTCCCTAAATTTCTAAAATTTGTTAAAAAAATCGATCAAAACTGCAAAAAGCTACACATCCAAAACCTCATTTTCAATAGTAGAATATTATATAGAGCACGTTTTTTGCCATGAAATTAATACTGAACAATTTCTTTTAAATGAAAATGCTCAAATTTCAAAGCAATTTAACATTATACACGACGATAAATAGTTTATAATAATAATATATAGTTTATAATTATAATAGATATTATTAATAGTTTATAATAATAATAAACCTTTGTGTAATATTTAGCATCTTTTTTTTCTCTTTTTTTTTTTAAATTAGTTTATTGTCAACTCCTTGTGTTATACAGGGTGGTCCGTAATAAACGGACACATTTTAAAATCCTGTAACATTCACAAATTCGATCGTAGGGATAAACATAAGCAGAACGTGTAGAGAAAACAAGTTTTATTCACAATCGAAAAATCGGAAAAAAATTATCCACGACCCTGTGTGGTAACGCACAGTTCAAGACGGTCCTTGAAGTTCTGCAGACTCTTGCAACCATATCTTCCGGTATTTCTACAAATTTCTCGTCTTATTGAGGCTTCAATGCTTGAATGGTTCGTGGTTTGTCCACGTACACTTTAATTTCAGTGGCTTTTTGCGAACGATTTTTCTCAAATGCGTGATCTCCCGTAATGGGGATGTTCCCTGGCCTCCGCTTTCCCCAGACCTACCCCCTGTACTTTTTTCTATGGGGCGACCTGAAATCTAAAGTGCCCGTGGACAAACCACGAACCATTCAAGCATTGAAGCAGTCAATAAGACGAGAATCGCGGATATACCGGAAGATATGGTGCAAAGATGATGCAAACTTCAAGGACCGTCTTGAACTGTGCATTACCAAACAGGGTCGTCATTTAAATGAATAATTTTTAAAACTTGATAATTTTTTTCCGATTTTTCGATTGTGAATAAAACTTACTGTTTTCTTACACGTTTTGCTTATTTTTTAATCCCTACGATAAATGAATGTTCAACCTAAAATGTTTTTATTACGGACCACCCTGTAAATACGCGTTTTTTTAAATTTTGGCCAAGGTTTTCTCGATTTTGACCACTGTGCGGCATCGATATCCGCCGATTCAGCGCCGGTTAAGTTGAATGGGCCGGAGTGACAGAGAAAAGAGGCGTCGGAGTGGGAGTCATAAGTTGGAGCTTCACCCCCAAAGATTTGTGTTTTCAAGCGATAACCTTTCGCCGGTAATGGCAGAAGGAGGTTGAGGGGTTCGAGTGGGCGGTAGAAAATCGAAGTCACCGGCCATCGGACAAACAAACAACTTGGACAGTTCAAGGCTCCCGTCCCCTGCCCTTCCCCAACGAACCCCTCAAACCAAGTAGTTTGCGTTTTTTCTTTTCAGACTACTCGCATTATCCGAGCGTTTCATCGTGGAACGTTGCGCCTATCGGCAAACATTCGTTATACTCGAAAGCATCGTTTTTTTTCTGTCTTTTGACAGGGCTCTCTTTACGTACGCGTTACGGGCTGACGGAAAAATCGATTTAATTCGGGGAAAATGGCAGTTCTGCGTGTTTGGGGAGGAAAATCGCGTTGTTGAACGACCCGGCAGGTGGAATTGATTGACTCATCCAATCAAGGAGTGAGCGTTGGGCATGGATAATAAGGGATACCCACACGAATATTTTACATTTCTGAACAAAAGCAGGGGAATTTCTAGGAATACAGACACCAACCACACTATTCTATGATGAGCTCTATGTATGGTTCTTTCTATGATTCCCTGGAATTCTCATAACACTGCACACATTAAAAACATGAATCGGTAATTATTATTATTTCTTAAAACATGGAACTTGTTTTTGTCATCATAACCCGACCAAAAATGAGACAAAATTACCGTTACATGATATTTCGTGCGTTACGCTCCTATTGTCTGATGATTATCGCTCACAACAATCTGAGGTACAAGCGTGGTTGAATAATTGTTTTCATACAAGCGATCCTTTTCAGTTAATCCTAGGAGTGCGTTCGGGGGTCCCAACACGAGACGTTCGCGAACAATCAATTTGAGACACGAGACTCTAGACCAGTGGTCGCCAAACTTGTAAGCGATAGAGCTACCTTACAGCTAATAAACATTACTATTAGCTACCCAACAAAGTAGGAAACTAATACACGTTTTTGCTTAAATCACACAGTCGTTTATTACCTATGAATAAACATTTCCAGCTTATTTTAAATCTAATTAAATGACATTTCTAAAATTGCAATAATATCATAAGAACTTGAATAAAAAAATATTTGCATTAGAAAAACGTAGTTCAGTGTGATGGGTGGCACTCTTTTTTGTCATCAACAATCTTCTTAATGTTAGGCTCATAGGTTGTAGCGGCCATTCGAATGCAATTGTCCAAATGTTCATCCGTCAACCTGTTTCTGTACTTGTTTTTAATGAATTTCATACTGGAAAATGAGATCTCACAGAGATATGTTGAGCTGAACATTGCCTTCACTCGTAAACCAATCTGAACCAAAATTGGATATTTTTGCTTAGGAACAAAAGGCCAAATATTTTCATTGCTTGAAGTGAGAGATTTCAATGAAAGGTCACTTTGAAAATCAATCAGTTCCATCTCCACTGCAGTGTTGTCTTCTTTACAATATTGCATGACACAAGCAGATGCGTAGCGCAAATCAGATTAGCCAACCCAAGCACTCTCCTCTGAAATTTCCCCGCGAGCTACCAGTAGCTCGCGATCTACGGTTCGGCGAACACTACTCTAGACCCTGGCCAACTAATCAAAACTCTTACTAAGGGATTGACTGCTTGATGTTATGTATTTTTGAGATGCGAGCGTAGCGAGCATCCAGACCACTAATCTAAGCAGAAAACTGATCTGTGTAAAATCTCATGGCGACTGGAGCGCTGGGAATGCCACGCAGTGGGTAGTCGAACTAAAGAAGTATTGGTACTTTGTAAATAAAGTTGGTAGCCCTACTGAGCCTTCCAACTCTTCATGTTCCTCAGTTGTCATTCAGAGTTAGTTGGGAAGTGTTTTTAAACTTGTTTGGGGCACCTCAGGACCCCTGTGTGCACTTGGTGTAGGTAATTGTTATTAGTTTGGTGGGGCACGGAAAAATTTGCACCGAATGCCATATACCTACTTATATTAAGTGATTTTTTCATTTTTCTTCATTTTTTCCGAAAGTAAACGTTCCCATTTTGGTTTATTATTTCCAATAATAAGCCTATGTGATCGTATAGCAAAAAATTTTTATAACCCCCCTCAAACTTTGTCATTTTACGTTTCAAGGTGCGTTGAGTTCAAATTTGAAATGTCCGTCCGCCGTTCGCCGTCCGCCGTTGGTCTGGGACGTTTTGTTACATAACTTTAACGTTTAACCATCCCGAACAGATGCTAGCCAAAAACAAGTGTCATTTCAAGGCTTTTTTTTGCCTGGCACGCTTGGCAACGGTGGGTGGTGATTGGTACACCTTGTGGTTGTCGAGGCAAATAAAGTTGGTAGCCCATATCCTCTGAGCGTGGTTAGATAAAGATATTATTAAGGCAATAACAACTCGAGAAATATAAACATCATGTTCCTCAGTTTTGTCATTCAGAAAAAAATCACAGATGTTCGTATCGAAATTCGAAGCAAATCCAAACAGTTTTTAAACTTGTCATTTGCATCACCACCCTGGGAAAAACGTGCACAGAAATTCTCGAATAAGTCCTAGTCAACGTTCGGCTAAGTAGATATGTGTTTTGAATGGACCGGGAATACCGAAGTTTCAGGAGAGGACAGGTTGATGATGGACAGGTCGATGACGATTCTTGTGTTTCTGACACATCTGCTCCCGCTGACGACCACGAGTTGACTGAATTAAAACGAATGGCGGTTTTTCTGGTTGTGACCGCGAAAATTCGAAAAACAATATTGGACAGGTCGATGACGGCGATGCTGTAAGTTGGGAAGGTCGCA
Source organism: Adelphocoris suturalis (assembly GCA_030762985.1). Taxonomy (NCBI): domain Eukaryota; kingdom Metazoa; phylum Arthropoda; class Insecta; order Hemiptera; family Miridae; genus Adelphocoris; species Adelphocoris suturalis. Next base: position 16,440,084 of record CM061048.1, on the reverse strand, counting down.
TTTCGATGACGATTTGACTATATTTAGTTAATTTTCTATTTAAAGGAATAAACATAACCTAAAAAAAAAAAAAAAAGGGTTCTAGATAAAAACCTATACTACAATTTAAGACCTTCGCCAGCTCCCAAATCCTTATTGGGTCGCCGCAACTGGTTCTGCCCCTTTCTGTGGTACTATTAATAAGAATGAAACTCCGTTTGTCTGTCTGTTTATTTGTCGTGGCATGGGCCGTAGGGCGGGAGGGGGGTCGAAGTAAGAATTAATGTGCGCTTTTTGGGCTTCCCCTAAAATTCTGGCACCGAATGCCATATCGGATATCGAAAAAAGTGACGAGAACTCGGTCAAATTGCGAGCAGAAGCGAGCAAAGCGATTAAAATGATTCTGCCGTGGACGAGAGAAGGCTCAAGAATTGACACACATGCGACCGTCACTCAGATGCGAGCGAAGCGAGCAATATTCCCTACATGCCACACGTTCATACTCTGTCTGTCTGTCGTTTCTATGCACGGCCAAACGGCTGAGTGGGGGGAGTGTACGAGTGGGGGGATCTTCTTAAAACGTTCCGGTTAATGTGCGCTTTTTGGACTTCCCCGCTTCCCCACCCCTATTCCGGAAAAAATACGGGTTTCGTAGGTTTTTGAACGAGAAAGACGACGGCGCGATCGGATATAATAAGTGATTTTTTCATGCAGCAATACCTTGCGAGCGAAGCGAGCAACATTCCCTAATTTCAGTATAACTTCCTCAAGCGAGCGAAGCGAGCAGCATCCCCTAAAGAAGTTAAACCTACCCTTAGGGATCTACCGTTTGCGAGCGAAGCGAGCATCATTTCCTACATGCCATACTTTGCGAGCGAAGCGAGCAACATTTCCTACATGCCACAATTTGCGAGCGAAGCGAGCAACATTCTCTACATGCCAGAGTTTGCGAGCGAAGCGAGCAACATCCCCAAATAAACTTTTCCTGGTTCCACAGTTGGGTGGGCAGTATAACTTCCTCAAGCGAGCGAAGCGAGCAGCATCCCCTACAGAAGTTAAACCTACCCTTAGAGATCTAGGTTCTTTTCCGTTAATTCACTACCATTATTGTTTTGGTCTTTGTCACTTAAGCTCAATAACATTTTTCAAAAATCGCACTCACTAGCAAACGTTCCCAGGAATCCTTTTCAATGGCAGTGAATTAACGGAAACCAAGAAGAAAAATAAGAATTAATGTGCGCTTTTTCCACTTCCCCACTTCCCCTACCCCTCTAAACGGCCGTTGACAATTCCGGAAAAATACCGGTTTCGTAGGTTTTCCTACGAGGAAGACGACGGCGCGATCGGATCGCGAAAAAAGTATCGGGAAATGCGTAAAAAAAATGCGAGAGTACGGACCCGTTTTCTCGAAAAGTCCGCCGAAAAACTTGGTTTTTTCCGATTAAAATATACCCCATAAAGGTACGTTTTTCGGAACGGTTTTCGCAGGCGAAATCTTTGGGTCCGCCGAATCTGAATCCGAAATCGGATATCGAAAAAAGTGACGGGGTATACACTAAATTGTAATACATCGCATGTATACAGCCACAATTTACGAGAAGGCTGTACGAAGACGTCTCTTGGTTTTCAAGCGAGCGAAGCGAGCAGCACTACAGAAGTTAAACCTACCCTTAGAGATCTACCGTTTGCGAGCGAAGCGAGCAACATCCCCTACAGAATTAAACCCTATTTGCAATTTAATGGGGGGTCCGGGGGCAGTATAACTTCCTCAAGTGAGCGAAGCGAGCAGCATCCCCTACAGAAGTTGAACCTACCCTTAGAGATCTACCGTTTGCGAGCGAAGCGAGCAGCATCCCCTACAGAAGTTAAACCTACCCTTAGAGATCTACCGTTTCAATGCCAGACTTTGCGAGCGAAGCGAGCAATTTTTTTCTAGTAATTATAGAAGTATAGGTTGTGGAGTCTGGACGGGCCTTATGACGTACGCAAGCCAACTAAAACTACGATCATACTCAATTTTTTATAAACTTCGTACTAAATCTCTTGATTTCACAACCCTATTTGTCCCAATCTTTTTTTCGATTTTTACTCTCAAAACATGAAAACCTATTACCAACATGAACAGGGGATAATAGAGCTACAAATCTAACATATAAAAACAAAACCATAAAGTTACCCAATGGATAGACTTCTTCCTCGGTTCATTGAACGAACTGTCTAATATTTGTCGGTCTAATGAATAAACTGGATTCCCGGTAACATCCGAATGCAGAATGCGATTCATTCCGACTTGCTCTCATGAATACGAGAGCCGCAACCGCAGAAGATGTTGCGCGCCGTTGCAGATGTAGTGACGATGACAAATGCTTGCTCTGCGGGTCACACGTCGTTGACTGCGCCCGCTGGAATTATTAAGAGCCGGATTTAACGGCGAGAGAGGCGATGCCCCCCGTATACCATCATGAAGGCAGGCTGCAGAGTGTATCTAAAGTCTTAGTTTTACCTTCCTAACCGTAAAATTTGTTCTCCTACTGACGTTTGAAATTACGTAGACTCGTGAAAACAGAAATGGAATACCAAAATCGTTAGGGGGCACCGGATGGTATATATTCAGTTTTTTCAACTTTTCTCGGTCAATAGTAGACCAATTTTGATTATTCTTGCGGCAATCTAACGGTTTTGAAATTCCCCATAGGTAGGACCATTCCTCTGAAATTTTCAAATTCCAAAGTTTTCAAATTTAGATACCATTTAACAACTTTACTTCCGAATTTCGAGGTTTGTGGGACCTAAAGGTTTTGAAAATGAAACGAACTCTGCAAGAATCATTGAAATCGGTTAATTATTGGCTGAGAAAAGTTGAATAAACCGTTTGGTCGTATTTTGAATTTGGAGGGAGCTTTGAGCCGTTTTCTGGATCGGACAGAGTCCGCGCGTCTACCGCTAGGTATCACTACGTTCGAGTCACTCACCTTTCTTGCTCTTTTGGTTAGAAAGGCGCCCCCTTAAGAAAGTGACAACCATCAGCAGCTAAACCCAAAGTCGTTTTAGAAATTTAATACCTATTTAACTTTTGTTGAACGTGCATCACCAAAAGTATGTCTCGTTGGGATGAGTGAAGGTTACATGAACAGAAAACGATATTTTGTAACTTATTCAACGATGGAAGAAATAAGATATATTTCAACAATGTTAAGTTTTAATGAACAAACGAATTCCCTTCAATCAGGAGGCTGTCAAGAGACTTAGTAACATGACGTTTAGTTGATTTTGCTCGTTTGGAAATATTATTTTCTTCCTAATCTTCTGGACCGAAATTAAATTATAAAACTGAAAAATATGCATCTATACGGATGGGAGAAATGCGTGTACATGTTCGGGAGGGGTATCGATACTCAACTTTTTATTATATCGATTTATTCAAAAGTCCAAACTCGATTTTTGAAATCGATTTGAGAGTATCGACAACTAATTGCAGCTCGGGCGGTGTTAACAGTATCCCTTACCTCGTGTTCGTGCTCGTCATAATCCGCCAGATATGGTCCTTTTGATGTGAACATGCTGACCAATGATGTCCGATTCCAGAACATACAGCAGAGCAAACAGTGCAAAAAGTTCGCCTAGGAAATTTATTACCAAACTATATAGCTGTTGAAGTATAACTATAGATATAACTTCCACCCACTTAGTAATGGCATATGGCTGCAATGAGGAACGATTTATTGAGAAAAGGACTGGAGGAATCAATATGGATTCTTTCCTTGGGACGAACAAGTTCTTCTCTAGGATGATTTACTTCTGGAGGGTTGGGTCTCACTTTGTACAGTTTGCAAGTATTCACTGTTCTGATTATTTCTTTGACTAGGTCAGTACCTAGCACTATAATTTAGAAAGAACCTTCATCTTAGACTATTCGGTATAAAATCTCGTTCTTTTTACATCTTTTTATGTGATATTTCCATTGTGAAGAGACTTTCTGTCAATGTTCCACCAATTGACTTAATTCCAAAGCTTCTCTTATTTTGGGTAGTAATCTCATCTATCGTTATTGCTTCCGAGTCTACCTATAGGTAACGGAAGCATTGTTTTCACTTTCGGGAGACGACTAATTTTCATTTGATTTTGATAACATTTTCAAGGAATGTGTGGATTATAGCTTACCCGGTCACCACCATGCCCTTGTGCGGATGCGCCTAACATTTTCATTGATCCCTAACAATAAATTACATAAGTAAATTTCATTGAGCATAATTTTTTCACGCCCAGGTAGTCCAATCTGGCTTCAATTCGGAAGATAGTTGGAAGAGGACAATTTGAATATTCCAAATTAATTTCAACCCAAACGTATCATTAGTAGCTCCTGAGCATGCGCAAATGTGAAATCCTTGTAACGAGCTTAATTTTCACATTTTTTCGTCCGATATTGATGAAATTTTAAGGGAACGTGCAGATTAGGGTGTAGGTGTTCCCTTATCAGTTTCATCCGAACTAAATCACTCGCGACGAAATTGTGGAAACCCATTTCAAAACGGAAGTTAGCGAAAAACGTTGTCTATTTCCACAAAAAATAAAGAGTTACAATGTTAAATCGATTTCGACGGTTAGGCCATCATCAGTAACAAACAATAACTGTTACTGATAGGTACTGTTATTGTTTGTTACTGATGATGGCCTAACCGTCGAAATCGATTTAACATTGTAACTCTTTATTTTTCGTGGAAATAGACAACGTTTTTCACTAACTTCCGTTTTGATCAGTTTCATCGTTTCCAAATACGAACAATTGATTGAATTGGATTGTTTCCAAATAGTCAGAAAACATACTCTATCCTAATTACAATCCCTCAACCTTAGGAACCTGCTATTGAATCATAAGATTAAATTTAAACATTTCAAAGATCTATACATTCACGTTCACTGTACGAGAAAGCAATGTGCCAACCCCAACTTGGCAGAAGTATTTTTCTATTTGAAGCATCATGAACAGCTCATTCTGACCAATTTATTTAGCAAACTCAGAAATGTGCAACGTCATAAAAATCTGTGTTTACGTTTTCTTTTGAATTTGTGTTTTTAAACATCTATACTATTGTGTATAATTGAGAGAATTTGGTGAAAAGTATAGAAATAACAGATTGTGTTTAGTTTGTCTCATCATTATTCCAAGCAATATATCGTATTGAGTACCATCGTCAGAAAATCACTTAGATCGCAAGTTGATCTTAGATCACAGGGAGCCCTCAGCTGATTAGTGCGCCTTCGTAACTTGCACTTGTGTTCTTAATATCACAAAGAAACTCCATTTCGAATGTCAGCACCTTAAGTCTTAGATTAGCCCTTAAATTAGCCTCTCCGGTCTCTCAGGTGATCTCGTGTCACGCGATTTTGTAACTGACTTCCGTTACGGGATTCCGTGATTGGATTCGTTGTAGTTGGGCGAATGTATGACTCCGTCATCAATGTATACTAAGTATATTCCCCGATTTTTCTTTGATTAGCTCCAAATTTTATGAAAAAACGAGAAAAGTTACTTTGAGCACTGTGCAAAACGAATGAAATACGTTGTTGCAACGAACTAAATCACTTGCGACCAATTTGTTGAAACCCATAGTTCTGCTTGTATTTAATTTAATTAAAATTTGTATAAAATACTACCATTAATAGCTTTCCATTACTTGTTAATGATAGATGATACACCTACTCATGAAAATCTATATTTATCTGTGGGGAAATGAAGGGAAATGTTTCATTTTCCCTGAAGTTGATGAATGTGAATTATTGCAGACTTTATAAGAGATGCTTTATAAGAGATGCATGCAGAGATCCTGTCAGTTCTGGAAATCCTCAATGATAAAACAAAATTCAAGAATTCAATCTGAAGGGGGGCTATAAATGTGTATATCTATAGACTACTGCCCCAACTAACCATTTTCTCGTCCACTTGAAGGGTGAAGTAATAGCAAGGGTATCAAGCAATTTTCATTGTTATCAATGTATTTGTTAAATGAATTCTTATATTAAAACCTTACTAAAATACGAGAAGGATTAAAAAATGAGGTAAATTAAGGTTATTGAAAGCTGTGATGAGATCTATATATTTGAAAAATAAGTGCTTTATTATAAAAGTGTAGGTAGTTCTCAAACAACAAGCGTACCTGTGAAATAGTCGATACAATCGCTAAGTGAATCCAAAACTCGTGTGCGATAAATCGTGTTCATCTCGGATTCCAACGCTGCCAAAATCACAAAACTTCGATCTTTCTCCAAGAACTGTTTGGTGGCAGTCAAGTCTGAGAAAACGCTTTCCCTTTCCTTGCTTGGGAGAAAGATGTAATGTAGGAAAATGGCGGTGTTTGTGAGCGCCACTAGAAGAGCTTCCGAAACGCTTTTGTCAAATTCTGTTCTCGTAAGAAATTCCTCGGGATTTTCTCCGTTTTCTTTTACGCACGTGCAGAAATGATCCCAGTAAAAATCGACGAGTTCTTTGGTGTGCTGTCGTCTGAATTCTTTGTTGGAGACGATGAATATCATAGAATAGACGTCTACAGATGGCGGGCAGTAACCGAGGAGTTGATAGTCAACGAGGATGCAATCTTCAATTGAACCTGACGAGTCATATTTAAACATCATATTATTGCACCACAGATCCGCGTGTGCCAACGCATTGCGGTACTTTTTCGAAGGCGACAGCAGCCCCGGGTTTGAAGCGAGTAAGTTTTTGACTTTTGTCCGAACTTCAACGTCGACATGTCCAAAATGCCGGTCCAAAATGACACCCAAAGCCCGCACTCCAGTTTGACAGTGTTCGTAACCCGGATGACCCTTTTCGTCTTTGAACCAGCTGATTTGGTCGACCATGAGATGTGGGAACATTTTATCCATGGTCGATCCTGTAGATTTCTCGTACAGAAATGACGCTGCGTGGAACGAGGCGAGCCTGGAAAGTGCTGCTTTACAATGAGCTACGTCGAAAATTTCATAACAGTCGCGGTTCTTGTAACCTTGCACGGACAGATTTTCGAAAACAAGTAACTTCTCCGGATCTGAATGGTAGCACTTGGGAGCGATCTTGTAAGAGAAGTATTTGGAAATCCGAGGTAGTAGAGTCTTGAAAATGTCAGCCTCTTTGAAAAATACTCGAGAAATCTCCACGTTTCTACGGTGGTAGTCATTTTCTGGAAGAACTTTCGTGAAGAAATTGAGTTCGTGTGTTTCGCCATTGATTTTTGCTGTGATAAGTAGGATTTTTGCTGCCCCGATGAAACCAGCACCTGCTTCGGTGGACGTAACGATATCGTACGTCACCACATCGACACCACTTCCCAAACATTTCTCCGCGATCCGCTTAGAATCTTCCAAACTCAGAAGATCCATCGGTTACTGAACTTCCAACAGATTACGCACTAGATAGACAATTCTTGGAGAAATGCTCACGGCCACGAGTATCAAACCTAATGGAGCGTAGCGTGAGATACACAGCAAATTTCACAAATGCCTTCGTCATAGGCAAATAGTTACGAGTTTATCAGTTCATAGGATATTTACTTGTGAAATGATTGCCTACATGTTCACAAACAGGTAACGTGTGGAACGTAAAGTGTAAGAATTATCAGTTTCACTGTCGGAGTCATAAACCGTGACCTCCATTGTCCTCCCAAACAAGTAAAAATTAAAAAATTCCCTTCTCTGACATAACCGTATCGTAATATGTGTTTTTCATATCCTCCAATTTTTGAGAAATAAGACTATTCAACGATTGACGATACAGTCTGAAATTATTGTTGAGAAAAATATAATGAATTTATGATGTAATTGTCACCATTGTTATATGGATTTCATCTGAACGTAGAGATGTTTCTTCACCACATTTCTTCGTCATTTAATTTTGTTTATGCGTCAGTTGGTGATTTATAGTTGGGTATTTGTAAAATGGTCTAGGAAGTGATCTGATCAAATACAACGGATGATAACTTGGTGGGAAAGTGTTTAGACGTGGAAAATTCCCTTCTCGAGTGATTTCTGTATTGTCCAGTAGCTGTAATTCATTATTATCTAGATGAGTCTTTGTTCACGGATTATTTCGCCCGGGTGTTGCAAATATAAAGTGAAGACGCGTTCCCACAGAGTAGTTATCTCTTAAAAATTGTAGTTACGCGAATGTCGTCATGGATCTTTTGAGCTCGAGTGAGGTTCAAGGAATAGTGCAAAAATGTTTAGGCGTCTGGGATGTCAAGGTAGTCACTTACGACCTCCGGGAGGCGACCGAGGCCGGAGCGGGGTTCATCGGAGCAGTGCAGATGTTGCACATTTCCGCGATAACTGCAGGAAAAACCGTCGAGCTGGATCTGTTCACTAAGATTCTACCGTCAAATGACTACCATAGGAAGAACGTAGAAGTAACACAAGTATTCTACAAAGAAGCTCAGTTCTTCAAGGAAATATACCCTGGAATTTCAAAATTCTTCAACGGTAAGACAATCCCTGCTTGTTACTATGCTGAATCCAACGATATACTTGTTTTCGAAAATCTTTGTAAACAAGGCTACAAAACCTTTGACCCCAAAGCTCTTTTTGACGTTCCACACTGCAAGTACGTTTTGTCTTGCTTAGCATCCTATCACGCATCTTCTTTTTTGTTCGAAAAATCACAGAATTCAACGATAAGCGAAATGTTTCCGCATTTAGGGTGCGATAGAATTGCCTGGTTTAAAAATGAAAAAGGTCACCCAGGCTACGAACATTGTATGACCGGAGCACGATCTCTTGGTGTCGTTTTAGATCGCCATTTCTCCCACGTACCCCTTGAAGTTAGAAATAAAGTAAAAGAATTGCTGTTAACTGCTTCATTGAATATATTACCATCGAAAAAGTACCGTAACGCCTTGAGCCACTCGGATTTGTGGTGCAATAACGTCATGTTTAAATACAACAATCAAAACCTGGTCGACGGTTGTGTCTTAGTGGATTTTCAACTTTGGGGATACTGTCCGCCAGCAATGGACGTGTATTCGATACTTTACATCACCACTGACAAAGCATTTAGAGATCTGCATATGAAGGAGTTACTGGAGTTTTACTATAAGGCGTTCACGAAGTGCGTGGAAGTTCACGGAGAGAGTGCAGAACAGTTTTTGAGTTGGGAGGAGTTTGAAGACAGCGCGTCTGAAGCTGTGCCGTTGGCTGTGAGTAACCATGCGATTTTCCTGCAGATCTGCCTCCTTCCTCAGGACGGGTTGGACGAAGTTTTCCAGGATGAAGAGGCCACGAAGGAGTTTTACGAAGTCGACAGAAGCCGAGTGGTGCTTAGAGGCCTCGAAAATGACGAATTGTATCGAAAGCGGATCTTTGCAGCTCTAAATGACTGTATCGATTACGTTACTGGAAAGCTTGGAGTCTGATTCAATCACACTTGGAAAAAAAAAAGAAAAATCAGTCTCGCCCCCTCAGTTCTGGTAGGTACCTACTGGTCCTGGGTTTTTTTTTAGAGGGTGCTAAATTCGAACCCAAAGCCCGTTTATCATGTAGACTTCAAATATTTGAGCTACAGTACCCGCATTTTTGAAAAAAAAAAAAAAATCACTAAAATTCCGGCACAGCTTATGTTCAATTAAACGGTGCTATTTCTGTTAGAAATGTAACGCTAAATACTCCTATACCACTTATGATGGGTCTGAAATGCCTCCTTAACGTGTCTTTCGCCTAGATCTGCCAAAAAAAGTGGTTATTCTCCGATTTTTGAATATTTTGACATTTTATGTAAAGCTCAAATTTCAAAACAATTTAACTTAATATGATAAGATATCTTCCGAAAATTTGCTCATTCGATCATGCAGCATGACTTTAACTTTGTTACCTAAATTCAATTGCCCTGTATTAGAGTAACAAAATGCGCTATCTCATTATTTTGTCGCATTAGGTACGGAAAAATTCTGCTAGCAGGGCTAGCAAACCCAAAATTTTTTAGGTTACCCCAATAATCGCTCGATTTTGGCTCATCATTCAAACCTCGCTTGTTTTGATCAACCTATGGCCAAATCAATTACTGCCAACACCTGAAGGGCCTTTTAGCAGGTAATAATTCGCCGTGCTACTCTGAAACTCCTATCGTGGAATTTGCAGAGATTTTATTGTAATCACGTTATATTTGTTAAAATGTTCTACATATGTGTGTTATACCATAGTACTACATTACGCTACCGGTGTTATGTCTGATATTACAGTTTCAAATGTTTTAAGAGCAATTTCCCCAACACCGGAGAGGTATGGGAATGTATCTAGTACGTCTTTGTCATGTTGTTCGTGCAAACTCAAATAAATGACCGATATCTATTTACTTAGCATTGACTTTTGATAGAAAGCCTAAATGCTGAAAAACTTTCTGATGGATTCGCAATATTGATCACGATTGACACACTTCAATTTGATATTTTGATGTATGCTACAATATTCTTCGAGAGTATTCATATACTGTAATTGTTCCTTTTGCACTTCATAAGTGTATCTTTATGTGATATTGGAAAATATAACATTGATGGTAATGTGGTTTTGTTTATTGTTTTCAATGATGAACCTTTGTAATCTACGAAAGAAAATTAAAAGTTAACCCCCCCCCCAATTACGTAACAAGTTGCGTAGGATTCGAAAATCGAAAAAAAGAAACGAAAATATTAAATAATAACAAAGCAAAATCCTTCCGTCCCCCAGAGCTTTTATTCGAAACTACTTAACCAAAGTTTATAAAACTTGGGTTATACTCGTAAATCACATTTGGGGTCTGGTAGGCCCTATAGGCACGGCTATATATCGATCAACCTTAAAGGCTAGCATTTTAAAACGGCTGAAATATTCAAAAATAGAGATCTTAAAGACTTTCAAGGTAACAGTTTTATTTATTTATTTTTTTTTTTTTTACATGTCATTGATAGTTATTATCCCAAAGAATCGAATAGAATATAGATCAGGACTCATGTTAGTTGCATTTTCTTTCAAGTAGATTAAGTGTTTCACAAGGAAAGACGAAATACGAATTTTGGGGGAGCGTCCAACGATTGAACGGAGAAATTAGCGATATGAGCTCACTTGGTTGGGTGAGTTAAAATCCTATTCTACCTGTCTCACAGAGGTTCCGTTTCAAATTTTAGTTTTGTCTGATAAATAGCATAGAAATCGGGTTAAGACCTCACTCAGCTGTTTGGGGTGGTTTGGCAAGCTAAAATCCAAACCTGCTTGGCTCACACAGCCTGCGTTCCAAATTTCAGCTTCGTAGGAAAAATGAAGACCGCCATATGCATAACATCCTATGTGCCATTTCGAAAATTGTTCAGCAGGCCCAAAAAACTGTTCATACCCGTACAAAAAATGGATGAAATGCCATTTGTAGTTTTCCATATCTGTTGTACATTTTATTATTATTGTTATTTCAGTGAATAAACCAACAACTAAAATTAATTACCCTATTTTTCGCTAATTCGAACCAAAACACCCTAAGGGTCCGTCCTCTTGCATAACTTATTTTGGTAACCAGGAAGGTCAAATTTTAGTTTATTGAATGCAATTCAGCCTGGATTCTGACTCTTATATCACAAAAATGTTGAAAAAAAAAGCTTGAACATGAAGTAATTAAAATTGTTATTGCACCCACTGTATTTGAAAGAAGTAATTAAAAATTTTATTGCACCCACTGTATTTAAAAGAAGTAATTAAAATGTAAGGAAAGCATGAGACGTAAAACATAGTTTGAAAAAATAAAAACTCATACAATTTATCTCATTTTTGATATAATCTATAGTATTATTTAAAAATCTTTAAATAGTATTATTTAATAATGGTATCTGTGTTTGTGTTACTTAATCACGTAAAAACTAATGGACCCATTGAGCTGATATCTTACATGGACATTCATAGGGTCCCTGGTTAACACAAGACTATTTTACATTCCTCCAGACTTACTCCATCATCGAGAACTCGGCTTTCCCGGAAAGAACTTATACAACTTTGTAATTGAGGAAAATCCTGACATGCGTCGAACTTACGTCGAATGAGGATGGGGTGGGTTCACGCGTAAAGAACTTTTGATAACAAATTCAACGATACCAAAACGTTTTTGGTGGGTTGATCGGAGCAGTTTTTATTCGTTAAGATACATATTCAAACATTGGTTCGCCTTATTAACTGCAGCAATGTTGGTCAGAAATAGTTTCAACTTGACTTATGTTATATTGAGTTGGTTGCATTAGGGAGACGCTAAGTTGAAAAATAACTAGGTACAATTTTAAACTTGATTGCTGAAATTTGAATTGAAGCTTTTTGGAGACTGCTGGGTACCAATGACAAGGAACCCGGTAAAAGTTACAAACATGGCCAAAATTCTGTTTTTTATTGTTTTTATTTGGGAGATTTAAGAAAATTTGCTGTAAGTATAGTCATAAATACAGGTGCCGATTTCGATACAGCCTCGGATTCCTTTTGTCTCGTCCTAGAAGACGAATGAAGAACTTTTAGAATGAAGACTTCATTCGAAAACCCTTCGTTCCTAGTAGAAGACGGCTTCATCGCTATCTTTGTTATGAAGCCCAAGGTTGATACGCGTCAGTTTGCTACGATACATTTGGGATGTGGGAAAAAGTTGACTTAAACCGAATGAAGGGCATCTTATTTTTCCCTTCTTTTATATTAGTTCGTTCAGGAGCAAAATACAACCATCGAGGGATCATGGAGGAAGCATAGCAACGCAGATGTGCAACAAAATGGGCACTTTGGTTTGAAATTGATAAACGAACCGCTCGGAGCTCTACTAACGGTCTGAAACTTCTTGAACATTTGGGTAATGGCACGTAGGGTCCGAAATCTTTAAAAAACGTATTTCACTAAAAATGTCACTTAGGGTGTTTTGCATATGGTGGACTTCGAATAGCTTAGGTAGAAATTATATTTTTAATATTGTATATTGAATTGTATATTGGAATATTGTGTTTTGGATATTTAAATACTGTAATAATTTTACATCACTTTACTACTCTCTGGTATTCGATGAAACAAGAAAATTAAAACGGCAGTAAAACAGCGAAGTGCTTGGTAACTGCAGCATCCAAACACCAACCACAGATTAGAGTTCGACTGGATCATTAGCGGGCTGAACGCTTCATAAAGACCAGCGGACCGACTGAGGTTGAGCTGCCATAGAAATGCCCTGGAGCAGAAAATGCCGAGTAACGGAAACCGAGCATCGATCCAAACTGGTGAATTATATAACTTCAGGTGATTGTCGTCCACTGTTTCATCTTCCACCGAGTTAGCTCACTTGCACTAAGAATTGCATCGTGCTCTCGTATGTAGGTCATCATTCAGCAGTGAAAAAGTGTCTATTGTTCATAATACGAGTAAAAGCAGGTTACAATGCTTTCTTTATAAACAAATTTAGGAAATCAACTTTTTTTGTTCTTCTATACAGGGTGTTTCACGAGTTATGCACCAGTGGCTTATCTCCTTCAATGTACGAGTTAAAAAACCAAAAAAGTAAAAAGGTACCTCCATAATCTTGAGCTACGAATTCAACCATGACATTTTAGAGCACCGCTTAACTTGTTTTTTCAAATGAGAACCCCCATTTTTTTTATTGCAGTTTGGGATTCTACACAATTTTTCATGAAAAATGACTCATCACTTGAATTTTTTGAGAGAGCACAAACGGGTACAATCACGCGCAAATAGAGCAAAAATTGTTAAATAAGTATCCTGTTTTTGAAGACATTAAATGCCGCACGTGAAACATGATTTTAGGGTACTCACGCTGAACCACGTAGTGTTAGTTATTTCTCAGAACTATACATTTCTCCATTCATTTTCAAAGCGTGCTGAAATTTCGTTTTTTCAGTGTTTTTCCAAGTTGGTGTTACGAATATCAATAAATGAACATCACAACGTGATTCGGCGTGAAAGATACCCCACGAGTTATCATATGTGACAATTTAATATCTTCAAAAACTCGATATTTCACAATTTGTGCTATCCCAAATCGTGCGCTCCCAAAAAGTCAAGTAAGGGGTCATTTATTTATGAAATTTTGTGTAGAATCCAAATCTGCAATACAAAACGGAGGTCCTATGATAATAATAAAATAACAAAGTTGATGTTAATTTCTCTTGGTTGTCCAATTATTTGTGTGTGTGTGTGTGTGTGTGTGTGTCTGCGTGTGTGAGTATGTGTGTGTGTGTGCGTGGGGGGAGAGGGGCTCGTGTCTGTTGTGAGGTGGATGAAGGATAACGCTGATACAAGTTAACTAGATGTTTATTCAGTCAAGTCTTATCGTACAATGATAAAGGCCCGACACTTGGCCCTATTTATACGTGGCCTTGGGGAAAACCCAAACTATACTAGTCTACCATTGGTTCGCCTAATGTAGGGGACTGACCAGCGAGCCCTCTACTGGCGAATCTTACAATTAACATGAGCTACCCTCTAGGGTCCAATCTTACAACTATATTAACATATAACTGTGTCAACGGGTCTTCCGTCCCAACTGTACCGCGATCCTCTGTGATGGATAATATTGGTATTCTGTAATGAGAAGGATGAAATAGAAAGGAAAACATCTGCTGTCTAACCCGTACATTCCCTGGGAATTTCATCAAAATCGGATAAATGCTGTTGAATTTAGGCTCGTTAAAAGGGATACACATTCGCGCATGCAGTTAGCTACAATCGCTTAAATTTATGAGGGTTCATGAAATAATCGTCTTCTTCTAACTATTCTTCAAATTTGAGCGAGATCGGACGACGAATCGGATTTCATCTTCTACAACTTCTCTTCTGTACAAAAGTATTTGTTCGAACAAACGTACTCGTTGAGTGATAGGAAGTTCGCGCCTTCTGGTAATGTTTGAAATTATACTGGAACTAGTACCGGTGTAGGTCGGCGATGAAATTTACAGGATACCTAAATTAATATGTTAACTTTCGAGGAAATTCAGTTTCAGGCCGGCGGTAGGCAGGGCATGTAATGTGCTTTCCATTGAATATGTGCAAATTTTACTTTTTTAACGTCCATCGTTACGGTTATCGGTTGTGACCGTGGGAACCGGTTAATTTTTTTTTATCATCCAGTAGATATGTGTAAACAGCTTAGAAAGTTCCAAAAATTTAGTTCCATAGACAAAGGAATACGGAACGAATTCATTTTGTAGTAATAAATGACGTATTTTAGCTTTCTTGAAAAACTGAACTTTCAGAAGCAACCCTACTGCAGAAAAAACAAAACTGATGAAAAAGCCATTTTCCCCGCATCTCATAAACTAATAAAGAGTGAAAAACAAAGGGAACAACGTAAAAATCGAAACTTTCTTTTTGGGGTTTTTTCCAGCCCTGCTCCACTGTGCGGCGTACGGCGGACTTTTTATAATTTATTTATAATTCGATTTTTGGATTCTACACATCTTGAAACGTAAACCGAAAACTCTAAGGGGGGTTAACACAATTTTTTTTTCCTGGTCGATTACAAAGGTTCCTTCTTGAAATAATAATAAACCAAAAATGCGCGTGGAAATTTTTCATCTCCCGATCGAGGTAACAACACCTCCGTTATCTATTTGTAGACTACGAAGCAAAACAACATAAACATTATATTTGCCTTAAATAATATGCATTGTATTATTGTTGCTCTTACTGGTACTTTTGCATTTTGCAGAGAATACATCGTACCAATATAATAATATTATGAATTAAAACAAAATTATACAATCATCATTCATGGGTATCATTCTCGAGCATGACATTTGGATATATGCAAGACCCGCACGACTCTTTGGAATTGAAGGTGAGGTATAAGCTGAGCGCCTTGAACCCCTTGGCCAACGAATGAAAACAGCCATGATTTTAATACAACTTTTGTGAGAAATCACAAATCGGCTTACGATGGCCATGAAGTCATGGAATCACATTCTTCCAACCTCAGTATTTCTTTCAGCTTTTGAGGTTACAAAATCTGGTTACTCCGTGTTGCTAAAAAACTTTAAAAAAAAAGGGAAAAAAGAAGATAGTGAAGGAAATCCTCCTAAAATGTAGTTTTTAGGTTCAGCACGGTAAAACACCCCAAAATCATGTATTACGTGTGGCAATTTAATATCTTCAAAAACTCAGTATTTCCCAATTTTGCATTTTTAGAGCATAATTGCTCACTTTTGGAGCGGAGTCGCGCCCGTTTACGGGCACTTAAAAAATCAAGTGATAGGTGATTTCTTCATAAAATTTCATGTAGAATTCGAATCTTTGATAAAAATGGAGGTTCCAATATGAAATAAAAAAGTTTAAGCCAAGCCAATAATGTATTTTTCCTGAGACCTGCGTAAAAAATTATGAAAAATGGTATTGGACCCAATTTTTTACGCTGAATCCAGGAGAAATGAAAGGGGGTGTAACCTTTCCGTGGAACACCCTATTATGTCTGTTTTACTATTGCACAAACCACAAGGAGTAAATCGACTCCACGTTATTGCGCTGTGTTGCTTGTGATACGAACATATTTTTATCAAACTTTTACGTAATATTTTGTAGCGATTCCAACTTCAGCGCCAATAGTTCAAATCGGGTCAAATATGACTCGCAGGTTTACTTTCGTTGTTTTGGACGGCCGGTATTGGGAGCTTTTTTTGCCGTTGTGCTCCATTATCCATTATCTCGTCTTCCATCTTCCCCCCTCCCCAATCCTCATTCCTTCTCTTTCCCACCAACTTTTTCTTCGGGAAGCGACTTTAAGTATCTTTTCTTCTCCTTTATCTGGTTCCAGACTCGATTATCCCCCATTTTCTTCCTCTTCCGCAACCATTTCTCTTCCCGTTCCCGATAATATATATTTATCTTTATTTACTCCTATTTACCTTCAAAAAAGTTCCAGTCGTGCAGTATGATCATATGAGCGAATTTTCGTAAATTTAAATAAGTGTTGTAGTGTTTGGAAGTTTCAGAATTTTGAGTGCAATGTATTTGATTAGTATCAATTTTATGGCGAAAAACTTGCTCCAAATAATATTCCAAACAATTTGAAGATTTTTTTTGCAGTTTTTATTGATTCTTTATTAGCGCATAATATTGAAATTTATGAACATTTTTCATCATAAATTTGTTAATAGGTAATTTATTTTTCAATTTTTTAGTTTATGATTGATTTTTTGACTAGGAAGTAACTATTCTGCAAAGAAATATAAGATTAATGGTTTATAGCAGTTTTCAGCGATTTTTCTGCTCATTTTTTCTTAAATTTGATGAATTTAAAAAGCTGCCCAACAAACTCGTTCTTAAAAGTTCCAGTCATGCAGCATAATCGTATGAGCAAATTTTCGTAAATTATAGTATGAATAATGTTAAATTGTTTTGAAATTTGATTTTTTGTGCAAGGAAATTGTTAAATATTAATTTAATGGCAAAAAACATTTTCTAAATAATAATCTGCTACTTGATATGTGATTTTGGATTTTTGCCGTTTTCAGTGATTTTTTGAGTACATTTTTGAAATTTAACCAATTTAATGTGCTCAAAAATTGTTGGCCAACAAATTCCATCCTTTCGTTTGGCAAGCTTGAGTTTTTGGCGCAAGAACGGAATTTTTATCTCCGTTGATGGTGAAGCCAGTCAACAATGTCTTACAATGACTTACATACAATTGTATTTAAGACTGGCTTCACCGACAACTAGTGTTGTTTAATATATTCCTTATGTGAAAACAAGTCATTCCAGCAGACTTTGAAGTTCCGGAACATCAATATAATATATTTACATGCATAGGACACAAATACTGGGTTGAAAAGTCGTAAATAAAAAAATAACAAACTCAAGACTAGACTGGTCATTCAACAATCCTATATATATATATATATATATATATATATACATATATATATATATATATATATATATAAGGTGTAAAGGTTCTTGAGGGTTGGTCAATGATACAGGTTGTTTCCTTACGCCGACGTTTCGTCTAATTTATTAGACATCCTCAGGGCTTATGGATGTTATTGTCCTATTTCATTCTATTAGAAACATCATTTTGTAGTATTAGATAAGGTGTGAAATTATACAGATATGGCAACAAACAATATGCTGAGAGCAAGAATCTTGCCCTCAGCATATTGTTATATATATATATATATATATATTTATACAGAAAATGCCCAGAATCGTTTCAGAAGGCTTCAAAACGGACAAAACGGATTTCAATGAAGACATTTTTCAAACATTTTGATTTTTAAATTTTTTTGAGCCATTGCAATAGCTCCATTCTCTGAAAAAATCGCTAAAACTCCGGTTTAAATGTTGTGTAGCCACGCAGTCAACCTTTTCTAGAGAATTAAACGAAAGAACGGGATTCATATTTTCCAGAGAGTTCGTGCGAACGGCCCTTGGAGACAGGCTCAGACCGCACATTGTTTTCAATTATGCTACGAAACCGGATGCTAACAGGAAACTCTGGAACCGCATCGGTAAATACGGGCCGAAACGGGAAGCAAAAATACTCGCAAAGGTACGTTGGAAAGGGGAATTTTAATTAACCGCAATAACCGAAAACACATCGAAGAGTTTGGCCGGTGTTTACTTGACAGGGGAGTTTTGGGTCCGGGAAGGGCCGTAGAGAGAGGGGGGGGGGGGATTTCCAGCACGTTCGATTGTTTTGCCGGGTCAGGTTTGACCCACATTCGCTCGCCTCCCCCCACCAGTTGATTTGCACGTGCCGCGACCCCGGAGGGCTGCGAGCTGTGCGAGGCGCTCACGACCCCTCCACTACGAGTTCAATTCGTACGGGTGAACGGGAAACGACGATTCGAAACGCAGCTCTACGAGTCTGTTCGTATTCAGAACAACCGTAGTATACAACAGGGATGGGCATACTCATAATTGTGAATATGAATACGAATATATTCACTGAAAACCTATTCCGTGAATACGAATACGATGACGAATAAAAACATAAATGTTCCCTTGAAGGTCTTCAAGATCTGTATTTTGAATATTTCAGCCATTTTAAATGCTAGCCTTTAAGGTTGATCGATATTTATGCAGTGCTTATAGGACCAACCAGACCCCAAATATGATTCATAACTGCACCATGGACAAAACTGAGTTAGGTTTTTCCCCATTATTTCATTGATATTTGTTGCACTGTTCTGTGATGGTGGCACCTTTTAGTCACTTGTAGCTATTAGAAATGGTTTAGATAACAGTTTTTTGTCCAGAGATGGAAGAGAGATGCTAAAAGTTAAAATATAAGCATTATAATATAAACAAAATTATAAATAAAATATTAAATAACATTTATTATAAATAAAATGTTAAAATATAAACATTGGCTTCCACCTGCAACTTTTAGCATCTCTCTTCCATCTCTGGACAAAAAACTGTTATCTAAACCATTTCTAATAGCTACAAGTGACTAAAAGGTGCCACCATCACAGAACAGTGCAACAAATATCAATGAAATAATGGGGAAAAACCTAACTCAGTTTTGTCCATGGTGCAGACCCATACTTCAACAAAACCTGTTTTATGATGGTCACCTCACGCAAAATATACCTACCAGACAGTGATGTAAACACGTTCACTCGCTGAGCTTTACAAGGGTGACCATCATCGGCACCGAAACGACGCTCTAAATATTCACTTTTGAACCAACTGTAGCTGTAAGGACTACAATGTAGCTCTCAATATACATCTACGCCAAACGACTGGACTGGTCTTTCAACCCGAATTCATTGAAACACCCACAGAGTCAACTCAACTACTTATGATTCATAACCCAAGTTTTATATGTATATATTTTTTAATTATTTTTTTTTAAGGTTTAAGCCGCACCTTAACCAGAAGGGTCATTAGTGGCATTGAACAAGATGTCAACAGCGGTGTTGAACAAGGCAATTTCCATACTTTATTTTCCGCCCTTTCAGCCTTGTGCTTCCATTCATTGGTTTGGTATTTAAAATTTACTGTTATAATTTATACTGTTGTATATGAGTTGACACCTTTGAGAACATGGGGTAACAAAAATCGTAATCGTACACAGAAACTGTTGGGAATTATCAATAGAATCAATCCTCTAAGTTTTGTACCATGGAATATCTATCCTTCACCCTCCTATAGCTTTTTGTCACGTAGGTAGGTCCAAATTTCTAAAATCTTCACGTCTAGGCACGTTTATTTACTTACTTGGTATGTAAATACTTCCGAAGTTTCGTACCTCGACGCCAACCTTCCCTCCGTTTCATCGTCATAATTCAGTACAACTTCACTTACATAATTCTGCACCTTTTGCTTCAGGCACACCTCCGTTTCTTCTTCATTGAAGAAAACTTTGGAAAAGAAGAAGCCCCTCGAGATGAGTCAGAATTAAAAAGTTGGTCATACATTTTATGAATGTTTGAGAAATACGCGACGGACAGCGGCGATAACAAATGCTAAAATTCGAATGATTTCATTGGCTGCCATGAGCTTGGAATGGAGGGAGGGAAACAATCAGAAAGTGGTCAGTGGGAAAAAGCAGTGATCGATTTGAAGATCCGCAACCGGTTGGAAACTAGTTTGGAAACCTCTGCGAACGGACCAAGAAGGCGGTTGTGCAATGTTTCATAGGTTGAATAGCAAAAAACTTACATCTCACTCAGCTGAGATGGGGGCTCTAAACTTCATTATTCGTTTCTTGACGTCCTAAGGGTTCTCCATTTCAAATTTTAGCTTCACATGTTGAATAGCAAAGAAAATAACTTCGGAGCTCACTCAGCCGATCTGAGGGCTCTAAACTTCATTAGGTATTCGTTTCTAGACGTCCCGCGGGTTCCTCGTTTTCAAATTTTAGCTTCATTAGTTGACTAGTAAAGAAATTAACTTCGGTATTCACTCAGCTGATCTAGGGAACTTCAAACTTTATAATAATTATTTATAAGTTCCAAGAGGCCTCAATTTCAAATTTCAGCTTCATAGATTGAATACCAACGAAATTAGCTCTGGATACTCAGCTGTCCTGATTTATCCCGGTCTAGTGATCAGCGGCAATCGATTCTCGTAGCCGGAAACACTCCAAAAAATCCAAAAATAAAAAATCCTCGGGCGAACAAAACAAAATCGAAAAATTGGTTTGGGCTAACAGTGCTTATTTTGAGTAGGTACCTATTTAATTTGATTTGATGATTGATAACAAGGCAAAAGTTCCCGTTTGGCCTAACGTGAGTAATCTTCTTTATATATAATTCCGAACGGTCTTTGAAATTGTGAAGAACTTCGCGGTCCGATTTTAGCGTTTGACTGCTCATTGGAATCAGCACGGCCCCAAGTTTGTTGCAAAAGTGTCGCCGTTCGTCTCTATACCCGCCTTGATCGTGTTCTAGGCGGTCCTTATCAACGAGAGTTGTTTATTAGGCTGTGGCGGTAACAACAGTTGCCATCAATTCACGGTAAGTAAGAAACGTAGTGTAGTTACTGCAGTGATACGGAACACTAGGAAATAATATTATTATATAAATAACGCACTACACTTTTTCAAGGTAAAACTGAACTAACTTTTTATTGTGAATTATTGTCTAACAACAACCGTTGTCAGGTTCTCTAATAACTACTGTCTGCTAACACTACATCTCCTTTTCTCAATGGTTTTTTTCAATGGTCCAAATATCTTAACGGTGGTCGAGAAACCCTTCCACTTCTACTTATTTGCCTCTGGCCCTCTTCCATTCTTCCCATTGGGTTGTCTTGAGTGTTCCCTCTTCCTGTCGTATTATCATCTGCCTTCTCCTTCGGTATCATAATCAGATGCCAACGATTCCTCCTTACTTCTGATCCACTTTCCAGAGCTACTAGGTACGATCGTGGGTATTCAAATTTCTGTTTAATTTTTCCTTTTTTCTTCAAGTCTCTCACCCATACTTCTGCTCCTATCTCTAATTCTTCTAACTTCTTTACACCTCTTCTTTTGTCAAAGTTCCGCTTAATCCGACCTTTTATCTTCCTATCTTCCTCTCTAAATTGTTTGATTTTCTGATCAGAGACTTTTTCAAAATTTTTGAGGGATGCTAATGTTGTTCTAAGCTTCCTTCCATACAACAATTCGGCTGGGGACAATCCTGACTCTAACGCCGTTGTTCTGTAGGATAGGAGTCCTAGATTAGGGTCTTCGTTTTTAATCAGGATTCTTTTGGCGATGGCCACTGCATTCTCTGCTTCCCCATTTGACTGAGGAAAATGGGGGCTGCTCGTCACTGGTTGAAACCCATACTTTTTGGCAAATTCTACAAACTCTTCTGAGGTGAACTGGGTTCCTCCATCTGTGCGAACTTGAAGGGGTATGCCATGTCTAGCAAAGATGTTTTTCAATTTTCCGATTACTTCATTAGATGTCAACGTCCTGAGTTGAACTACTTCTAAGAATCTGGAGTAATAATCCTGAACGACAAGGTACCATTTGTCGTTGCATTTCATCAGATCTGCTCCGATTAAACACCATGGTTCGTTCGGAAGAGGTGTCGGAAGTAAAGGTTCTCTCCTGTTTTGTCTATGTTCTATGCACACTAGGCAGTTTTCCACTAGAGACTTTACATCTGTAGAGCAACCAGGCCACCATACAGATTCATGTGCTCGCTGCCGACACTTTACAACCCCTAAGTGCCCTTCGTGAATTTTCTGTAAAATATCTTTCCTGAGAGCTCTTGGTATGAATATTCGTCGACCCTTCACAATAAAGCCATCTTCTAACACTAGTTCATTACGATACTTCCAAAACACACAGTTTTTGTTCCAGCTAGCTTCCAATATTGACTTCTTCAAAACTTGACATTCCAAATCCGCTTCCTGGGCTTCTTTTATTTGGACCAAACGCTGGTCTGAACATGGAAGAGCTTCAACGATGCTTCGGACAAAGGGTTCTTCTTCATATTCAGCATTAAATTCCACTTCTCTGACAGTGTCTTCCCTACCTTGTGGATTGCGGGATAACCAATCTGCTGTGTGGTTTTCCTTCCTAGGTAGGTAAACAATGTGGTAATTAAAAATTTGCAACCTCAAGCGAAATCTTTGTAGTCGGGCCGATAGATCTGAAATCGGTTTCAACCCCAATATTTCCACTAGCGGCTTGTGGTCAGTATACAGCTGAAATGTTCGTCCTAGAATCAAGTGTGAAAACTTTTCACACGCCCACGTCAGACTCAGAGCCTCTTTCTCTATCTGGGCATAACGAGTTTCAGTTTCCGTCATACTTCTTGACGCAAAAGCAACAGGTCTCCATTCTTCATTATCCCTCTGCTCGATTACAGCCCCAAGGCCATAGGATGACGCATCAGCTGTTACACGAGTGTCCGCTTCAGTTCTGTAGCTGGCCAAGACTTTTGGACTTTTGGCTTTAAGGTCGTTGAAAGCCCGTGCTTGAGGTTCTTCCCAAGACCAATTAGAACTTTTTTTTAGTAGGCACCGGAGATTGGCTGTCTTATCCACAAGATTTGGGACAAACTTCATTATTTGATTAATCATTCGAAAAAATTGCCTTAATTCTGAAACATTCTCAGGTGCTTTCATATTGGCTATTGCTTTTGTTTTTTCTGGATCTGGGCTCAACCCTCTATCTGTTATTAGGTGACCTAGGAAGGTGACGCCCTTTAAACCAAAGGCACACTTGCTTTTATTGAGGGTGACCCCGTTCTCTTCTAACCTTCTAAGTACCTGTGACAACCTTTCATCATGCTCTTCCTCCGTCTTGCCCGTCACAAGTATATCGTCAGCTTGATTTACCACCCCTTCCATACCTGTAAGTAGTTGACTAATTCTCTTTTGGTAAACTTCTGGGCCAGAACAGACTCCAAAGGGAAAGCGTTTGAAATAAAAACGGCCAAAAGGGGTTATGAAAGTAGTTAGTTTATAAGAAGATTCTTCCAGGGGAACTTGCCAGAACCCGTTTGCTGCATCAAGCTTACTGAAGAACTTCCCCGCCTCTAGTTTGGACAGGGACTCTTCGACTGAAGGGAGTTGGAGTTGTTCCCTTTTGACATATTGATTAAGCTTGGTATAATCTACGCAAAGCCGAATCCTACCTCCTTTTCGAGGTACAACCACAATTGGAGCACACCAATCTGTTGGTTCCGTGATTGGTTCGATCACCCCTTCACTGACCATTCGATCCAGTTCCCTTTTTACCTGCTCATGCAGCGAAACTGCCACTCGACGAGGTGACATGACCGCATATGGACGTGCATCTTCCTGAAGCACAATCTTGTATGGATGCCTCATGGTACCCATTCCAACAAATACTTTGGGATACATCTGTTCCACGCTTCCCCCATCAATCAAACTCACATTAAACGAAAGGAGTTCTAGCTTCAGCAAGGCATTCCTACTCATGAGTGGTGTATGTTGGCTGGCCAAGATGTAAATGTCTTCATCCAAACTCTTTTCCTTATACTGGATTTTTGCTGAACAAACCCCTTCAGTATGAAGTTTGGTACGACCGGGTCCATATAGTATTTTATTTGTTCTGTGGATCTGCAGACCTAGGGTATCCGCCATTTGCCTACCCATGACAGAAACATCCGCACCCGAGTCCATTTTGAAAGATATTTCTCTACCATTTATTAGTACCAATACTGTAGGGCAAGAGTGTGAATCCATATTACCACTTATTTCTCCCAAATAGTTGAAGTCTTCGTCTCCCTCTCGAATCTCTCTCACATCCATCTTCTTGGAGCAACATGAAGCATAATGACCCAAAAGTTTGCACTTTGAGCAACGCTCATTGTAGGCAGGGCATTGCCGAGGTCTGTGGGATTTTCCACATCTCTGACATCTGAAAGATCTATCCAGATTACGACTGGAAGGGGTTTTTGCCTTCACGGCCTCTATTTCGCCAGGGAACTGTTTAACTCCCGTCTCCCTAATGACGGATTGCTGTTTCGCCACAGCCTCGGACTGACGTGCTTTATTTATAGCTTTCTGAAGTGTGAGTGTGTCATCCATTTGAAGACCTTCCGATAATTTTGCATTATTCACTCCAATAACTATAAGGTCCCTTATTAGACTATCTTTTAGCTGACCAAACTCACAACTCTCTGCTAATTTAAACAAATCATTGATAAAACTATCTACTGGCTCACCAGCTTCTTGTCGCCGCTTGAGAAACTTGGCCCTTTCGTACACAATATTTTTCTTCATGGATAAATAATGATCAAAATAATCTATAACGTCTTCGTATCTGAGCGACGCTTCCTCAAGAATGTTGAACGTGCGGTAAATAGTTTCGCCTTCTTGCCCCAAGGTATACAGTAACGTACTTATCTGTTGTAGGTCAGGTTTTAAGTACAATTCTGAAGCCAATCGAAATCTTTCAAATCGTACAATCCAACGGGACCACAAAGCCGGATTTTTGAAATCAAACTTATCTGGTGGCAAAAGGCTTAAAGTTCCAGTTGAAGGGAGATACTGGGTTGTTCGATTGGGTATTCTATCTGCATCGGCATTAAAATTACCAGAGGAAGATCTAAAAGGCGGATGTTCCTTCGCCCCCTGGGCCAGTGAAACCTCCCGCGACACATTTGGAGTTTGGAATCGCTCACCTTTCGGTGTAACCTTCGACTGCTGCTCCAGTTCGTCCATTAAATCTAGGGCCTTCATGGCATCACTCAAAGCTTTTCTAACATTACCTCTTGTCAAGAGATCTTGAACTTGGGAGTTATCTTGGTCCACGTCTATTTCGTCCTCCACCTTCTTTACCTTCCTCGACGCTTTCTTCTTAGGCATTATTAAGAGTTCTTCAACACACCTGACACCATGCAGTGATACGGAACACTAGGAAATAATATTATAATATAAATAACGCACTACACTTTTTCAAGGTAAAACTGAACTAACTTTTTATTGTGAATTATTGTCTAACAACAACCGTTGTCAGGTTCTCTAATAACTACTGTCTGCTAACACTACAGTTACTAACATCTAGGAGAGTTATTTCTGAACGAAGAAATTGAAACTGAAGAACTTAGCGGACTTTAAATATAATTCTGAACGGTCTTTGAAATTGTGAAGAACTTCGCGGTCCGATTTTAGTGTTAGGCTGCTCATTCGAATCAGCACGGCCCCAAGTTTGTTGCAAAAGTGTCGCCGTTCGTCTCTACACCCGCCTTGATCGTGTTCTAGGCGGTCCTTTTCAACGAGAGTTGGTAGGACTTATATCGTTACTATAATGTGCTGAATTCTTGTAAGGTACTACTGTTATACGGACTAGATTAGGGCTTTCCAAGCCCTAACAGGCCGCTAGTATTTCTTAATAATAAGAAATTATGTATCCTAAACTCCAGGATACGGCAAAGGCCATTTGTTGAGCTTATAAAGACAAAACCTATATCCCCATAGATCCATATAAACTGTGTCCGCTCGACAACCCAATTCCTGTCGACTACTTCGGGAGAGCCTTAGTTTTATTCCCGGCTCCGATGTAGGCGGGGAAAGTCCTTTTACCGGGGGAAGTACTTTCACCGGGTTCTTTGGGCGGCTGATACTCCTATTTTTTTCGCCCTCTCTCCCGGTGAATAACACCGGATAGCAATCAGGGAGGGTCTCGAAAGAAAGGACCGCCAATAATGCGACTTTCGTGTTCCAGGTCTTCTCTTCCGTCCTCGTTGATCCTGTTCTCGGTCGCTCGCATCTTTCGCGGAGCCCGAAAATGTTGGTTGTGACAGAACGTAAGGTTTTCTGGTCTCCATATCGGGTTTTCACTATCAATATCTATCCTTAGTCATCGACACAGAGTAGAAAATCCACAATGAATTATTTTTAAAAATTTCAGTCATACAGCATCACCAAATGAGCGAATATTTGTAAATTTTGATTTACATTTATGTTCACTTGTTTTAGGATATGAGTACTTTGTGTACACAGAAACTGTCAACTATCAGATTTATATAGAACACTTTTTTTCCTAAATAACATCTACATGCTATATAAACAATATTATTTTGGTATTAGATCTAAGGGTTATTTCCGCTAGTGGTAGATAATAGTAAAATCATCATTTACGTACCTTTCGGAGGATTCTATCGTCACTAGCAAGTCGAGTACCGAGGGCGAGTGCTTTTGTTGTAAAGGACGTCGAAGCAGTACTCAGTACTCGGAGTGATGATCTGATATCAATCATACTTTCTGGGATTGTATGGTTCATATTTTCAGATTATTTAAATTTTTAATGATCCGTTACATGAATCTATACATTCATGTATCGGATACGAGGAAGCTATAACACGTTCCCGTAAAAACTTATTCTACGTTTAAGTACAAATCCGTTTCAGATCATTCTAAGACCGAATCCGTAGGAAAAAATACTTAAAGGTTTGTCAATGAATGTGTGTGAGTATGGGTATATATATAAATTTGTGTGTGTGTGTGTGTGTGTGCACGCGCGCGCGCGCGTGTGTGTGTGTGTGTGTGTGTGTGACAAATTTTGTCGACGCTGCCTAGGTTACAATAATTCTCAACCAATTTTCGAGATTCTTTCTTTGATCGTTTCCAATTTTAGTGTAGTTGTACAACAAACCTTGGAAATTTTGAATTTGCCCTCAGGGATGGAGGGGGGTAACAGCCGATCCTAATAACCTCTGCCAAATCTACTATTCTTCACCGATTTTCGTGATTCTTTCTTTGTTCGATCCCTGTTTTTGTCTGATTGTGTTAAAAAACCTTGAAAATTCCGGATTCGCCATTGAAGAGAAGGGTGGAGGGAGTGATAGCCGATATTAATAAGCACTGTCAAAGCTACAATTCTCAACCGATTATCGAGATTCTTCCTTTGTTAATTTCCAATTTTAGTGTAGTTGTACAACAAACCTTGGAAATGCATGCGCAGAGTGAGGTATTGAGTCAAGGACGATGAAAGTGATATTAGAAGATCGTCTACCCCCTAGCCCACACATCCCCTGAAAATTTCATCCAAATCGGGTGAAAACTGTGGAAAATAAGCTTGTTACAAGAATTTGCGGACACACGACACACAAACACACACACACACAGACAGTTACGGAACCAAAGTTGTTCAGAATGGTCTAAAACGTAGAATGCGAGTGGAAATTTTGAATTTGCAGACCAAAAATCTTTTTTCTCCCGAATGTACAATCTAATTGAGTTGAGGGACCGGCGTGAAATGGCGGAAGTCTTATTTTTCCATAAACTTCTTAATGGTGGGATTCAGTGCCCATCCCTTCTCTCAAGAGTGAATATCTACGTTCCTAGTTACACCACCCGTTCCAACTCATTGTTTCGTGTACCATTTGCTGCCTGCAATTACCAAATGCAAAGGCCTATGTGTCGGATACCTTGTGAACCTAAAACCCTCCTCCAGATTGTGGATTTTGACTTTTTCTTCGATGGTCTTCCGCATCTCAAGAGGAGCCTAGACTCTTACCTCCATTCGCAGTGACATGTGTTTTGTGTCAGTGTCATGTAGCTTTGTGAATTACTCATGAATTGCATTTGATGCGTACAAATGATGCATTTATTTATATTTTTTTCCATTCTGTATTTTTTTGCATTTCATTCAAAATTTGAAGTTATTTTTTTCCCTTACATAATATGTACTCTACACTCTCTGTGTGATTGGCGAAAGCCGTGCTTATTAATAAATAAATTAGTTAAAACACTGCTTCCGCTACCTTTAGGTAGACTCGGAAGCAATATCCAACTCTCCATGCGATTGAGTGATATAGGCAAAAAAATCAAGTAATTCCAAGTCAGAAGCGAAAGACCTTTTAAAGATAGAAAAAGGCCACCCGCCCCCTGTTGTTCTATATTTAAACGTCGGTTTCCGTGTTGTTGACGCGAGCTCGTCGGTGACCGTGCGTGCCTTGCACTAAGACGCCCCCTCATTCCTCAGATTCTCGACCTTTCCTCGAGACAAGGATATTATTTTCAAAACCACCGGCTTTCCTCTGGGTACAAGCTCATCCTTTCGGCCGCCTTATTAGTCTTAAATTGGGGGAAAACAGAAAGACTGAGACTTAAGGGAGGTTTTTATTTCTTTTTTTTCTTTCAAATTTCCATCTCGTGTAGCTTTTTCTCCAGGTCCCGCGGTGTAGCCTCGATCTAGAGCCAAACCTAATAAGGCGGAGTCACGTTTATCTACTCCATCCCTGCGCTGCGGTATTTTCCCCTTTTTTCCTTTTTTTACTTCCTTTTGTTAACAAGTGAGCTTTCGGCCCTTTGTGAGCGGGACATGCGGTTCTTTCACCGCGAAATTGGGTTTTTCTAGAGTGAATAGAAAAATATCTTAATTCCCCAAGAACTTCGAAGAGGTTCCGGTATAAATAGATAAGATGTCAAAGTTTTTTCGCTAGAGTCTAACAACGCTTGTCTAATACACTGTCCGCAAACCACCAAGTACATCAGCGAACGAGTATATGCTAAATCATGGCGAAGGTCTTGTGGAAACCAATGTCGCGCCGAGGTCTGCGCGCCTCGTATTTACATACTTTGAATGAAATTATTTAGCTCACGAGAATGTGATTTAGCTCACGCGTTTCTCATAAACCAGTGAAACCCGCATATAAGAATGGCTCAGATTTTACGGTGTATATTATCACTACTAGGTCAAGTCGTTCATTTATTTATCAGCAGCGCAACGACTCACGGCCAGCTCAATGAAATCATCAGAAATCAATCAACAGTTGCGATTGAGAATGATCACCTATGTGTAAACAATTATTCAAATAACGATGCTCATAACTCGGCTTGTTGGTCACGCACTTCGCAGCAGTTAACATAATATCAGACGGACACTTCAAACCAGACAGATCGACTCAACTGTATCTCTTAACTGCAACCAGTCGAAAACTCGGTACTTTATTCGGGATTGACGTTGGGCAAAAAAGTCTTGTGAAAAAACATGGTATTCAACTAGTTTGAAAAAATATAAAACCGAGTACGGCAACTCAGAAGTCTGCTATGCAATAACTTTCCAAAAGAGGGTTTTTTTGATTCTCGTAACCATTTTCTCGTATACGAAAATGGCCTTTTCGAAACGAGAAGAGGTTTTCGTAACGTGAAACGCTTTATTCGGTACGGGAAGAGTCAGATTTACTCGTACTCAGCTTTTTCGGAATCGTAATCACGATACGACAACTTGACCTTTCTCTAGGATAACACTTTAGAATAACATAGCAACTATCATGCAGTTGACATGGACATACACTCACACCCGACTAAACCGCCTGAATTTTCCCCCGGCCGTATTTTGTTGTTGGTTTAACCTTTGTACCTACCTATTTGTCATTCTTTCGTGCTTTTTCCTTGCATCTCAGCCAGAAGGGTCATTAGCGGCATTTTGTTATTGCATTCGACGTTTTATCGAAGATTTCAGCTTTTTCATTCTCAAAATTTCTTTTCAAGGTTCATTTTACACGTTTTAAAGATTCGTGTTCTTCACAGCTGAATCTTTTTTATACGGCGTAAAGGATGGTATTCGCTGTTTCATACTTCATGTTATATTTTGGAAATCGTCTACTGTGACAATTGATTTTTGAGCAGTGATTCACTACAAGTGTCTCATCAACGTCTCTATAAGAGTTCTCTTTCTCTCGGGCGTACGAGAAAACGATGCAAAAAGGTTAGCATTCATCGTTATACAGCTTGTTTTCGTGTTTACGAAAAATACCAATACGAGAAATACAAAAACTCTCCATTATGCGCAGAGTGAGGTATTGAGTGAAGAATGATGAAATTATTAGGGGACCGTCTACCCCCTAGCCTGCACTTACCCTGAAAATTTCATCTAAATCGGATCAAAACTGAGGAAAATAAGCTAGTTACAAGGATTTGCAGACACAAAACAGACACACAGAGACACGGAACCAAAGTTGTTCAGAATAGTATAAAATGTAAAATGCAAGTGGAAATTTTGATTTTGGAGACCAAAAAATTTTGTTTTCTCCCGAATGTGAAAACAATGCTTCCGTTACATTTAGGTAGACTCGGAAGCAACTGTCTCTCCTAAACTCTCCTAACAACTGTCTAACACTAAAGGAGAAGAAATTTATCGGGAATGGGACTCTCAACGCTCTTCCTGTAGGTTTACTTCCTACTTCAGTAACAGGTGACAAATCAACAGGTCCGGGTAGTTTTCCGTAACTCCAGTTCACCTTCTTAAGATCAGCTGTGATGGTGAAGGTGGTAGTGAAGGAATTGGGCTTCATCATCCCCCAAAATATACTGTTATATTTTAAGTGACGTAATTTATTTTATTTCATTTAGTGAATAACTTAACCCACCTTCTATCCCATTTGGTATATGGGGTTGATATTCATAAAAGATCCGAAATCGCTGGAAGTGATTTATTCGGTAAGCGTTTTCAAAAAAGCCGTCTCAATCTTCATTTTAGCGAATTTTTGAAGAAAATTATTGCTCTCGCCTCAAAATTTGTAGAATGTGAATTTTTGAAAATATTTTATGCAGAAATCCGTTTCAGGCTATTCTGATTCATATTCTGAAGTTTAACGCATTTTTTTATGTATGTATATATGTATGTATATATGTATGTATGTATGTATGTGTCATTCCAGACGATAACTGTCCGTAGAATTGTGCTAGAAACTTCAAACAAATTTTAAAATGTTAAGGACACAAAACGAAAGTTCAAGTTCGTTGGCCAGCATGATCGGATTACATCTTCGGGTTGAAAGGTTCAAAAATGTAGTCAAAAATTTCAAAAAAGCCTGTTTTTTGCGATTTGTTGTGCGAAATTATTTTTTCAGCATACTAACATGTGGTATATTCGGAATCAGCGTAAAATTTCCTATAAGAATATGTATCAAGTTTTCAAAAATTTCAAAGTTGAAAAATCAGTCAAAAATTGAAATAATGCCGTTCGCTAGTTGTAAAAATCGGTAATATTTGCATGAAACATTGTCCAAATTCAGATTGAACTACTCTTATGGAAGTATCCCTGTATAACCAATTTTAGAACCATGCTGTTTAAAACGTAGGTAGTAGGTGCTTAAAAAAAAAAAAAAAAAAAAAAAAAAAAAAAAAAAAAAGTCACAACTGATGAGTTTACTCTGTGCATGTGGTAATAATTTGATTCCATGTTTGTCTATCAAAATCATAAACTAAAATTTCTCAACACGATCAATGGCGACTGAAATGTCGAAGATTTCTTCAAAAATTCGCTCATGGGGTCATGCTGCATGAATATTTTGGCATGGATGTGTTTTGCCTGGCGGGTGTTCACACTTGAGACTGTTAACCTCCTAGGGATCAACTCAACGACTAATTTTTATCAAAACGTTCCTCCTTGCAATTTTGTTCAAACCCTTAATTTTTGGATTTTTTTCACTTAAAAATTTGTTTTTCTCGTGACCTTACATCACTAAAATGCCCATATCTCCCCTAACTTACAATGCAATCTTAAAAATAGATATCTTGATGGAAAGAGCTCGTAGGATCAACCTTAAGTATTTACATTCTTTTTACAGTAGGTCACGCAGGCGAAAAATGGACTAAACACAAGAGTTCGTCACTTTATAAAAAATAAAAAAAATTTTGGGCGCATTATGTATTAAACCGCAGAAAAACCTCGCCCGAAATCTCGGCTTTCCAACGGTATCGTCAATTTTCATTTTACTTTGCTAATTAGGGCAGAAATGTATGTATGTATGTTGAAAACGTGGTTTTTCTATGATATCGAAATGGTCCCCTAAGAAAATAGGTACTAGTTCGTTGTCGGTTTCTACGTATTTTTTCACGCTGAATCGAAAGGTTCCGAGTTTTACACATTAACTAACTAGTTTATAGGTTATTTGTTACGTTCAATTTTATGTGTTTTTAAGACAACATTCGATGGTCCAATTTCGATCGTGATGTGACGCTTAAAAATTCCACCGTGAGTGACGAAAACAAATGGAAACGGCCTGTTAATCATTATTAAATGATAAAATAAAATAATAATAACAATCCTTCTTTTTTTGACATTTTATGTCTTTACTATGGCACATAAATGAAAAATCGTCACACGGGGGAGCGTCACGCGGAGAGCGTCACTCGGAGAGCGTCACGCGGGGGAGCGTCAAGCGGAGAGCGTTACGCGGAGATTCCCTAATGATCCCATGATTCTGAGATTTGGTATGTAGCCCCTTGAGGGACTTCTGAACACAACTGACTGATCCCAGATCAGCTGAGTGGCTCTAGAATCCAGTTTTTTCCCTAATGATCCCACGATTCTGAGATTTGGTATGTAGGCCCTTGAGGGACTTCTGAACACAACTGACCGATCCCAGATCAGCTGAGTGGCTCTAGAATCCAGTTTTTTCCCTAATGATCCCACGATTCTGAGATTTAGTATGTGGGCCCTTGAGGGACTTCTGAGCACAACTGACCGATCCCAGATCAGCTGAGTGGCTCTAGAATCCAGTTTTTTCCCTAATGATCCCACGATTCTGAGATTTGGTATGTAGCCCCTTGAGGGACTTCTGAACACAACTGACCGATCCCAGATCAGCTGAGTGGCTCTAGAACGCGATCTAACGCTTTGAAAATCGATTTTCTCGAAATTCACACAACACATCACCATCCGTTCCGGGTTTAGAAAATCCATTTATAAAGTTTTGTAATAATTTAAACTATCCAAACAAAGAAACGTTGTACCTGTTGTTGTCCTGGCGAGGCCTGTATTGACGAAACCGTTCGGCCATCAAGCTAGTAATAAATTACCAACCAAACTTTGGAAGAGCTCAGTATTCAATTTTACTCTCAACTCATTATTATATATTGGATTTGGAAATAATAACCAACAATAATTATGTCAAATGTACTCTGGGCCGGACAGGGAGGGGGGAAATGGTATAGTCGATAAATCATTTGGTTTCCTGTTTTCTTAATATTGTGTAATTGAATCTACTGCGTAAACAAATTTGGCGTAGAACATCTCCACTATCGCTCTCGGAGATCATCATCATCAATCTTGAACGTATAAACCTCAGAAAGTCGAGTGTGTTTACTGTAGGGTGCATAAAACGTCATAAACCACAGATCCGAATCATTATGCCTACTGAAACCAGCGGCGCGGAAGGGGTCTCGGAAAAATGTAATAGAGGTAGACGGCTGTGATGAATGTAGCGGAGGAGAACTACTCTCCTCGGAACCCCATTCATAAGAGTTTATATTCCAGTGCTCCCTTCACTTGGGTCCCACTATCCATTTCCCCACTACTCTCGCATCCCCCCTGTCATATAAGTCAACTCGAAGTCTGGGGTTTGGGGGGAAGACTTGGAGACTAAGGGACCTTTTGGATTTATTGAAGTCGAAGTTTTCATTTGCTCAGTTGAATATTTGGACATATGGGGTAACTGAGTTACCCCAGTCGGTACGAGACAGGTCAACCAAGATTTGATTAGGAGAGTTTTAACTCTTGGGATTAATTTTATCGGAGTTTGGCTTAACCCCGAAAAAATAATTTGCTAGTAAAAGTGGGCCTTAGAGACTTAATTCAAATGCTGATGTCGTTCTGACTCTGGCCCATCGCATAAATTGACGACTCGTTGGGATTCATTTTCAACCAGGTCGTAACTCTGCTGACTGATAAGAAAAATGAATAGAGAATAATCGATGGAACATCGGGACACATACTTTATCGCCAAAGCTTCGCATTAACGTTACGAAGAAGCGGCTAATGTGGTCCGATAACGTCACCGAGCTCGCATCAGACTGTTGGTGCTTCGCCTACGCCTAGCAACCGTTATGGTGTCTGAAAGAATCGATGGCTGAACACGATGAAAGGGTTTTTGTTGTAGGAAAGGTCATTTGGGATTGACACTGAATGAGGCACCAAGTAGGTCGAGAGTTGCGCTGGAGGAATAGCAGGCTATTGTGTGTATCTTACACACACACGCACTACTTTCCCGTGGTCGTACATACACTCTTCAAACCCTAGAAAGAGAACTAAAATGACTAATTCATTTCCAGAAGCAAGCAAAGTTTCTTTTCATTTCAACAACTAGTTTAGTTTTTACATATAACGAATACGTAAGATAGTAAAAAATCGATGACAAGGACATAATAGAAATGAATATTCCAAATCCATCCAATTTCAATAATGAAATCAGTAGGTAAAAAGTCTGTGGGAAAGGCAACATAACCTAATGTGGTTGATACACCGATAAAACGAAACTAAAGGTCAAAGCAATCTACTGAAAAAACGAAATGTTTATTTGAGCTTCTGAAGAAATTAACGATGAAATGAAGAAATATGTGAGATAAAATGAAGAAATATATGATTTTGGTGGTTTAATTTCTAACATTTTTTTCCATGTTGATATAGCGAATATCATTTAATAAACTATCTACATAGTTCAGAGTGAAAAAATACCTCAAAATCGTGTATGCCTCAAAAAACTCGTCCAGATTTTGTGCAATAATTGCGCACTAAAAATGCAGGTTATATGGCATTCTTCCATAAAATTTTGGTTGATTTCAATAACACATTAGACTACTGTTAGTTAAATAAAAAATAAAAAAATAAAATAAAATAAAAATAAAAAAGCCTTTACTCGAAAAGCGTTACGTTATAAAAAAAAGTCTTTACTTTGGCACATGGACTCGAAAAGCGTTACGTTATAAAATAAATCATTTTAACTCAAAATTATTCAACAAAGTAAAGACGAAACGCTTGCATACGAGTCTGCAACACATTGGAACATTTCATGTCTTCAGTTGCAGACGCGTAGGTATGTGTAGCAGACTCGTATGCAATCAGAAATTAACAAGCGGTTGCAATCATGTTCACAATATCAATTATTGAGAATGATCACCTGTGTGTAAACAATAATTCAAATAACCATGCTCATAACTGTGATTGTTGGCCACGCACTTCGCAGTAGTTAACATAATATGATTGGATAAATCGAGAGCTTTCGAACGAATGGTGAACGAATTTTGTGGGATGAAAAACGACGAAGTACCATTTCCCTAGCAACGTCTCGGTTGTAAGCGGAAATCATCAGAAATTGAGCATATTTCGTTACGTAACGTAACGTGACATAACGAAAATTTGGTTGTGTGCCATAGCAAAGACATGAAATGTCAAAACGAACAATGTTATTGGTCGATTGTGATTGTTCAAAAAATATACACGAGGCAAACACATTTTAAACAATAGGTATGGATCACAAAATGATTATGCAGATGCCAACATCTGGTAAGGAACCTGCTGCAAAGTCAATTCGAAAGTTGGTACCTGCCATTCCGGGAGGAAAGTCTGTGTAAACTTGGTCACATATGGAGAGACAGGGAAATTTAACTCAGAGACGAACTGAGCAATCAATCTTGTTTGCATTACGTTCCGCCTGCTCTCGACGCTTTTCCGAAGACACAAGACCTGTCAACTGCATCACTGAATAATTTCTGAAATATTTCTATTTGTATTTCCGGTTTAAAAAAGACATTTCAAAGACAGAGGGAAAAACGCGCAAATTATTATACAAAGGTTTACTATTTGTGTGTTACATAGCCCTTCTACGCAGATCTTTGGTCAACATTATTAAAACCCATATACCGTGTGTCATGATTTTCAAATCACTACAAAAACTCAGCAAATTATTACACAAAGGTTTATTATTTCTGTATTAGATAGCCCTTCTACGCAGATCACTGGTCTATAATTATTATTAAGCCCCATATAAATCTAGTGAATGATCAAAACTTGGCGTATCGTGCCCTCCCAAA
This sequence comes from Adelphocoris suturalis, assembly GCA_030762985.1. Lineage (NCBI taxonomy): Eukaryota > Metazoa > Arthropoda > Insecta > Hemiptera > Miridae > Adelphocoris > Adelphocoris suturalis. The sequence goes on along the minus strand of CM061048.1, from coordinate 16,403,397 downwards.
AGGGCTCACACATTTACGGCTAAGGAACCCCACAATTTTTCGGTTTATAGAAGGTGAATGTTGAAAATTTTTTTAAAAATGTCGAAACAACAAAACAAAAAATTCAGTAAAACGGCAGTTTGAAAAGGAAAGAAATTAGCTTCAGGGGCTCCGAAGCTGATCAGAATAACATGAGAACTGAGAATATTAAAGCAATATAAAACAACCAGGTGGCTCAGAATGAGTAGGTAACACAGAGACTACCGAGAAGTTCTAACTGCCCTCTGTTCGCGCACAAATTGAAAAGAACCAGAACTTTTTGATCAAACTCTACATACACCTGTCAAAAAAGGTTGAACCCAATGAATTGCAAAATGGATTTTCATGGAGGAAATTTAGGATTCATTGCAATAGCTTCATTTTCTTAGGAAGTTGGCTAAACGTTCCGACCTTGGAAGTACACTCGGAAGTAATTAATCTTTTGTTGTTGGAATAGAAACACTAACTTAATTAAGAGTAATTCCTAAGTATTAACTAATAAATTATTTAATAAATTCATATAATTGAAGTAGATGATTACCTACCTACGCTTTATAAGCCCAATAGGATACAGAAGTAAACTCGATTTCGGGAAGTCAGAATTCCGCTGATACAATTATCATAGTTTTCAAGGCGATTTTTGATATGTTTTACTGGTTAAGATTCTCTCCCGTGTTGATGTCTTTTTTTCTTGTCGATGTTTTAGCCTTTAGGGAGAGCAAACGAATAAACGAATAGCGATCGGGGTGGTTTTGTTCAATTCTTTGGGCGGATACCTATAAATGAAACTCAAAAAATCATCACTGTTACATATAAAGGTTTCAAGATCTCGACTTTTGAATATTTCAGCCCTTAGGTTCTACCCTTTAGTGTTAATTGAACGCGATACCGATGTTACTGGCACATCCCCGGCCGATAAATGATTTTTAAGCCAAATTTTTTAAAGTTTGGTCCAATAATTTTTGAGAAAAGCTTTGGACGGCGTAAAGCGTACGGACGGATTGTTTTTTGTAATTCGATTTTTAGATTGTAAGCATCTTGAAACGTACCTACACCAGCAAATTTTGATAGAGGGGGGAGGGGGGGGGGGGGTTAAAAAAAAAATTTCTTGGTCGATTACAAAGGTTCATTATTGAAAATAGTAAACCAAAAGCAGCTGCAGCAGTGTTTTTTCTATTTTTAAATTTTAACCTTTAGTTTTTGAGTCCCATTTATGTGCTAACCGTTCTTATACTCAACTTCAACTGCAACCAGTTCTTGTTTTTGTTATGACATTTAACTCGCAATCCATGATCGTGTCCTATATTTTGACTCCATAGAAGATCCTTGAGCCCTGATGATTATTTTATATAAACTGAAAGCTCAGCTTATATAACTTGGTCGTCCATCGCGAACAACTTTGAGTTGTTCGTCTCTCTCCTGAGGCGAGCACTGCGTGGGACGAACTTCGAATGTGTGGAGCAACGAGCTCGCCACTCGCCGAGTACCTGGTCGAGTAGCTCAGTTGCTCGGTGCTCGGCGAATACCGCATGTGTGGAGCCGCCTTAATAGTCATTTTGTCAAAAATTATCAGGATAAGGGTCAAAATGAATAAAAGTCCTTATAGCTGAGCTTTCAGTTTATATAAAATAATCATCAGGGCTCAAGGATCTTCTATGGAGTCAAAATATAGGACACGATCATGGATTGCGAGTTAAATGTCATAACAAAAACAAGAACTGGTTGCAGTTGAAGTTGAGTATAAGAACGGTTACCACAAAAATGGAACTCAAAAACTAAAGGCTAAAATTTAAAAATAGAAAAAACACTGCTACCAAGCGTACAGAGTTTTTTCAACCTTTTGTTATATTCAGCCTCAACTGCAACCAGTTCTTGTTTTTGTTATGACATTTAACTCTCAATCCATGACCGTGTCCTATATTTTGACACCATAGAAGATCCTTGAGCCCTGATGATTATTTTATATAAACTGAAAGCTCAGCAATAAGGACTTTTATTCGTTTTGATCCTTATCCTGATAATTTTTGACAACATTCATATTATGGGTCCGTCATCTCTTTCTCTACTTTACAGACATTGGACCTTCTATAGAATTGAATTGAATGTGCTACTTGATAATATATTTCCCACTCGAACCATCCCACAATGATCTGCACTTCACGTGATGAAGTTTTATGTGATTGTTACTTACATGTGATAAGCACGTGAAGTTTATGTGATTATGGTTGTTTCAGATGAGGTGTGGTGGGGGGAGGGGGAGCCTCCAGCCTGACCGCTCCTGTCCAACCCTAAGGCCACCACCGACAGACAGACATGCCAGGGGGCAGAAGGGGTCTCGTCGCTCCCCAGAACACCTTCCTCGAGAATATCATCAGAAGATCCAGCTCACAACGTAAGTACTTCACCCTTCCTTCAATCTTCTTTTATCGTCATCCTAAACCAAATTAATGTTACCCACGTACTCATTTTATACTTTGGAATTAAAATAGATCCCATTCTATGAACTTCGGGAGTCAGCTCCTGGTTTTTCTAAAGATTTTGTACTGGTGACGTCACACTGGGCAGGAAGGGGGGGGGGGCAATGTTAAACATCATAGGGTGGAATCTTCTTCAATATAGAAATAGTTAAAATAGAAATACCTTTTCTGCACCCACGGGTAATTTATTTCAGTCACCACCACATAATTAAAATATTCGGTACCATCATTGAAAATTTACTCTCGAACAGAAGATTATAAATAAATTTTATTCACTCATTTTTTGACTATTCCTTTTACCATCCATTCGACCCATATGAACTAAATAAAATGTTTCGGATATTACAAGTGCAAAAGAAAAAAGAAAAGTTCCAGTCATGCAGCATGATCGTACGAGCGAATTTTCGTAAGTTATCGTACTATATTATGTACATGATGAAATTTAGGGGTTCTGAGGGCAAAGAAATTCTTAACGTATTCTAAATTCTAAATTCTAAAAACGTATTCTAAATTTTAATTTGCCATTATAAAAGAGATTTAGGATTTTTAGCTTCTTTTGCAGTTTTTATCGATTTTATAGCATATTTTAATGAAATTTTAGTAAATGTTTTAGCCTAATTTTGTTCATCACTTTTTTAATGTTCTATTTTAAATTTTATAAACATTATGTGAGCAATAGTCTGCTAAAAACTGTGAATGTAACCATTTTTAGCCGTTTTTGGCCATTTTAAATAATTTTTTCAGCACCTTTTTTTACAATTGTCCAATTTAATGTGCTCAAAAAGTTCTTGCCAACGAACCCATCCTTTCGTTTGGAAAGCTTGATTTTTTGGCGCAAGAACGGAATTTTTATCTCAATCCTAAAGAGAGTTATCTATCGTCTGGAATAACACATATATACATGTGAAAAAGCGCTAAATTCAAAAATCGTTTCAGAATGCTTCAGAACGGATTTCAATGAAAAAAATTTTCGAAAATTTTGATTTTAAAATTTTATGAGTGATTGCAATAGCTTAATTTTTTACGATAATTCGCTAAAAAATAAAACACACGTATACAATTTTGACCTGATTTAGTATTAATAATATTATGAATAGGTAATAGGTAATTGATTTAGTATATTAATACCGAGTATTATTATGATGAATTCATGCTCATCCTGCAATAAGCATCCATTCAATAAGAATGGTCTAAATCCTCCTCATTGTCGTCATCTAACTCTGAGGCAATGGCGAGCTGAAGGGCAGTATCCGTTTGGTTCACAATTTTTTCTTTCTGGGGGCGAAGGCTATTGATTATAGGATTAGATGTGATTAGAAGTCGGTTAGTGGTATCATCATTCGAGCAGCTTTCGGTCCTAGACTTATGTCATACGGAAATGAAGAGATATAGAGAATCGCTTTCTAGAAAGTCTTCGCGTATCTGCACGAATGAAGATATCATGAATCGCCTCCTAAATCACATCTGAATCAAATAAATCGATTCAGAATCACATCTGATCCTGTTATCAATTCGCGACTCCAAATAAGGATGCGAGCCTAGCGGCAGCGAAATGAACTAAGTAGATTTTGACTCCGACTTTCGTGTTCTTAAAAATCGTGTCTGTAGAAAAATTTGAGAATACGAATGATACCAAGGGGGCATTACCTCAGCCTTTAATACTGTGAATTTATCCCTACTCGCAATATGTCGAGTGCGAGCGAGGTGATACCTTCTGTCACGTCATGGTGCCAACGAGGCAAAGAATAGAGTAACGGACCTTTTTTGTGCGCTTTTTTTTCGGTAAATATACACAAGTTTTAGAATGACATGAGTTAGACCACGACAACAATAATTCCAATTTAATGAAAAAATATTAATTTGAAGAGGTAGAGCACATGGGGCCAACACTACACATGTGGTTGGAAGGACTACACCTTCAGAAGGATCATCAACGAGTGGGTTGACCAACAAACCACAAGAAGATGGTCCAATACTGAGGGGTTGTCCATAACAAACTCATGGTGGCCGAACTCAACACCAAACTTAATGAGGGACTACTTACGAAAAACCGTAGGGAACTAAAAACATTAGTCGGCTTTATAACCGGCTCTTCACCCCTACGTTACTACCCTCACCGCATAGGGGTCACGCAAAGTTCCACCCGGGGCAGACTATGTGAGGAGACAGACAAAACAGCATCCTACATAATCTTCGAGAGCCCTGCACTCATCTATCGCAGATTTGAACTCATTGGGGTGCAAACCCCAATGACGTCTATTCGATGCGAACAATTAATCAAGGGCTGAATCTCTTTGATTAAACGTAAACCCTAAATAACCTGAGAGTTTTCCTGTACATCTACATCTACATCTTATGACTGGACAGCATTTCAGCTTAGTTTAAAACTTGAAGAACTAAGGGAAACATAACACCCCTCGAGCAAGCTAGCGCGTTAATAATTCCTCTCCATCGAGGAACTTTATTCTCACGTTTACTTAACGTACCGCCTGAATGTGTGACGATGTAACTAAATTCGTGTCAATTGACATTAACCTTAAAAGATCTGAGATGAAAGGGAGTCTGGTTTCAAGCCGACACGGTTTTTGAGAGGGAAAGCCTCTAAAAATATTGTCAGAGGCGCTACACACGGATTCGAGGGCCGTGTTTCGGGGATGAGCCCGCGCCTTGTTTGCTCGCCGTGTTTGGCTATAAGATGACGAGGGAAGGGGGAAGAGGAAGGCAAGAGAAAGAAGACACGAAGAGATGACAAAGGGAAGATGAGAAAAGGGGAGGACGAGAGGGAGTCTGAGAGACGTACGTATCAAGGGCCGCTCTCTTATCGGCGAGACCCAGAGCCTAAGCTTATTTGCAGTGCGGCTGTTTGCCTTTTCCCACTTGGCTCGGCCGTATGGGCCGTTCAGTGGCGTGCTGAGTTTCGGTGGTAATGTTCCCGGGATTACGCGAGATCGGCAATCAAAGGGTGACATCGTTTACAGTTGTATGCGTTACCACACAAAGCGACATGAAGGAGGAACATTTGGTAGGCTGGTTTACCCTTAAACCTGTGAAAGCTGAAATTTCTCTAGTTACTGTCATCATAATCCAATTCTCAATAAATCGAAACAACTGAGCCTAAATGAACCATCATAATGAGCTAATTCGAATTCTTAATTACTCCACGAATTACTCCTCGAAATCTTAAAAATAATTGTGAATAACCCTTACATCAATCCTACTGATTTAGTTTTGAGTTTAACTAAGTGACTGTTGAGTCAATTCCTGTCAGATAAAAAAATAAATAATAATAATAATAATAATAGTAATAAATAAATAACTAAGGGGCACCTAGTATAAGGGGCGTCTAGTAATAAATAAATAGAAGTAAGCAGGACCAGCTTTTCGAATCGGTCAGCTGGAGCTTACGGTGGAGCCCGTCATTTCAATCGTCCCTTGATGTCCTGGAGTGGCTCCCTATTAAATTTCGTTGTAATCAGACGTAAGGCATAACGTTTAGCACAATCAACTGATCAGGATGGAGCCTGTAAAGTCATTAGTCTCTTGTTGTCCCAGGGAGGCTCCCTATCAATTTTCAACTTACGGTGAACAGGAGAGATTTTAGCTCACCTAATCAGGTTGGCGCCTCTCTCTTTCTTCGTATTTTGTTGTCTCAGAGAGGCTCTCTATCAATTTCGTCCTGCGGGAACAGGAGAAATTCGAGTACGTTTTTGCCATAATTGTGATTGATATTACGGCTCGTGGTCAGCAGATCCTCAACAACGTTAGCGAGGCACATGTTCCGGCATGGTAATACAACGTAATACAACATATAAAAATTTGATCCGAATTGGACCAGCAGTTTCGGAGGACGAGTGACCAAAAATTTTGTTCATAAATATGTATATAAAGAAAACTGAAAATAAATTACTATTGTAAACGTGTTCTACACCCTCTGAAACGCAAAGAAAATGCATCCCAACCCTCAAGTGCCGCTGTGCCGATGGCTGTAATACCCCCTTTCCTACAAAAAGTTGGTTACTAGCAACATGGAGTCACCGAAGCACCAACACAATACTATGTTTCAACACATGGAAAGAAATAATTTTTGACAGATACCGTCTAGCATTCTGTTGTCAGGTACTAAATAAGAACCGCATTGTACGAGTATATTAAGCTCCTGCTGTCGTTTAATTTCTTTGCAGAAAAACCTAGGGTATGGAGTGCAGTACCTACCGTATCGTATCAGTTGTCTTATAATACCTTTTATTAAAAATTTAAAATCTTTAAACACTAATTAAAACAAAATCTGATCGGTTGTAAAATATAAAACAAAACCTTTAGTTTACCACTTATATTTAAATAATTACAAAGCTTTTCGCTCAGATTCTGAGCATCTTCAGGTCACAAGAAACACAAACACAGAAAACAGTGAAGCAAACGCAACCTACTTATCCTAACCCTAAATACATGGATCATTACCATGGAACACAAAGACAAAATGGAAGAAGTAGAGATAGACAGACCCATTCTCTAAATTTTGGTGACTTAGGGCTTAGTGACTTGTGACCTAAAGATGCTCAGAATCTGAGCGAAAAGCTTTGTAATTATTTAAATATAAGTGGTAAACTAAAGGTTTTGTTTTATATTTTACAACCCATCAGATTTTGTAAGATGGCTTACCACAGTAGGTCAGTTGAAAAACTTAATGAATTACTGAACTAATTAAAACAGTTACAAATTCATTTTCCTGTCCCCAGGCATAATTCATATTCATCTCAAAATATGACAATGACCCTACCTCATTTCCGATCATGCGATGCAGTTTGCCAAGTAATATTCTGCATGAAATAAATACTTTACCATTTCAGTTTTTTAACATTTGAGAAATCTTTGTGAGGATATTACACTGGAATGATATAAACGGCAGAACCTAGAAATTGATTTGAAATAGTTTAAATCGGACTTCAACCATGACATATTTTGGGAATTTAATTTTCCAACATTTTGACGAAACTACCAATAAAATGTTTTACGACAAATATAGATTCAAATTGCTGTTACTTCAAGAAATATGAGAGGCCAAATCGGTGAAAATCACTATCATCATCGTTATACCTACGTTTTCAGTCTTTAATAAAACCGTCCATTAGATAGATAGATATAAGGTTTATTGACAAAATGGCAAAAGAAAAACAAATGTTCCTCCCAATGAAAATGTCAACCTACTGTCAGCAGTGGGCAAGCCCTTGGCGCTGACAGGTGTCGCGACTCGACAACATGACAGTAGTTCGCGAACCAAGATTACCTTAAATTAATTAGATATTAATTTATAATCTTATATAATACTACTAAAAACTCTAAAATCTTAAATAATACTACTAGCGTAAATACACAAAGTTATATAAAATGTGTTCTTATATATTACATAAATATTCATTTTATTGTATTTTATTATATTCATTTTATTCATCTTTCTATATTATACATAAATGCTGACCAAAATTCTATTCAGACCGGCATACCCTACTGAAATTAGCCAGGTGTAAATGAGCCTTTTGTATGCGTCTCTTCTAAAAAGGGATGGCGACTTCATATCCGCTGGCAAATATTTATGTAATACGGATAAATATAGACTTGTAGTAAAAAAGAGTTGAGTTGGGACGCAAATTAACAACATTGCCTTCCAGACGAAATCTAGTCGGATATGAATGGGCAGCATCAGAAGGAGCAATTATTTTCGGATGCTTGTAGCAGTACCGTAGCAAATTCTTAACGTACAGCTGTCTAATGGAAAAGTTTTTGCTAAGATTAAAAATTTCTACTGAACTGAAAGATTTCGGCTTGTTTAGCATATTTTAAGAATACATTTTCGTAAAGTGGCAAGCTACCTCAGAGTTGACACATAAGTACCAGCCCATGACACTATGCCATGCTGCATAACAAATTGCACCAAACTTTCATAGACAGTCTTTAGGTGTTTATGGGATAATACAGACCGCAGATTATAAAAAATATGAATGAATTTTTCCAATTTCTCGACTAAATATGAGACTCTTCCCATTATTGTTTTATACTAATATTCTGTTATAAGGAAAGGCCGCACGTCAGGAATTGTCCATATTGTCCAAGGTGACATCAAATCTTAAATAGCCTAACAAGACTTGTCCGATCTAATCAAGGCTGAAGGCCCGGCATTCCCACCGGAGGAGACCCAGCCAGCATCCCGAGTGCCGCATCTGGAAGAAAAAATCCCCGCACTCGGATTTTATTAAACGCCGTTTCGTATTTTATTGTGTTGAGAGCAGTAAAAAGGGGGAAGGACGTAAAAACGCGCCCTTAGGATACGACAGCGCCGCCATTCTGATCACGTTGGGCTTCGAAGGGGCTTTAGGCTTCCGGCGCCGGCCTGGGAGTCACATCTCAATTTAAAGGTCTCCAGTGCACTCCGCGGCGGAACTGAATTTTCTATATTTATCCCGAGCGAAATATAGATGGCTGCTGAATTCTCTACGACCCGCCCGTGATCCTGAGGTCGATAAAATCCCTTTCACTTCGATCGAAACCTCCTCCCGCCTCCATAAATGATCCGCGGATAGATTAAACTGACTCGTTTCTTTGGAATGAAACGGAAAGAATGACGAGCGAAGTGACATCAGAAAATGGGCCACCAAATGACCTGATTGGGGCTTATAGTAAATCCTGATCGTATCAGAGCCCGAACTGTCGAAGGAACTGTAAAATGCTCAACCTGTGAACGCTGAAATCCTCATTCCCTTCAGGCAACAAAACTCACTAAATTAAAAGACTAACAATTAATTGTAAGTTGTTGTTATGATTGTAAGTTGATTAATGTTGTAAGTTGATTAACTGTAAGTTGTTGTTAAGTAATTAACAATTAATTGTTTCCTCACTAACAATTAATTGTGAATGATAAACCGCTCTCTACATATGGTAGCTGTCAAGGACACACCATACTGCGACCATTGCCCCGAAGAAGAGGAAGTTGTAGAACCTAAATTGATGATCTGTCCATTCTACACAGATGAACGCAAGGGATGGATAGAAACATTAGAAGAGAAACGATTCTGTGTTATGTTTAGAAATGCAACAAACAGTCAATTGAAAGCAATACTACAAATGACCAGAGACGCTGGGATGCAATTTTAAAGTATTCTGAATGGTTTTCGATTAAGTTAAGATAAAAATTAGACTACTATAATTTGAAATTGTAAAATAATGATGAATTAAATATGTAAATGATGATATAAGATGTAATGTACTACAATATGTTAATATGATGTGGCTATATGGGTTAAATAAAACCCATTGTCAATAAATTAAAAAAACAAAATTAAAAAAAAAAAAAGATTGTTTCCTCGCTATCGAAGGTAGAGAAGCAAAAAACAGGGTGGCCCCAAATGGAAATTTTAGATTTCCCTGACATTTCCCTGTCCGAATTTCAGAATCCCCTGACAAGAAATAGCAGTCAAATTTTTTTTCTCGTCATTTTAAAGTAGGTATAACGCGCCACCTTTAATGTTTATAAAACGAAAATCGTATAATTTAAATGAGAAAAAACCAACCTACTCCTGCATACTGGTGGTAATAATAAAGGTGAAGAGTATGGGAAAAAAATACATTTTTTTTAAGTAATTGCATTTGTGAAAGAATGTATTACTAATTTTTAAAAAAATCGTAGTTAGACATTGACTCCCAAGAAAGGAATGGTTTTGAGTACCTACATACTAGGTAACTAAAAACCTTAAAACCTTCTAAAAAGCACCAAATGGCCAATTCGGTTAAAAATCGTAAACTTTACATTTTTAGCGGAATATTACTCAAATAAAGTTTATCAACTATACCTTAATTAGAACATTCAAAAATGTACTGAAAGATGTCCTTGAATTTCATTACTATGTGCAAAAAAATCGATGAAAACTTCAAAAAAAGCTAGAAATCCAAACATTTTTTGAATAGCAGACCGTTATCTAAAATGCTTCATGACTTTTTATTTAATATTTTACGGTCTCTCACTTTGTAATCTGAAGCGATATGTTGAAACTCAAATTCTATTAATTTAAAATGAAGAAAAAAAAAAAAGTATATATATATATATATATGACATGATATATATATATGACATGAATATTTTTTAGCTCTGAGGTTAATTCAAAACTTTTGTACAACAGCAAAAAATGTCACGCTTATTTTCACGTACAACTAAATTGTTGCTAGAGAGAATATAACAATTTATTGTCTTATACATATGGTCAGGGGTCAGTATTAAAATATCTAACATGGAATGAAACACTTTATTCGTAAGCGATCTGTTCATCTCAATGGAGTGCCGAATCTAACTAAAATGAACTTCTGGCGCAGCTAGGAGCGCTAGGGTAACCTGGTCTTATTGTTGGAACAATGATATCTTGCTCACATAGGGTTGACATAGGATGTATGTGTATCTTTTAAGTCCGTAAGTTTTTACAACTTACAACTACCATGTGAAAATCGGAAGGTTACTCCCCGCCCACCATGGAACGATGTGGGGAAATTCTAGTCGATTAAGTGGATCTGATCATTCAAATAGTGTTTTACACTCCTTTCTATATTCATTCCCACAAATATATTCTTGTAAAGTTGGAGGAATACATTTAATTTTATTTCATCTGTACTCCATTTAAAGTGAATATTGACTGACCAGTAGATATCAGAGCAGAACGGCGCACAAATATCCAACCATTGTGTAATAACTTGCAGCGTATTTAGAGGTTGGGCTTACGAACTATATAAAAAATTAAGATAGATGGTCGCAACGCAATAAAACTCAAAAATTCAAATTGGACTTTTACTCTTATTTTTTTAGCACCCCATTTGAATCAGTTCAATTCAAATATACTAGTGTATAAATGACAAAAATAAAAAAAAGCAAATGTGCAGAATAAATATTGCCTATCTAAAGGCCAAAGCCCGAAGCGACAGGACGAGAGCAATTTATCAAAACACCATATAAAAAAATACTAACAGAGAAAAAAAAAAAAAAAAAAAAAAAAAAAAAAAATATACAAGTTCAACAAAAGGATAAATAAATGTAATGGAATTTCACTGATGTAGAAAGAATCGATCGTAACCTGTAAGATAAATGAAAAATACAAAGATATAAAGACCTTACATGACTGTTAAAAATAAATTATTGAAAAAATAGAAAAAGTCATGAAAACTCAAGAAACGTACAAAAGCTTCAAAACGATTTGGACGCGACAAGATTCAGAGAAATTAGGTAAATAAGGAATTACCTCGGGCTAATAACAAGACTATTAGACGAAAATTTCAGTTTAGCACTCGAATTGGTTATATATCTAGTGCATAAACCTTTATGCAATTATTTGTACTGTTAATCTTGTTCCCTAATATCTTCCGTACAGTTCGATTAAGCCAAAGTTGCAGAAAGCCTTAGAAGTGCATTTTTTTTCAACAAAGCATTTGAAAGAAAACAAATTGTTGCCGTTCACAATTAAATGGGTTACTTTGAGTGTCTCCTGCTGACTTGAATAATAGCATCGACTTAAACTACCACGTACTGAGCCAGGAATTCCAACGGATCCGTCCATCCATTCCGTATAAGCAGTTAGCGCAAATTCCCTTTACGTGTTGGCATCACTATTCGCTTCTGTGTTCTACGGGAGTAAAGAAAATTACCGCGCAGAATGTGCCTGTTTCTATCGTTTTACATTCCACGAAAGAAATCCCATAACGGCAGGGCCGAGAGGGGAGGGTCGCCGTATAGTCTAATTCCGGGCGTAGGTAATAGAGCGGCGCACATTACAGGCGCCGGCGCCGGCGAATTGAGCGTCCGACCACTTCGCAAATATTCATTCCGAGGAAATGGGAAACGGGAGAGTGTTTTTATCCTTGGCCGTCTGGGCCGGGAGTGTTCCTATACCCGAGGAAATGTATATAAGGTGGGTAGTAGGGGTTTTCGGGATGAAGCTTGCATTCAAGAACGCGACCTTGAATCAAATAATGATACGGTTTGTGTTTTCTAACTCGTTATCCGTCTATTGCCCACGCTCAGATTACTGGGTGAGCTAACAAAACAAAAAAACAGCCGCTTGAGGTGGGATCACCATATAAATTCTCTGTGCCAAAAACTACGGAAATGTGCTTACGTTATGTACCTACGGTATCAAATACCTGTCCAAAAGCCTTCTTCGAAATATTTATCAGGCGCTTTTCGAATCCATCCTACAATATTCGATAGTTATTTGGGGTGGAACATATAAATACTTACTCGACAAACTTTTTAAAATTCAAAAAATGACACTCAAAGTGCTTTTCAAGAAACCAAAACGCTATCCAACAGAAGAGCTGTTCAAGGAATTGAATTTGGACACGGTTCATCAAATATATATTAAAAATATGATAAAATTCATTAATAAAGAAAAAAGTACATTCTTTGTGGACGTTAGGACACGAAACAACGAGCCCTATAGACTTAAGCTACCCAAAGTGAAGAACACTTATGCTCAGATGACAACAAGATATAGAGGCATGCAAATCGTAAACAAAAAATTCAAGAAAATAGTTGAAATCCTAAAAATTAATAATGATGAACTGTTGCGTAAAGAAATTCATAAATTAATACACGACAGCAGCAATAATCATCTTCTTACCTTCTAACAAATTAGAAAATATTAGTTTGTTTCAATTAAATAAGCCATACAAGTGGGTATACGTAAAAAACTCACTGGTACTTTTGTGAAATAGCTTCCGGTTCACAACAACTCCGTGCTGGGCCACAGTTTCAACTATCCGGCACGGTCATCACATTAATTAATGAAAATATAAAGTATTTTGTAAAAATAGTTTTCTAAGAGTAGTACCTATTATTTTATTTTATGTTCTTATATACCTACAAAAATATTATACATTTTTTTTTCCTTTGTACGGAAAATGATGAAAAATAAATTTATTATTATTATTAACTCATCCCTAGCCAATCTCAAAACCCTGAATCCCCCCTCCACAGCCCACTCAATTATTTTGGAACAGTACACTCTATTTGGCTTTGGTTTTCATGATGTGGAATATCAATTTTAAGTTGTCATAACGAAGTTGAGGTTATTTTGGGTGTAGGTACTTTAATCCAGTTCCCTACTCACTCATCAAAATGAATCTCATCGATAATGTGGACTTGGGACTTTTTGATGAGGTTCTTCATGGAGTTATAAAGTGTCTTTATTCGGACAGTTCAGATTATAACAAGCTTTATAAAAAAGGCCTTCTGTCCTAAAATTGGTTTTAATCCTTTTTTTTCTATTAAACTCCAATGTTTCTACCCCAGGAACTGGGGCTTATTCAGGAAGATTAATATTTAAAAGTGTAAAATATCTACTTACTTATAGGTTTTTTTTTTATCGAATTTTATTTATTATAGAAAATCAATTTCAAAATTGTTTACGTTTATGTAGGTAACGATGTTTTTTCGTATGTTTTACCTAGTTCGCTGGTGACGGTAATTATAAATCCATTAATCAAATACGAGTAGATTTTGCTCAAGTTTGAGTGTCTTTTCGGAAGTTAATTGAATTTGAATTTTTACATGGATATGTCTTTTGGCTGGGGGTCAAGGAATTTTTCGCGACACTTTTTTTCCCGACCGACACTTTTTTTTCCCGACCGGCACATTTTCTATTGATTTTCACGTACAACCAAGGCGTTACTAGGGAAGAGTAACTCCCATAGTTTTCATAGTAGGAAAATCGTTCGCCACTTTTTGGAATGCTCACATTTTACCACGACATTTCATGACCTCTAAGCTATTGTAGTGTCAAGGAATGCTGATTTATTACTCTAAGTTAAAAACTAATATAGTTTTGTAACCATAATGGAATAATCTTGTGAAAAGAAGGCACTACATGGTTGGTATACAATTGAGTAGTAGGTACCAACTGGTAAGCAGCAGGTACTAGACATATGCATGATCTTTTGTTTTTCCCATCAAGGGAGAAATTAAAATGCTTGATTTTAAACGCGTCATTACAAAACTTCGCTTTTCCTCGCGATTTTTTTGTGTTTCAGTCTTTAACCCACCAGCGTTTGAATTGTTGGGTTGTGATGTGGTAAGTGTGTCATCGGCATATGTCGTACTCATACCTACGCAGTTTTTAGCGCAAACTTTTGTTTCAAATTGGGGTTTATCTTAACCATTTCTAAAAATATTATTTTTTGCAAATTTGATTCTCGTCTTACAATTTAAAAATTTTTAGTATGTCCTAAAGATCTGCAATGGGCAACCAAAGTGTTTTTTGTATCTTCTTGTCTTAGATCCGATTCATGTTTTGAAAAACGACGCCGAACGGACTGACACATTTCCCCCACATACTTTTCCACACCCACCACTACCACAAGGGATCTGTTATACCGTGTCTGAACGTTGTTCTTTTGATGTGAAATCTTTTAGTTTCGAAAATAGTGGTCTGTTTGTATTGAGTGTTCGAAATGCAATTTTGACGTGTTCATAGGGGAGAAATGTTGGCGTTTAATTAAAAAAACCAATTTAAGGACAGAAGACCTTTTTTATAAAGCTTGTTTTCTTCATGGAGTCGAACCATAGTCAAAGCTGAATGGTTGGGAATGGTGTCAAAAATATGAAATCAAACATAAGGATATAAATTGGAAAGATAAAAAGTTCCAGTCATCCAGCATGATCGTATGAGCGAATTTTCGTAAGTTATCCCGTCATATTATTTTAAATTGTTTTAAAATTTCTGGACTTTGAGTTGATAGAAATTGTTAACTACCGGTGTTATGGCAAACAAGGTCGTTCAAAATAATATTCTGCAATTCAAAAAAGATTTTAGATTGTTAGCTTTTTTGGCCATATTTAGTGATTTTTTTAGCACTTTTTTGAAATTTTACCTATTTAATTTACTCAAAAAATGCTGGCCATCGAATTAAGATGATAAATGGCTAAGATACAGTTCCGTTGCAACGATTTGGTTGTAAGCGATAATCATCAGAACAAAACAAGCGGCATTGTTTACTGCATCCATTAATAGCATCAATAAATAAAAAATGACGACATACTTGAATACCAAGAACAAGTACGAAAGAAATGCGAGATAAATGGAGAGCTTTCCAACGAATGGTGAAAGATTTCTTCTGTCCGTTGAAAACTTAAGAAGTTTAATTTCCCCAGAAAAGGCTTGGTTGTACGTGAAAATCATAAGAAATCAACAGTAACGCTTTTTTTTTATGACGCAACGCTTTTCGAGTCCATGTTCAAAGTGCAGTCATAAAATATCAAAAATAGGGTTGCATTTCAGGGTTAATCAAGTTAGTTACAATAGTAGGGCTATGGCCTGAACTCATTAATATAAAGTAGGGTTAGAAAAAATTATGTTGTTAACCATTTTAAACGAGAGAAGTATTTATTACTTATCGAACCGCCTTTATTTAGTGTTAATTTGAGTCCAATAAGGAAGGGGGGCCAAAGCCCCCTCAGACCCCCTCTGGATCCGGGTCTGTTGCCGCCACAGAGTAATATTTACCGCCCAACTGTACTTGGCATCTTTCATTTTGATGTCGGAAAGGCAATGTTTGACGGATAAAAAATACAGTAGCTGAACTTTTATCAGCTGAGTTGTTTACTAATTTTTGGCCTGAGGACAGTAACTCGGACGCAAACTAATTGACCCGCAGATATGCTAATCTAGGATTAAATGATGGTGGAACAGTGAAAACACTGTCCCGCGGTTGTTATGTAGATCCTGTGTTTTCTAGACAAGGGAGTTATCTCGTTGGTGGAACTGACCCAAAGACAACAAACTAGTCAACTGTCTGAAATTACGTGTGGAACCTAGTGTGCGGACCAACTAGTTTACGAAAATTCAATCATAGGATCATCATCCTGCATGACTGGAACTTTTTGACATGGATATGTCTTTTGGCTGGGGGTCAAGGAATTTTTCGTGACACTTTTTTTTCTCCACACAAAATGCAACGCTCCGGCACTTTAGATTATTATTAACTCGAAAAGTGAAGGCTAGGTAGAATTTCTATTGATTTTTCACGTACAACCAATGAGTTACTAGGGACGAGTAGGAAAATCGTTCGCCACTTTTTGGAATGCTCTCATTTTATCACATCTCATGACCTCTAAGCAATTGTAGTGTCAAGGAATGCTGATTTATTACTCTAAGTTATGAACTAATATTGTTTTGTAACCATAATGGAATAATCATGTGAAAAGAAGGCACTACATGGTTGGTGTACAATTAAGTAGTAGATACCTACTGGTAAGCAGTAGGTACTAGACATATCCATGATCTTTTGTTTTTCCCATCAAGGGATAAATTAAAATGCTTGAATTGTTACTTTCCTCTTAATTTCTTCTTGTTGGCGATTCGGTGCGTCTTTTTTCTCATTTATATTGTCCCTTTAGGGTCAACAAAGTATGTCAACTTTAGGAACCGCATGTCAATATTCGGAACAGGCTATGTCAACTTTAGGTTTCATTAAATGGAACGAAAAAATTCAAGTATCTCTATATTCGAAAAATCTAATTAGTAATGGACCAATAACCATTGAAAAATTTCCTACTGATTTCAGTTGCAAAGTGAAGTAGAACAATCAGTTAATCTGATGTTTCTTCTGCCTCTCGGGGAGGGGGGGGGGGGGACCCCCCATAATCCGTTCCTGCTTCTGTGGTTTTAGCGAATTTTTGAAGAAAATTAAGCTATTGCTCTCGCCTCAAAATTTGTAGAATGTGAATTTTTGAAAAAAATTGATGCAGAAATCCGTTTCAGGCTATTCTGAATCATATTCTGAAGTTTAACGCATTTTTTTATGTATGTATGTATGTATGTATATATGTATGTGTCATTCCAGACGATAACTATCCGTAGAATTGTGCTAGAAACTTCAAACCAATTTTAAAATGTTAAGCGAAACGAAACACAACACAAAACGAAAGTTCAAGTTCGTTGGCCAGCATGATCGGATTACATCTTCGGGTTGAAATTTTCATGAATGTAGTAAAAAATTTCAAAATAACCTGTTTTTTTGCGATTTGTTGTGCGAAATAATTTTTTCAGCATACTAACATGCGGTATACTCGGAATCAGCGTAAAATTTCCTATAAGAATATGTGTCAAGTTTTCAAAAACTTCAAAGTTGAAAAATCAGTCAAAAATCGAAATAATGCCGTTCGCTAGTTGTAAAAATCGGTAATATTTGCATGAAACATTGTCCAAATTCAGATTGAACTACTCTTATGGAAGTATCCCTGTATAACCTATCCTAGAACCATGCTGTTTAAAATGTAGGTAATAGGCGCTTGTTAAAAAAAAAAAAAAAATGTAATCACACTAATCACAACTGATGAGTTTACTCTGTGAAATATTCCGTCCTCCGATTCTCTCGGTCGCTCTCTTTAATGTTTTACGCTCAACTGTTTTAGAAAATGATGTAGCTTTAATACTGACTGTGGCTTAGAAAATATGAGCCATGAAATTATGAAGAAGTTCTATTGATGTACGCACTAGCACGCAGACCCAAGGCCTCGCTCCGCTCGGCCGTCAACAGCAACTGAAGTGTCGACAATTTTTTCAAAAATTCGCTCATCTGGTCATGCTGCATGACTGGACTTTTTTTTGTTAAACTCCAGCGTTTCTCCCCAGGAACTAGGGCTTCTTCAGGGAGATTAAGGGCCTTCCTAAGTCAAAAAATGAAAAAAAAAAAAAAAAAAGATTTTTTTTTTATTAGCTCTAAAAATTCTCTATTCAATGCTGAATCGTTTGATACCAATATGTTGGTGGTTTGGCACTATGTAATTACTGTAAACAGCTCTCAAAGTTGAGCATTTCAAAGGCCCTGCTCTACTCTATTCTTCCGAGCTTTTGCTCGGGATTCCAACTTTCGATGTGTAAATAATGAGTGGACTGTAATGAACATGAACCATAGATAGATACATAAATATATTTACATAAAAAATTTACGTATGTATAAACGAAATTGGAAAAAAAAGTAGAAGCGTTAGTGATTCTTCATCTGCCTTCCACATTCACTTTTCTCCGCCCACCTTTCCCTTTTCGGTTTTTGAAAACACGACCACTTTTGGGCATTATTTTATAAAACTCAATTCGATTGGAAGAAAGCAATGAGATGAAATAATGAAAGGCTGAGAAAAAAGCAAAACAACTTTCAGACGGAAAAGATAACCAAACATGTGAATTCTTCAATTATTGTTGTTGTTGTTTTTAGGATAGTAGGAGTACATAGCATCCATGACAGTTCCATGAATTGACAATAATGGACTAAAGATGTGGATGGATATTTTTTCTTCATTGTGAAAGTGAAGCCGTCAGTGGGAGTAGAGCAAGAAGCACGCGGACAATGCAGTTCCACGCCCCCGAAGTTTTTTTCCCGTTTTCTCGAAACTACGTTTTTATACACGTTCGCCCCTAATTCTCCGAAACTACCGAACCAATCGAGCTGCTTTTTGTTTTGTTTTGTTGAGAAATAGCTAAATTCTACAATGAGTTTTTTTCATCGTCCTAAAAATTGTGTTAGTGGCATAAATGGCTGGAAAACTGAAACACAAAATAAGGGTTTGGGCAAATGAGGATAGAATATATAACTTATTATTGTTTATATATGAAAAAAACTCAGTAAGCACAGCAGATCTAGATTTAGGGAAAAAAAAAAAAAAAAAAAAAATTAGGATTCTAGGTCATAGAGTTGCTGAGAAAACGGGTCTCAAAGGAGATACAACTTTACCCTATCACTTAGGAAGGCCCTTTCAAAAGCGTAAAATATCTACTTACTTATAGTTTTTCTTTATACAGTACAGTTTAATTTGGATGGGAGAATATGTGGTACTGGAGGGCCTTTATTTATAGAAAAGGATGAGATGGACGCGACCTCCCTGCATTGAAATGGTTTGATGTGGAGAAGAACTGACCCTGAAAGTGTCTGCTGGAGGTGGTGGAAGGGGAGGGGAGGTGACTCTGAAGATGGGGCGTGGAAGGGGAAAATGACCCTGACGAATGAGGTGACCTCCCTGCGGTGGTCCGCCAGGGGAAATGATGACACTTATGGCTCCACCCCCGCCGACACGACCCACGTCACTGTCTATATATGATATATATATATATGTGTGTGGGTGTGTGTGTATCCTACCTATATATATATATATTTATTTATCCTATTACTCCCTCGGACCTGATTTTCTCCCTTCTCAATCGAAGGTTCGACCTTGTCCAGGATTAATTCTCCCCGCAGATTGCCGCCACTTTGTTCCGCAGATCTAATTTGTTGACGCCGACCGCCCCTTTTATAACCGTCACAGCCACTCACCCTGACCGGAGGGAAAGATAAAACGAGGTGCCATAAAAACCTGCAAACCCCATTATTTCCCTTTCAACCGTTAAATGTTAAAAGCCGGTAGTTTTTTGGTCAACAATCCGTGAAATTTTAGCGTTAGGTGCTCTCTAACAATTTAACTAGTAGAAATCCCACGCTATTAAACAAGAGCCCTTTGCCTCTCTCCTGTAGTTACCCATACAGGATTTGTATTTTTTTATACATCTTTGTTAATTCATAAATCTTTTAACTGAATGAATGATTGTTAGGTATGTGTGTAATTTATAGTGTGTTTGGCTGCGTGTATCTGTTTTGTTCGCTTGGTGGTTCGGTGGGAGGCTCGCGGTCTGGCCCGGGGGCGGCCTCGCCTGGTTCACCCTTCCTGATGCGATTCGCCTGTTAATGGTGTTTAAGGGTGCTCTTTCAGAAATGGATGAGCGCCCTCGGGAGGCCGCCATAGTGGGTCGGGCCGCCGTTTTGGGCGGATGGAGCCTTATTTAATTGTTAAGTGCGGACAATTGTCAAACAATTTATTGTGACGACAAATAAACGAAATAAATAAATAAACAGTGCATCCGACCTACACTGCTGCTTTCGCAGCAGCTTCCTCACTAGGTACCAAAGAAAGCTTTATGTTCGTGCTAGGAATAGATAATTTTATTGCCTTCCAAATTAAAATGTCCACTTGCGTTTTGCGTTACATAGCTTGCAGACCAATTTCGGTCGCGTGTCTGAAAGTCTGACTTTATGTATGAGCCAATTCCTTGTCACGCTCGAAACCATACTGTTTTATGTAGTTTGATTTTATCAGGGGTTGAACGAGTGAGCTCCGCAGATGGTCTCTTATCAATTTTATGTATGATTTATTTGTAGGTATATCTGAAATCAGTGAGAAAATTCGTATAAGGCTACTTCTCACGTGAACGGCATCACAGAGCGAGTGAAGCGGCCGACGAAGTAAACCTCGCAATTCGCGCGCGATGCCCAATCTAGTGTCTTATGTGGACAGCAGCATCATAACCATGCAAATCCAATTTCATTTTTTTCAACATTGAAAATGTCTTAGTCGACGGGCCAACCGGAAACTTTGTTACGGAAATTTTGTTACGCAAAGAAAAAAACGTCATGCAACCTATAAACAAGTTAGGGGTTGTTTTATTTTGATTTTCACGTACAACCAAGCCGTTTCTGGGGAAATAAAACTTCTTTAGTTTTCACCGGACAAAAATCGTTCTCCACTCGTTGGAAAGATCTCGATTTGTCACGCATCACTTTCGTACTAATTTTTCTATTCATGTCGTAGTTTTACATTCATTTATGTTATAAATGGATATAGTAAACGATTCCGCTTGTTTTGTTGTCACTTGGTTGAGAAGTTAATCTTGGTTATAGTAATTGTAGACGAGCACCATAATAGAAAATTTCCTACCTGTGAATTCATATTCGTGGAAGAATTGGGCATCGTCGAGACTGACTTACAGCAAATTCAGTAATTGTCTGTCAATAATTATTGTATGTTTTCTAATTGTTATTTTATTTGAAACAATAAAAAACATTGAAATTACTGAGACATTTTCAATGCTCATAGCTCTTCTTTCATAAGAGAGAAAGTACGAGCGGCCTACCGCGTTTTTTCAAATAGACCTCCGCAAAAAAAATTGTTTTCTCATTTTTTTCATTTTTTAAATATTTTTTTCTTTGTAGAGGAAGTATTTATTGTTCTTACATTCGGGAGAGAAACAATTTTCGGTCTCCGAAATCAAAATTTCAGTTCGCATTTTACGGTTTAGACCCTTACAATAAAAGTACTGGGCAACAGCCCGGGCGGAGGGTACTGGGAATCGGGCGGAGGGTGAGGCCGGAGGATTCCAAGTGGGACATTTTCGGTACATCGGTGTAATGTTGTGACAAAAAATTGATGGCTGCGGGGGGTGGTATGTAACAGCTATCAAAAACTGTTACGGTGATCCGTTCAATGGAACGGCGAGCCCGTTGGTACCCAAAACATGCACTGGTCCGCTTGCTCTTATTCGTTGTTCAGCCTTCAGAACGGTGAGTCTACCTTCTCATCCATTTGCGTTAATAGCAATAATATTACATAAACTCCCATTGTTTATACTAATACCTAATCCATTGCTATCCCGCAAGATTGTCACAATGTACAGGTGTGATCGTGGGGACTGCCCCGTTGCGTCGACCGCGTCACTCGCACCAATTTGCCGAATTTGTGGGACGCAGTCTAAGTATTTAGCAGAGCCCGATTTTTCCGCTGAAAATGACCATTTGGAACTACTGAATTCCGCGGCTGTGCGCTGGCAAAAGAATTCCGCTCCTTTAAGAATCCGATCCGACGGGAAAAGCTCCACCGTCCTCCCGCATTTCTCAAAGATCAAAGGATCCCGCCCCCATTGCCGCGGAAAAAAATCGGAAAAGGAAATTGCCGGATAATAATAAAAGTCGGTCGAGTTCCTGCTGATCCCTTCGAGATCGCGAGCCCTTTGCCGCTCAGGTTCAGCCCCCCACCCCCGCATTCTCACTTGGGGTTTTCTCCCTATTGGGGCTTTGTCGCTTGGGGTCGATCCAACTCGTTTTCTCTTAAGATTTTCAACGCTGAACCGATTCACCGATAATTGCTTTTAAAGTGCTGTTGAATCCTCAACTAACGTCAACCTAATATTTCAAACGCAAAGGGCTCTTTTATCAATCTCTTCCAATGACCATTTAAATGGAAATAGGTATTTCGTTTAGTGATCTATTAGCAATCATTTTATTAGCACATTTTCTGGCGTATTATGTTGGTTTATCAAATCGTAATTTACACGGCACTCATCAATTCGTCTCAGAATCACTACTTTGACTTGATCTGCACTTGTTTGCAACGCTATTCAGGCCCTATTATCTCTACAAAATGTCAATTGTCAACAAGACAGCTCCGCTAGATTCTACTATACGAGGCTGTAGAGAGTATGGCAACATTGCTTGGAGCCTCTGCCAAAGCTAAGCTGTTGCTCAACTAAAATTTAAAAAAGTATACAATATAAAAGTTGATTTTCTGGTGCAACTAATAAATGAAACTCATTTATCATGTTTTCGCTATTCGTAATGTTGCCAACTTCAGCTTCCTCCGTTTATTAGGAGAAAAATAAGCTCCCGTTTTTGGCCCATAGCTTACTCGATCGGGATGGTTAAACTGATCACGCTACGGGTTTTTTAAGTCAATTCTTAGGCCTTTTATGGCCCGGACGGCGGACGGCGGACGGCGAACGGCGAACGGCGGACGGCGGACGGCGGACGGCGAACGGCGAACGGCGGACGGCGGACGGCGAACGGCGGACGGCGAACGGCGGACGGCGAACGGCGGACGGACATTTCAAATTTGGATTCTACGCACCTTCGTAAAGTGACGAAGTTTGAGGGAAAGCGATCACAACTATTCAATTTTCTGGTGTACAGAAACTCATTTATCATGTTACGGGTGGTTTTGATCGATTCTTTGGGATTAAATTTATCATTGACAAGCAAAACATTATAACTGTTACTTGGAAAGTTTTTGAGATCACGATTTTTAAATGTTTAGCCCTTTAATAAAACCCTTTACGGTTGATGAAAATAGATGACGAACTTCTAGGACCATCTAGACCCCAAATGTGATTTTTAACACAAAGTTCATATAGTTTAGTCTAGTATTTTCAGAGAAAAGCCTCAGACGGCGGACGGACGGATTTTTTTTTTTTTTTTTCCAATTTGATTTTGGATTCTATGCATCTTGAAACGTAAACTAAAAAGTCGTTTTTCACAAAAACCCTCGATATCATGGAAAAACCATGTTTATCAAGGAACAAACATACTTTTCTCCTCTTTTTTTTTTTTCTTCTTTTAATTTAGTGGTTTAAGCCTTCCAAGACTTTTAATTGTTTAAGTTTGTGTTTGTTTACGCGAGTTTAGCCGAAGATAAAAACATAGAAGTAAAAAAACACAAAAAAATCCAGGGTTAAAAAAAAATTGCCAGTCATGCAGCATGATTGTATGAGCGAATTTTTCTAAACTATCGTATTGTATAATGTTGAATTGTTTTGAAATTCGAGCTTTTTGAGTGCAAGAAATTGTTAACTATTCATTTTATGGTAGAAAACGTTTTCTAAATAATAATCTATTCGAATAAAGGTTTTGAATTTTTAGCCCTTTAGAGTTAAAGTAAATTTTTTAGCACATTTTAATGAAATTTAAGTACATTTGTCAACATAATTTTGCACATAAATTTGTTAATGTTCTATTTTATAGTTAATAAACTTTATTTGAGCAATATTCTGCTAAAAAATATATATATAAATTTAACATGTTTTAGCCATTTTTTGCTATTTTTACTGATTTTTTCAGCACCTTCTTTGAAATTTGACCAATTTAATATGCTAAAAAAATGCTGGCAAACCATCATCCTTTCGTTGGAAAACCCTGGTTTTTTTTTTGGCGCAAGAACTGAATTTTTATCTCAATCCTAAGGAGAGTTACCGTCTGGAATGACACACACACACACAGATTATATATATAAATGTAAAAATTGTTATAAACTCTGGGATTCGTTTCAGAATGCCTCAAAACGGATTTCAATGAAGAAATCTTTCAAAAATTTTGATTTTAAAATTTTTGAGCCATTGCAATAGCTTCATTTTTTACGAAAATTCGCTAAATGGAGGAGCTTTTTGTTGGACATTAGTTGCGAAATCGATCTCTAGAAGGTTAACAATCTTATGTGTGAACACCCTGTATATTTTGATTGGGGTTTTCTGGGTTACAAGTTGATTTGAATAAACTAAATATACCAAATATCCAAGAGAACCGTATTATCTTTACCCTCATGCCTCATCCACACCAATTTCATCACAGGGTCTTTTGTTCAGTAATCAGAAGAGGGAACTTGAGCTCAGTTACGAGCTTCACTGCATTGTTCGCAGTGAATCATCGGATTACGAGTGAGTCGACCGGAGTCATCATCATCATCCGGCCGTTTGTGAGACTGACAACCGCGTACCCCAACCCAACCAAGCGTTTCCGCCTTTTGATACTCCGTGTCAAAGTCCTATCAACGCGTTTACGCCCGAGGCTTAGCCAACGATTCATCAAGGCCGTTTGTCATAAAACTATTCAGTGATTAGTTATTAGAAGATTCTATCAATATAAATGAGTTGCTAGCAACTATTTATTTTTCCGTTTTGAGGGCAGTATCCGAAAACGACAAGGAGGCGGAGATTGTATCCATGGAGGAGTATGTAGGAAATATCAATTTTTCTAGTTGACGTCATATTTTCCGAGTTGCCGCCAATTTTTCTTCTAATTGTACCTACCTATGTGTAGTTGAAGCTTTTTTTTCACACTCGGGAGATCGGAAAAACTTTGAATCACATTCTGCGTCTTAGATAATTCCGAACCACTCTTTTTTCGTATGTGTCTATCTGTCTCTGTGTGGGCCTGCCCGTGTGTTCTCAGAAAAATTCTTGAAACAAGCTTAATTTCTACAGTTTCCATCAGATTTTGATGAAATTTTCCAGAAATGTGCTAGTTAGGTACCCAATCATTTATCGCTTAAAAATCAACACTCCTATCTCCACACGCGAATATAAAATCCGTCAAGCATAATTTTTCACGACCTAGTCATTTGCTCTCCCTAATGTTTGAAGAGTAGCTGGATGAAGACGATTTAACCGCCCTAATGTTAGGTGGGTCATTACAAAGCCCCAGCCGTAACATATGTTGTTGAAATGGATATGAGAAGTTCTTCAGTCTTCATGAGGTTTTGTGACATTCACCCTATAGCAATCAGGAAATATTCGACTCTTTTTTAACATGGTACATGCTATAGCCATCACCTAACTGGCCGAAAGTGCCACGTGTTTATGTCACGAAAAACTCTCGCAGAAATTAGAGAGTTCCTGGTTACCACGGTGTCTTAATACGGTGTACGTGAATCTAGGGAAAATTAAACTGGCGCTAACAACAATGGCTGCTACTACGGTGCACGCTTGGCATTCCATACGCCATCAAACGTCGTCTGCTATCAAACATTTATATAACCTGACACATTCAAAATTCGAAATACAATTTTTCCGAAATCTGAACACTTCATCCAACTTTTGGAATTTCCATCATCGCGTTGTTTTATTGTTTTTTACTTTACTATAGCATTTTTCGACTGTTTTGTTTTCAAATCTGTTTTCACGTACGGGAAGTCAAGCACGCCGGTTTAATTCGGGAAGACGAGCTCGGCGATGTGTTCGAAGTTTATCTTGAGGACACTTCCGAAATACTCCTCGATTTATTTTTTGGTAGGTTGTACTTGCTAAATGGAACTAATTACAAATACAAATATTAGTTTATACTGATAAAGTTGTAAAACTTGAGCTGTATTAGGTAGTGTTTAGAAAAAGGATCGGTACATAACAGAAAATTGAATGATACAGAAAATCAATTAAATAAATCGTTGAACAACAATTCACTTTGTCACTGCTTCGCGTTCGTTAATAAACACCTACTGTTCACATCATATTCAAGCTATTCAAACTTTCCTACTTTACGAGGATACTGAATATAAATTGAACTATTAACCTTCTTCGGGTTTATTACTTTTCCCGCGATTGGTTGATAGTGAGGACGTACTTGCGTTGTCAATCAAGCGGTGGTACGTCGTTTCATATTCAGCTATCATGGCTCACGGGCACCGTGTTTAAGAAAGATAATAGAGAGTTCTTATAGTTTCACGTCAGTCATACCGTTGCGATAATAGGGAAATGATGTTTTTATAAACAGGTTAGAAAGTAAACAATAAGACATTTATGTCGTATCGGGCCGCTTGAAGTATTGTTTTTTTTATTACTTGGTTGAGATGGTAATTTAGGTTACAGTTCAGTTTGTTAACATATGAGCGGTTACAAAGGGTTTCTTTTGAAATAATGAGCCAGAAGAGAGGCAAAGGCGTAATTCGTGAGGAAACACCGCGGTGCTTATCTCCAACAAATTTCAAATTGAGGACGTGCGAAGTCAGAAAAGCGTAAACACGCATATTAACAATCCAGTCGGGCTATTAAGCTGAGTCCTAAAACTAACAGAAGATGCAGGAAGTGATAAGAGGGACGCGAGTGGTTGCGGAGATAAGGGAGTTGGGGTCTGACGGCGCTGCCTTTCGCCCAGCAGGAAATTGACCTCCTCTCATGTGCGTATCTCCCGAGGAATCGCGTCCCGTTTTAATTGGAGTCGGGCGGAATCGTCACTGCTGATGAACCAGCTGATTTTCACACAACTCTACAGAGATGGGAATATCCGTATTCGAGAATAAGAATAGGTACAATATTTTCGCTCAAACTAATTCCACTATCCTGCCAAATTCTCTACCTAGTAGGAAGACTCTGCCTACGTATATCTATAGATATATACGCCTGTCTACGTCTAGATATAGAGAATAGAAGACATTTTTACACTTTCGGGAGATGAGAACGTTTTTCTCCTTCGAAATCAAAATGTTAACTTTCATTTTGCGATTTAGACAATTCTGAACAATATTTTGGTTTCGTATGTTAACTAAGGTTTTTCCTAAAAGTTAGGTTTTTCTTTATGATTTAATAGTGTGCCCTCTTCACCTTTACGGGGAATCTTGTAAAAAAAAAAGTGAAATAAATTAACAATAATAATAAATTTATTAAAAATATAGAAATAACAACTTAACTTGAATTTCACGTAGTTTTTTGCCAACAAACAGTCGCAATTCAGCTTAGCTAGCCCAAGTAGACAAGAAATACGTTAAGGCAATATGGCGCAACCAAAACAACTTGTCACAGAGGTGGGGGGGATGGATAGTTCCTTCGAGAGTCAAAACTGTATAAATACGGAGCTGTTTGACTTGACGACATCACTCTATAGCCAATTATTGCATTGTTCACTTCCAATCCAACACCTTCCTCTATAAAACCTGGAGGAACATAACTTGGAAAAACGAAAATTATCCATCTGTTCTCAAGTCCTTATAGCAATTTTAATTTATACTCTTTTCATCTTGTTGCCAATCAGCTCAGCCAAGCAAATTTGTCTACGTTCTTTGTGTGCCATTCTTGGTAGGAGTTAGGAGGTAATAGAGTTGGGTATTCTTTGTGGTAAACAGCTTACTTTTTCGAAACATGCCTAAGACGTTACAGGAAAAGCTATGCGGGACTTGGGATTCACAACGGAATGTACGATATTTCACTCACATCAAATTAATAATCATGATTTGTAGGCCTTTGGTGCTCCCAATCATGGAATACGCCTCCATTATTTGGTCACTCAGTTACGCCACTCAAAAACACCCTGGAGACAGTGCAGAACAAGTTCTCAGTTATCTAGCACTCAAGCTTGGCATTGCGGCGTGAAGTGAACTATGAGCCCTTGAGAAGTAAATCATAATTTGCCCACTTAGGTGAGCCGTCTTGCTGTGGCTGATGTTTCTTTTCTGCACGATTTATTGAGCAGCCAACTAGACTGTCCTACACTGCTAGCTAAGGTAAACTTTCTAGTACGTTCGGCCTGTGTAGTCTAGATTTACTAACATGTTTCATACATCTTTCGCACCATCGAATTCCTCGTCCCGAAAATTCTGTTCTTAACAATAATTCTAAAGTTGATTTCTTTAATCAACTTTCTGTTTTCAAGTATATGTTGTTTTCTTCTCTAATCAGTTTTACTTAACCATTCAAATTGCGATTATTTTCATCAAAATCTATTACACTGAAGTTCTTACATTTCTAGAATACCATTTATGGTGAACTATACTAAATTGATTGGTCTTGTCTAGTAATAAATAAATAACACTGTTGAGAAAACATACCTTACCATCCGTTATCGGTCTATACCTTCTCTCTTAGCACAGGAGCAATTTGATTCCTGAATCAATCAAATATGTAAAACATCTATTGATTGTTTGTACGTAGTTCATAAAATCGATGCACTCTTCTCCGCGAAATCAAAAACAACTAATTTTTCATGACGAGCATTTACCACTTAGAAAGTTTCAACAAATATCATTCTCACGCGACCAACAATCAATAAACAAAGATGTTTTAATGGGTTGCGAAAAGTCGATGTTGGGTACCTCCGTTTCCCTCAATAAAATTGGAGCGATTCAGCCGACATAAATTATTCTTTGTTCTTTCAGGACAGAGTGAAACTAATTTAGTTGTGTCCCTTTTGAGACCTTGAACTCATAACGTGTGGGAATATCACGACATTCTGACATGTTCAGTATTCGGGTACTGACTCAGTAGGTGGTGTTTGTTATCTGCACAGAAAATAGGTTCCGTATTGGAAACATCCCTAAACGGAATGATATCCACATTGTTACACCTTTTGATGAATTAAATTACATTTATAATTAATGCAAATGAATGTAGAACATAAATTGTGGTACCTATCCTATGTACCAATACAAATGGTACAGTATGATATACACACCTCTCACTTAACTATATGACGATTTCAGACCCATAAGCCAAATTTCATTATCCCTGCATTTATAGTCCCTGGGTTATGTGAAAAGTGGCCAATATCCATGTGTTAGGGACGCAGAACAACAACCATCATCAATCCTGCAGCTTTCTGGAGAATGGTCATCCAAAAAATATTGCTCTCCAGCATCCTCGATATTCTGGATTCTTCTCCGATTCCATTTCTGAATGATCCGCAATGTCAAGTTCAAACAGCCAGCTTTCTCTAGGTTCTCTCTTCCTCTTCTCCTCATTCCGTCGATTCTCTAGTTCATCTCCTTTTTAAGAATCTTGTTTTCATGTAACCGTTGCACATGGCCAATCCATTTCAATTTTTTCCATTTAATTGTTCTTTATTAGCTATCATTGCTTTAGAATTTGATTTAATGTAAAGCTTTTCAGGGTTTATTACAAATTCAATTTATTGCACTATGTTTGCCCACTCTATCTGTTGGTCCAGTGTTCCGACACTCACTCCAAGGAAACCTGTAAACCTAGTCCAGTGTATTGAGGGTTAGATTACACCACCTAGAGGCATTTCCGTAAAAATCCAGAATCGCTCCAATCGGTTCCAGTTCCCTGACTGGAACTGTTCCAAAGATAGGTTCCGCAGTTCCAACGGTCACCTCTTGAGGAACCCACAGTTTTCGACTGTACACAAGGGCCTGAAGAACTGAAAAAAGTTCAACCGGTCCAGTCGAAAGGAATCTAAAACATACCGGTCGTTTGGTGTGTATTCAACCAGCTAGACTTTAGGCTTCTGAGAGCACATTGTGTGCCAATTACTCGACTCTCCATTTAAAATTGAACACTCTCCTTAATCGTGAGTTCCATATAGAGAACTCAGGAGCAGGGAGTGGAGCTTCTTCTTCCAATTTTTCGTTATCGTTCACGTTCCCGTATGGACTTTTGACTAGTAAGATATTCATACGCCATCCCCCGTTTACACGTGGAAATGGGTTGACAAATAAAAGATTTACGTTTAAGTTAAATATTCCTCTTTCTCAAATCAGTTATTCTGCTACTCAGCGATTCCGTCTTTGTTAAGAAATCTTTCAGTTTTCTTACATTCTCATGATTCAGTCATCTTACAACAAATTTCTCACATCAGTATCCAAACGGTAAACTGCCTGAAATAGGGGGGGGGAAAATCTTGGGAGCCAGTTGTGACCGTTCCATGTTCAATGTATAACATGTATAATGGGTTCCGCATAACGGTTCCGATCGGAACGCTTCATCCCTGGCACCACCAGATAGGTTGGAGTTCAGAGCTTTCAGAGTTCTTATTGGTGCTCGACTAACAAAGTGGGATCATAACTTAGGTAATGTAAACAACATCTTTTGTTTACAAGACCCTTCCAAAGTCGGCTTCAATGTACCTGCTCATCACACTCGCAACTGTTCGCTGTTCCATGACCCATATTTCACCCGTAGGTAACTATCTAATGAATCGCCCACTACTTCGTCCACCACATGAGACAAGCCCTTTTCAGTAGGAGTTTATGTTCCTTTATTCACCATCTCGCTTCAACATCACAAGCGTCAACTATCTGAGTGCCATTTTCAGTGATAATTTATTTTTTCATTCTTCCATATTGTCATCGTACAGTGTGAAACATTTAATTTATTCGTGATGCAACTTCCTTTTGTATTCCTTCCTCTCCCTTGTACGTCCTCCCGTATTCAATAAATAAATAAATGAGTAGAAGATACACTCTAGCGACAAATTTTTATGGAAAAGAGGCTCTAGTAGATCAAAAAATTTGGCTCTAACGCGAGAAGTTACAGGAAGTGGATATCGTACACGCTCCATACATAAAAACCTCTAGAGATTATGTTACATGATATTACCAAGTTGAATGGTGCGTGGAACCTACAAGCTAGAGCCAGCAAATGCGAGCAAAGGTAGCTCTACAGTGGCAAAATGGGCCCTAAATCTTTCTCCGCCCAATAATAACTTGCTCCGTGAGCAGCAAGTCAGTGGATCACACTTGAAAACTCAGTTCACGCCATTTGCGAGCGGAGCGGATGAATCTTGCTCCCCTCCTGCTGTATTCGCGGGGGCTTCGCCGTGTTTGATTTATTATCATTGCCTTGGAACCCGGAGGGAGAAAGTGAGAGAAAAAACGGCGCAAATGGCTGGAGGGGGAAAAACTTGTAAAATACGAGCAGGTAGAGGAAACTTCACTAACGGGTTCAGCATCGAGACCCGCGGGACGGCAAGCCGGAGCATGAGTCGCCTTGCCGTCAAAACATAAAATTACGCTACTTTGTTTATATATTGTATTTTAAGACGTGTGGTGCGAAGCTTCTAATTAATTTCCTAACGCGTACCTCTATTAATTGATGACTTCACGAGTTCCTGCGTTTAATCACGTGAACTTCTCTTTATAAAGGAATTTGGTAATTATTACATCCGCCCTTTAAAACTGGAGGATGAGCAATAATTTTTCTGAAGATTAATTAAAGTAACATTAACTAATATCGTTGAATTGAATTAAAAAAAGTCAGCCAAGTTGGGTGGGCTGTATAGCTTCTTCACAAATATAACATCTACGTATACAATTAGTTTAAGAACAAAACACGAGCCGAAATGATTGATAACTCAACGTTATAAGAAATTAATGTTTGCGCATCCGCACAGACTAATCTTGAGCCAACGGCAATGGAATTTAAACGGGAACTCTAGAAGCTGGACCGTGCGATTCTGGAAATCACGCAGTAAGTATGATTCGCTACTGATATTTGAAAAGTCCGAGGAAAGTCGAGCTGAGTTGAGAAAAGGGCGAGGAGAGCGTGGATAACGAAGATTATTAAAAATGCCGCTAGATCGCTCTGGAAATCCCTTCTCCGTGGTGAGGCCATAGATGCAAGAGTAAATTGATATGTGATCCCCGAACAATGGGATGTGTAGGGATGACAAAGGAGCAGTCACCCCTCGCCGTACATCAGAGTAAATTATGTGCCTCTGTGCCAGATTCTCTGTGTGTATTCAGATGTTCCTGTTAAGACGTATGCTGGTTGAGGCTGGACCGATAATGGATATTTAATAGCACAGAACAGAAGAGTATAGATGTAAATAGTAGAGAACTGACTGATCCATGCAAGGTTAGGGTTCAGATAGGTCCACAGAATTCTCCGAGTTCAGGTCTGTTCCACAGAATAGGTGAGGGTATTTTCATCCAATATCAAGAAGTAATGTTATCAATAGCTGATGAGTGGGTTTTACACGTCATTTCCAAACCTTCCTGAAAGGATTTAGCTGCGTACCGATCTTATAGCAGTTTCCTACGAAGAATTAGAGAGGGTTCTCCAGCTTCATCCAGCAGCAATTTAATTGGGGTTGAAAACAGGGATCCTAGAACGTCTCTTCGAATGCGTGACGAACTTTATCCCATTTGTCAAGCCTACAGTCTTGTACATCATAACTCATCTTATGAGTTTATAGTGGACCACTGAAGTTCTACCGGTTTCAAACTGTAATACTCTTCTTCAGTGCTGTCTGAAGATTTAAGTTGAGCGCATACAGTATAAGATACAGTAGAAAATTACAGTTCCAAATAGATTCCATCCAATGCACACTATAAAGTCGGAAACGACGAGCACGCGTAAGCATTTAAACCAATGTGAGTGTCATAAGGTTTTTTCTACGGGTTTCTCGAAATTTCGATAGATGGATCCCAGGATTTGAACGATGATGGGTCTTTAGCGATGACTGAAACATTTGAGATTTGGGCCGCATCCGGCTCCATTTTCGATGTAGTTCTACTTGATTCTATCTCTCAAACTATGCCATCGTATGTATCCATCTATTTGTTTGTTAATGTAAAGACGTTTGCTCTATTGTTTTAAGCATATGTGCTAATAATATCATTATTTATGCCTACGATGTACAGACATAATCATTCCCTACATTTAAAGATGAACGACGACTAACAGTTGAAGATCTGGTTCACCCAAGAAATGCGATCTTCACTTTGGAAATAACGGAATTTAAGATTAATTGGATTTTATCACAGCGAATTGCCATGACTGGTCGAATCAGCAATATTCGGCACGCCCTGATTGCCAGTTCACCGTCACTTTCGGACCGCTGCTCTCTCTCCGAGTTTTGCGTGAAGTTAATTGCCTGTAGTTCGCGTGTTTCAGGTGATACTGGATGAACTATACAGACTCCCTCAGGGGCAATAACGTTTATTTTCAATTAATTGTCTGATTCAACGCCGCAATCAAATCCAATCACAGATCCAGAGAAGAGCTATTCAAAAACCAGTGCGAGACTCCTCAACTTAGATTCTACTCGTTTGGGTGCTGCTAGTTTTTCTCAAAAAAAAAAAAAAATAAATAAATAAAATAAATAAAATAAATAAAATAAATAAAATAAATAAAATAAATAAAATAAATAAAATAAATAAAATAAATAAAATTAATAAATAAATGAATGAGTGACTTACATCCTGGCAACGTTGTACGGTGAACTTTTTGAAAATTCGCTCCGTAAAAATTGTTGAAAATAAGTGGGAAAAAGAGTGAGCAAGTTGTTGATTTTTGGCAAGGAAGTGCAACAAGTGAGTGCAGTTCGTTTTTGTGAAAAAATATTTGCTAGAATCCTTTTTCTCCGCTTTCATTTGGACTTATGGTTTTGTTGAATCACCGAAGTTGGAAATTTCTAATTTTTAAATTGTTTTGTTTGGCAATACCATAAGCAACGAAGTGCTCTTAGGCAACAAAGTTAGTAACCGGCAATTTTATGGATACAAGCGTGGATCCGAATAACCAAGGGACACAATGCCCGGGTTGTGGAAGGAGATACAGAAGGCTAAACACACATCTTTCCAGAGGACCTTGTGCAATATACCGAGGAAGGCAG
This sequence comes from Adelphocoris suturalis, assembly GCA_030762985.1. Classification (NCBI taxonomy): domain Eukaryota; kingdom Metazoa; phylum Arthropoda; class Insecta; order Hemiptera; family Miridae; genus Adelphocoris; species Adelphocoris suturalis. The sequence continues at coordinate 16,369,186 of CM061048.1, read as the reverse complement.
GATTCACTAAGCTCCCTCGACACTGTCCCATCCAGCCAAGTTTCTCATGGGCGAGTTAGCGCATCGGATGACGAGGTTACAAGTAATGACCTTATACAAACAGCTCACCCTCAACCGAATGATGGACAGACCTTCGAGTTGCTCCAGGAGAAGTTTGAGGAGGGTTTTGGAGCAAGGTTGGTGAACTCCTCGGAAGGGACTGCAACAGTTTGGGACAAACGGTGGAGACAGGCCATGCGCTTACAAGGAAAGCAATATGATATACCAGATGGTCCTACGGGAAGGAGGTTCGTCTCAATATTGGCAGCTGAAATAATGGGAGTAGCAGAAGGGCCGCATCTGTCAGAGCGAATTTTCGTTTTGTGCGCCACTGTCCTCCAGAGAGAAAAAGGGGTAACCTCAGTAAAAGACATCAAACCACTGATGGACGTCAGGATGGATATGTGGACCGAAGAGAAATTTGCAGAACTGATACAGGAAGCGATAAGATGCGATCACCAATTGAAGAGAAAGCCGAAGAGAGAAGACGCCAATGACGAACAAGCAGCTCGGACATTCACAAGGCTCGTGGGAAAGGGAAGGCTTCGAGATGCTACCAGATTTGCTACTGAGCGAGACAATGGAGGCCCACTGGACCCAGATTGCACAGTTGACGTTTCAGGTAAGACAGTTGTAGACATTTTAAAGTCGAAGCACCCGCCCCAGATGATCCCTTCACTCGACAAGTTTGAATTGGAGGCCCAGCTTCCAACCCTCGTCGCAGTGGCCGTGACCGCAGATCATATCAAAACATCGGCCCATGGTCTTCGAGGGAGTGCAGGTCCAAGTGGGACTGATGCTGAGAATTGGCGAACGATGCTGCTCCGATACGGCGAGCATAGCGAACGACTTCGCAAAGCTGTTGCTAGACTCACTCAGTTGTTGGCAAACCAAACAGTTGAATGGGAAAAGATCCGTGCCTTATTAGCTCGGAGAGGAGTTGCCCTGGACAAGCGACCAGGGGTTCGGCCAATAGGAGTGGGGGAAGTCCTCCAACGGCTCTGCGCTAGAACAATGGCCTCGCGGACTGGCCCAGACCTGAGGGAAGCTTGTGGGGCAGACCAACTCTGTGCTGGTGCAAAGGGAGGAGTGGAAGGCAGCGTGCACGGAGTAGCAAAGCTATTCGAGAAGGACGAGTGTGAGGGGGCCTTACTTATGGATGCCGCCAATGCGTTCAATGCACTAAGTCGCCCTCTTGCGCTCTGGAACGCACGGAAATACTGGCCTCGATGTTCACGGTTTCTATTTAACACGTATCGGGGATATCCACTCGTACTATTCCGGGGCAGTGACTCGGTCATAGAAAGCAGGGAAGGAACGACGCAAGGAGACCCCCTCGGAATGTTCATGTACGCCGTTGGTACGCTCCCTCTGATTCATAAGCTGAAAAGGCGTGATTGGAATCAAAATTGGTACGCTGACGACTCTGCTTGTGTCGGGACGCTTGAGGACGTCAGGGAATGGCTGACAAATCTCCAAGCAGAAGGTCCGGGATGGGGCTATTTCCCAGAGCCAGCAAAAAGTTTCCTCGTAGTGAAACCAGGCATGGAAGAGCGAGCCGCTGAGATTTTCGAAGGTCTGGACATAAATATAGTCCAATCACACAGGTTCCTCGGTGGGTTTCTTGGTCCCAAGGAAGAGCAGAAGCGGTATGTTGCATCCAAGGTGGCAGAATGGACAAAGCATGTTCAAAATTTGGCCGGTTTTGCAGAGAAAAGTCCGCAGGCAGCTCATGCAGCATACACAAAGTCCCTACAGAGGGAATGGGCTTTCGTACAGAGAGTAGTGGATGGGGAGGGGATAATGTATGGACCACTTCGTACAGCCATCCAAGCCTCATTGACACCTGCCATACTGGGAAGAGCGGTACTACCTGAGGAGCACCGGTTGTTCTCGTTGCCGGCAAAAGTAGGTGGGCTTGCTCTCGAGGACCCTGTGGTAACAGCTGACACAGCCTTCGACGTATCAAGACGGGCTACGACCTTCCTGTCTGAGAGAATAGTGAACGGCGGACTGTATGATCAGGCGGCACACGAGGACCGGGTTACTGCAGTACTGACGACCGAGCGAAAAGAGAGGAAACAGAGACACGAAGTACAATCAAAAGAGGCGATTGAAGCACTTCCCGTTGAGACTCAACGCAGCATCAGGAGGATCGTAGAAGGAGAAGCATCACAGTGGCTGACAGTCCTTCCGCTTGCAGCTGATGGACTAGACTTGTCTGCAACCCAGTTCCGTGATGCACTGGCCATTCGTTACGGAAAAAGCATAGAAGGACTACCAACGTACTGTGATGGCTGCCCAGGCGAGCCCATGACCATGATCCATGCCTTGAACTGCATGAAAGGGGGGCACGTGAAGTTAGGTCATGATCTTGTTCGAGATGAGTGCGCCAGGCTGGCAGGGCTAGCTACGACACCCTCAGCAGTGGGTATTGAGCCCGTATTGCGGGAAGGAACCTCAGGATCGGCCAGGCTAGTCGCAGATATTAGAGTCCTGGGCTTCTGGGACCGGGAAAGAGCAGCGTATTTCGATAATCGCATTGTGAATGCTGACGCCTGCTCCTACCGGTCACGGACCTGGATGTCTGTCCTCGACACAGCTGCAAGAGAAAAACATCAAAAATATGACACTGCAGCTGAAGACCTCCGCAGCTCCTTCACCCCGTTGATATGCACAGTGGATGGGGTCCCCCATAAAGAGTATAGAGCCTTCCAGAGGAATCTGGCTTTCACCCTGAGCGCAAAGTGGCAGAAGCCTTTCTCGTTCGTAATGGGGTGGGTGCGGGTGAAGCTTCAACTGACGCTCATCCGAGCAGTCTCTCTGCGGCTGAGAGGAGCCCGACGCCAAATACATTTCCTCGGACGTCTCGGATTGGAGGATGGAGCCGTTCTGCCACTCCTTCGCAGGTAGACGAGAGGACATTGACCGACGAGCCACTACTCTGATGATCCCAAACCGGAACACGGATTATCATCAACCGTGTTATAATTGCTGTTATTGTTAAGAAATAAATTCGATCTATTGTTTTTCAAAAAAAAAAATGAATGAGTGAATGAAATAAAACATAGAAATTGTTAATAAAATTGCAGTGTTTCAACGGCCGCCCCAGCTTTCTATGTCATGGTAGGGTGGTATAGGATGTCATTAATAATACTTACCCAATTGAAAAGTAAGTCAGCACAACATGTTTCAGCACGATTTTGTGTACCAATGTCTCAGTGTTCATTTCCTAAAATTTTTCTGAGTAATATTCTGTTAAAAAATTGGCACGTATGCATTTTTGACTTTTTTTTATATTCCTAGTGATTTAAAAAAACATTTAGTAGAAAATAAAGCAATTGTAATGGCTTCAAAAAATTTAAATTTTAAATTTTGCATCGACAATTTTCTCTATTGAGATCCATTTTGAGGCATTCCTGCTCTAGAACAATGGGGACATTGGGTTGCATTGTCTCTTTGACTATTCACCAAGGTATCATCCATGTTACTGAGCTACATAATTACTTGCTCCTACGATATCATAACAATAATTATGTTATCATTTTTGGAATGAGTGAATGAGACAGAATTTGGCACTCAACTTCGAAGTAGGAATTTGAAGAAGTAGGTATGACTGGTAGTGTGAACCTGTCTGGTACGTTTTCCATCGGTTTTTGGTAAAAGAAAAAAAAACGCGATCTAACGCTTCAAAAATCGATTTTCTTGCGAAGCGGAAATTCACACAACACATCACCATCCGTTCCGGGATTAGAAAATTCATAAATTTACTTCATGGGATCTTGCAGTCTAGAGGAAATTTATCTATCCTATGTGCGTCACGGGGTTCTGTATTCCGCCCCATACTCCTTACAATATCCTACGGGGAGAATGTTCCTAGATTTCTTCCTAACTTTTACGTGACGGGATCCTGCAGTACCTTAGAAATTAAGATTAGAAAAATACCTTAGAAATAAGATGGGTAACGAACGCCTTTCTCATTTGACGTGCTGATGACGTGCTGGATTTGATGTCTTTAAAAGCAAACAGAAATGTCTTACTATAAACTTTTTATGATCAACTAAATACCTAAAAATTGAACATTTGTTGTTGTATAAAGATCAAGATTTATCATGATTGTGGAAAATTGTTTTAACCCTTCAGTACTCGCGTGGTTTCCACTCACGTTAGTACTCGCGTCGGGTCACTGGTGACCCATAATGAAAATTATCAAAAAATAAATTAATGAAGAAGTAAAATAATAAAGCAAGCACATTTCAAGCCACAGGAATCGATAATCTTTAATAAAAAAATACGAAACTTCACATAAGTACTTCAATCATAATTTTTTCTTTGATCAGAAAAAGTCCCTCGATTTCGCCAGTTCTCCAAGTTTACCTATTTTCAATTTAATGCCGAGAACCACCAGAAGATTATTCGAAGACGAGTCAATTAAAATATTGAACCCCTACATCTAGTTTACAAATGAATTCCTCCAACATGAAGAATAAAATGATTTATAATAGCAAAACAAGTCCCTGAAGTAAGCCATCTTTCACGTTATTACGAATACAAAATAAATCGAACAGCCAGTTAAGAACTGCAAAGCACTTAGCTTTTGTGCAAATAATATTGTCTTGGGCTATATCTATTTCCAAATTAATTTTTCAGTAAAGTATCTAATAGGTATAGAGGCTCTATAGCTTACGAGCTCAATTTCAGTAGATTATAGTGGTTCCGCACGAAATTATATTCTACCTGTCTTATATACATAGGCCTTGTTTCAAATTTCAGCTTCAGAGATTAAATACCATTGAAATCAGCTTTATAGCCATGCATTGTCTAGTACTAACTGCTCACAAGTACCTACAACTCAATAGAACCTACCATGTACTAGTGCTTTCTTTTCGCATCAATCTTATTTAGCAATATTAGTTTATATCGTAGAATAATAAATCAGCTTTCCTTCACACTACAGCGGCTTAGGGATCATGCGGTGTTGTGATAAAATGAGAGCATTCCAAAAAGTGGCGAACGATTCTCCTGCTATGAAAACTGAGGGAGTTACACTTCCCTATCAACGCATTGGTTGTAGGTGAAAATCAATAGAAAGCATGTCGGCTCGCGCTGAATTTCGCTCAATTTCAAACAAAAAACCCAGTTTGGTAAAACATGATACTTGCTAATATCTTCATTCGTGGCAAATACCGAGATAGACTTTGTAAACGTGAGGAAATTGAATGAAAAATGAATTACCTAGTTCATATCAGGTGAGGTACGGTTGTACTCGCCTCGGGTCAACACCTGGTAAAAACTAGGGACGTTACCACTCGCGTCGGGTCAGATTAGTGATTGTGAGTAACGTGTGCCCTGTTCAAAGTTCGAAAGGTGACTAAACTTATCATTTCCAGGAGCTAGGAGAATACAAGGAGGGTCGGGGGCAAAAACCGATAGGAAGACATTGAAATTAGAACGTGAAAGTTGACCGGGTCATCAGGGACCCGACGCGAGTACTGAAGGGTTAACTGTCACCTAAAATCCTTATTATGTACCTACCTATAAAATATTTTTGCCTTATTAAATATAGTATTTCATCATGTTTATAAAACAATTCTTCTCCTGTGACTTAAAATTCGAATCCGCTAGCAGCGCATAATAAATCGTGCTTAGAAATTCGAATGTTTCTTTCGATGTCCAAGCCCTTAGGGAAAACGAACCGTTTAAAATACAGCGTTGCGAATAGTTATAATCAATTCTTTGGGATCATATGTATTATTGACAAGCAAACAATCATAACTGTTACCTAGAAAGTTTTTAAGCTCTCGATTTTTGAATGTTTAGCCCTTTAATGCTACCGTTCAAGGTTGACAGAAATTGATGCCGAGCTTCTAAGACCATCTAGACCCCTAAATGTGATTTTTAACGCAAGTTTCATGAAGTTTGGTCTATTAAATTTGGAGAAAAGCCGCGGACGGACGGATTTTTTTTTTAAATTTGATTTTTGGATTCTACGCATCTTGAAACTTAAACTAAAAATTTTCTGAAGAGGGGAGGGGGGGGGGGATTTATTTTTTCCTGGTCGATTACAAAGGTTTATTATTGAAAATAATAAACCAAAATGTGGGCGATTCTAGAATGACTTCTATAAAGAATTACTATAGTCACCACTAATCAGTCGTAGACCTAACTATTGTAGTACCAAGCAATATGTTCGTACATTTCATTCTGCGTTTAATCCTTATTCCACAATAATTTTCAGATATTCACGAATCGGTTACACTTATGAGTTTTCCCGATTTCCAGATTTTTCCCATAGACCTCAACGGTATTTTCTCAGACTAATTGTATTTTTTTTCTTTTACCAGGTGGTGAGGAGAAATGGGTCAAAATGTCTCAAACCTTCAAAATATGCCATGCTGGGTATAGTTTTATGGTTTCGTTCTGAGTTCCTTCTTCATTATCATAGTTCAAACCTTTTTTCATTTTGTTTTTGATTTAATCGATTTTGTTAATTTTTCATCTTTTAAGCGAGCGTAGTCATTGAAACAACTAACCTATTACCGTCAACGCTGGGCATAACATCGCTTACTTCACGTTTGTTGTTTATTAATACCATTGCTTTTTCTTTCATTTTTCGTACTGAGTATTTTTATTTGTGTATTTTTAATTTATTTCGTTCTTATATGAGTTTACGTAAACTTTGAGTTGCTTCACGTCTTTTTCTCATCTGGGTGCAAGGGTCACAATGAAATATGAACCCACATTTTTTCCCACGAATTTCGTCTGAAACCGCACCACAAGTTGCCTTAATTTTTCGTAGAATGTGTTTTCTTCCGACAACGAAAGTACGCTTTGTCGAAATCTATACTTTTTTTGTGAACGTCAATCTAAGCTATATTCTACTTTTTTCCTAGCTTCACGTAAGTATATTTTTCTTCTGTGTGCGATTTTTCTCTTTAACAACTAACTAGTTTGTGGTAAAAGACCTACACAACCTAATAAAAATGTCACGTGCTAGCTCATAGCAATCTTCCACGTACACATTCATAACATTGAGGTAGTGCGTGGGAAATTCCATATAGCACTTGAGTACATGATTTTTGTATTAACTGCATTATTCGACGCTGGTGCAGTATTTATAATATTGGAAGCAAGGCATGAGTAGATTTCACTGGCTGCGAAATTTTCTTTATTGTAGATTTGAGAGTACTACCCAAGTCTTCTGGGTGAATTAGCATGAGTTAGAAGAAAATTTCCAAACATGTAACGTTTTGAATTTTTTATCGTACAGCCTTAAACAATTCATTATTTAACGATATTTTAATACTCCCAGAGCCCTATCATAGCTTGAAGCTCCGGACGGAGGATAGGTACCATCAGTAAAACTATCTGAGTACTACCATTGGTGGGCGCTAATTAAAGTTTTATTTTTCTAGTTACTATTTCCTGTGAATATCATAAAAACATAAAATTCTACCCACATTTAACATGTTAAGGGGACCCGGTAGCAAAAAATTTGAGAAAAATCGATTTTTTTTTCTCCATAAAACGATGTATTAACATCTAGGGAACAGTTAAATTCAATAACATAGTCAAATTTATGCTTAGAAATGCTTAAATTTTTTTTCAAGTCCAGGCCTCAGCATAGGCTGGCTAAATGGTTGCTCTGTCGTCTTTATTTTGAATAACGGTTTACTGGTCCTTTCTTTTTTTGAAAATTCGTGTAGAACCACCCATTTTCAATAAATAATCAAAAGAAAACGTAAAAACGAAATTGGCCCACAAATCACAATGAAACCATAAGATGTAAGATGTATGATAAGAGTCGAATGATAAGAGTCTCTTCATCAATTTCTTCTTTGTCTTTATTTGACTGGGCTACAACCATGGGTATTATGTTTATATTATCCATGGATGACATAGTTAAGCTATCATGATACAACACTTCATTTCAGATAGGTCTAGGGAAAGCAAAAAAGCTTCTATTTGCATAATGCGTTGCGACGTCATGAAAAGATGGATGCTGTTGGTTTTTCTGCTCTCCTGTAAAGTAATGTTTTTTCATGTTCACGGGCGTTTTTCTTCGGAACGGTTGACCTTATTCGGTTGATTTTTGTTTTGTTTTGAAGAAGAGATCTGGGCCAAGATATTAATGCAGCGGTTTTACAAAATGTTGATTTCAACTGCCGCTAGATGAAGTAAAAAAAAAAAAAAAAAAAAAATTTATTCCATGATACCTACGAATTCGTGTTTTTGAGATACCTGGAAACCCCTATGTTAATTGAAAATTTAGAATATAAGGAACAAAAAGAAAAAAAAAAGCAATGAAATTGGTTGCAGGGGGGCTGAGGAAAACGCCTGTAAAAAGAGGTCTATTAAGGGCGGGAGGGGGTTGGGTACCGGGTCCCCTTAAATCTTCAAATAAAGAGAATAAGACAGTTGCTGTGTAAATCGATCCGAAACGCAGCATTTCGTCATTTGATTATCGAGAATGGGGCCGAACAAACACTTGCTCCTAATTCACCCTTCTTCAGGGTGAATTATACGAAATATAGCAAGCTCAATCAATGAATAACGGCGAACCCCTAAGCCATTACAAATTCCATCTAGCATATAAAAATACTAAAATAAGAAGCAGCTGTCTTACTCAGAGGATGCCACAGTTTGAATGAAACACCACTTACACACTCATCACAAAAACTAGGCATCACATGTTGCACCAGTTTCAATAATACAGAATTTTCAAATGAATTATCTTGGATCCAAGGATGCTTAGAATAATAATTTCATAACGATAAAGAATACAATAACAATCAACCAACACTCACCAATTCAATGAAGAAACTAAAAATCCGGACTACGAAGAAATGAAAAGTAAAAACAAATTGGCTGTCTGACAATCTGATAGTCACAAATATAAGAACGTACTAATAATTCAGAACACCCGAATTCAACAATACAATAACAACACAAATAACTGTATTACAACAACCCGTATAGAAGTGATATAGCCTCTCCTTTTTGTATAGACCATGAAGAAGATGATCAATTATTTGTCGTATGCTGGGAGAAAGTGGAGAAAAACGGAAGTTAGCGAAAAAACGTTGTCTATTTCCACGAAAAATAAAGAGTTACAATGTTGAATCGATTTCGACGGTTAGGCCATCATCAATAACAAACTATAACTTTAAGTTAACGTTAAGTTATTGTTCATAATCAATTAAAGTTAAGTCATATATCAATAAGATATGTCATGTTAACCTGTATGTGACCATCTATTACTACTTCCCCAAGGGGTTTTTGTACAACAAACAAGATAGTGCATCACCTACTGTTTATACAACATTCGTTTTGAACCGCTCAGACAAATCTGCTTGGATCTGAATCCGACAGACTGTATGACCAACAGATGTGAGGGTGAACTAAAGTTTATAACAGTGCCAAATATAGCCCTTCACACTGCGCAACCATTTCATTCTTGACGGAAATGTACCTTTCTTTTTCAGCAACAAGGTAGACAGAGCACAGTTTAGGACTAAGAGCTTCAATAAATCCCTCAGTCACTCGATCGGTACTATTTATGGCGTGCCGTTATAGAATCGTCAGAAGTCTTTTAAGATAACGCAAAGTAACCCTTTGAAATATCAAAACATACACTAACCAATTATAACTTCATAACTTTCGAATTTGCTTTCCTCACTGAATTCCCACCGTTAGCCACAGCTTTACATAAATTTCACATTCAAGGGCTAAATTCAACTTAAATAAGTTAAGGGTAATGTCACTTCTGTGAGAACAAAAACTATTCAAATAGCCATCTCATCTGAAAATAAGGAGAATCAGTTCTAGCAAGGGGCCATGTGCCTCCTTGTTAGTTTTAAAACCCTTCATGTGAGTTTCCTGATTCCCTACAAGTCAGAGAGCCCAGGTGGGCCGTTATCTCAATTTCCTCTGATCTTTCCTTCAAGAAGACGTATTTTAGGCGATTCAGAAATATTCCACTGGCCCTAGACACATGATTTATGAAGGAAAAGGATGTATATTCAACATATTCCACCAACCTACATTTTCAACTGATCATAATATATGTATGTATGGACGAAGTCCCAGGGGAGCAGAACTCTGCCGAGCACTTTCCCGCTGAAGGACAGGAGTCATAGTTGGCCCATTCTGTCTGCATTCAAAATTAGGTTCGTGACCGGAGTGCAGTTTCTGTGGAAGCAGACCATTAAATTATGGAAATGTGCAGTGAAGCCAAAACACTACTACTACTATTCACTTCACATCTGTTGCATTCAAATTCACGTTCCCTGCAACTACGTTCACTATATCCAGAAACCTGTAATTTATGGAGAAAACGAAGTTAATGAAGAATGATAAATCGATTTCGACGGTTATGTTATCATCAATACCAAACAACGTTATTGCTATTATTGATTGTTACTGATGATGAGCTAACCGTCGAAATCGATTTAACATTGTAACTCTTAATTTTTCGTGCAAATATACATCTTCATTAACTTCTGTTTTCTTCATTGAAATTGGTTTCCACTACCTCGTTGAGTGGTAATTTGGAGTCTTAGCATATTTTGCTGATTTATGTAGAACTGTGAAGCGGGGCCTCTCTGGGTGTGATAGAATGCAATTTATTGCAACACCAGGAACCACTCAAATCAGTGAAATGAGCTCAGCAGTTAATTTCGTACTTATTTAACTTAAGGTGTAAAAAATTGAAACGGTGGTTTTCTGGGTGTGGAAAAGAACAATTTATTGCAATATGTCGAACCACTGTTACCAGCAAAGTGAACTCTGTAGCTGATTTCGTACATATTCAACTGAAGAGGTGAAACAATGAAACAAGGCCCCTCTGGGTGTGGAAGATACAACTTATTGCAACTCTCGAAACTACTCTAATTTGTAAAATGACCTCTGAGGTTAGTTTCGTTTATATTCAAGTTAAGGTGTAAAACATTGAAACTTCACAATATTTGTTGCAAAAGTAGACTAAAACTGAAAGTGAATAACATAAGAACCACTGACACCGTTTTAGAATTGTAACTTGGGTCGCGTAGACAAAATTTGACGGAAAAATATGTTTTTTCTGCTTTACCCCCTTTACTTCCTCTTACCAATTCTCAACAGGTACCCGAAACGGAGCCTTTGCTGACAAGGTATCCCATTCGGCCTCCAAGTAAACTATACAGTTTGGTGAAAATGGTGGCAGGTGAAACAGTCTCTTGACAAAAAGCAGCAGTACACTCTCCACAGAATCATATTCCCGATTCCCCCACACTTGAGCAGCGTAACATAATATAGCTCTCATTATTGCATTTAAAATGTCCATGTTAGCAGACAGTGGGATGCCGAGATCAGCGAACGCCCGCCCCCAGACACTGTGCATTGACTTTGCGCTTCAAGTGCTTCGTATAAGCAAACCTCGGTGTTAGGGTCACACCCAAATAAGGGTATTTATTAATGATAGATAGATCTTTTCTGCCATAGTGCCATCTTTCAGTGGCCCTTCGCCTACCACCCTTCTGAAGCACCACGACCTTGGACTCCTCCAAATCGGCCTCAAGGCCTCAGCGGACTAGATATGAACGAAGGATGACAATATTCTTCTGTAACTTTGTCGGTTATTGCTCCGTTATGGTTTCCTACATTATGGCACCCTATATTATTAGTTTTCAAAATATTGCAATTTGGCGAATGGTCGTCTATGATCGATCAGGTTCGTAGAACTCCAAAAAATGTGTGAAAATAAGAACTAAGGTTCTGGGAACACCCATTAACTTTTGACATTTATTTCTAATTCTAATATAAAAACCAGTAAAATTTTTTGATTTCCTTCAAATATATAGACAAAATACATTCAACTGTAATTTTCTTTGAGTGGAATTGGAATTTCAGAACATAATCCTGCATATACTCTGACTATAATCGTATCATCTTAAAGAATCCAATCATAGTAACAATTTAGATTTGACAAATAGACGTTTGCAGAAAGTATTCATTTTGTTCTAAAGTTGGTATATTAAACGTACTTCAAACATTCAAAATTATCAAAAGTGATAGGTCTGCTAAATTTTTAAATGTGGATAACCTTCCATATATTTCACCATTGTTATGTTCATTTCTATAATACTTAGAGTTACCCCCTTTACAATGTTAAAAACTAAGTTAAGTTACCCTGTCGCCCTCCCTTTCACCCCATATCTGGAAAGCTCTAACCGGAATATTTCAATAGAAAATATGAGCATTTTATTCCATATTCCATTGACAAGTTCGCTATCAGAAGTCCCAGTCGCAGAAGTCTCTGTCATCATGGAAATGGGATATCGCATGAGCAAATAGAAGTGATGGAACGGCTCCATCCTTCAAACGTCCGGGTCACCTCAAAACGAAAGTTTATCGGATTCGGAATCTAACCACTCTTTCAGACTTCAACCTCGAAAAGGCCAAAGGTCACTGGAGATTTCGTGTATATTATCAGGCAAGAGAGTTTTTCAAAGTTGTGTACCGCTCCGATTACCGACCTCCCTAATTAATCGTACTACCTTCCGTCATGCGATGAGAAAAGAAGTGGGTGTATGAAACCCGCTGCTTTTTTTGTTTATTAGGTGAAATTTTCGTATATGTTTTCTTTATTCGATACAGGATCAGCCATGTATGATTTCGTATATAAAAAGTTCCAGTTATGCAGCATGGTCGTATGAGCGAATTTTCGTAAATTATCGTATTCTATGATGTTAAACTCTTTTGAAATTTAAGCTTTTTGAGTGCTAAGAAATTATTACCTATTGATAGTATGGCAAAAAATAAATGTATTCTAAATCTAAATCTGCTATTCAAAAAGAGATTTTGCATTTTCTTTTTTGCAGTTTTATCGATTTTTCAGCAAATTTAAATCAATTTAAAGTACATTTTTCAACACAATTTATACATAAATTTGTGACTGTTCCTTTTTATAGTTTATAAACGTTATTTAAGCAATATTCTATCAAAAAAAAAAAATTTAACGATTTTCAGCCACTTTTAGTCATTTTTAGTGATTTTTTAGTTCTTTTTTTGAAATTTGACCAATTTAATGTGCTCAGAAAGTGCTGGCCAACGAACTCATCCCTTTGTTTGCAAAGCTCGATTTTTTGGCGGAAGGAGGGAGTTTTCATCTCAATCTTTAGGAGAGTTATCGTCTGGAATGACACACACACACACTCTTTTTTTTTTTTTTTTTTTTTTTTTTTTTTAAGAAACCTCCCCTCAAAGACGGAGGGGGCACGCCATTAAATTGAAAAATAAACAAATAAAATAAGAAAGTGGGGAGGACGCCCAGGTTTACCCGACGCCGGCTCTAGGGATAAGGGAAGTTGCAGGACGAGGAGGAAGAGTGGGATGAAAGGAAGTGCCCCTATAGAATGACCACCAATTAAGGTAAGAGCCCCGAAGGACGCGGGTGGTGATACCACGGAGCACTCCTGCCGAGATGCCCAACTCGAGAAGCTCCGTGGCACTTTTCCCGCACCACACCCCGCGCCATGAGACGGTAGCGGCCATGACCTTGGTATTATTAGGCGCCACTCCTTTTAGCTCAGATATCGCTTGTCGCAGATCACTTCTATCATATTTACTTTTCTTAGCCCGCCAGGTCTGCTCCATGTCCACGCTGCCACTGACAACTTGGACATCCAGGATTATGGCAGACCCATCGGGCTTGATCGCAACGATATCTGGCTTCTTGCCCTGGTCACTCGGCATGTGGTATAGTCTCTCCCTTTCGACATCCCAACCGCTAGATGACAAAGCACCTGCTATCTGCTTGGCAACCGCATCGTGACGTAAAATGCGGCCACCGTGAGTACGAGGACACTGGTGCACTACATGATAAAGATTCTCATTTTTACCCCGACAGGCACGGCAAAGGGTGTCTACTGTCCCGCGACTACTCCTCGAACACCTCACCGAGGTGGCTAACGTAGCCACCCGGACGGCGTGAAAATGGCGATAGTCGTGGGCCCCAATGCCCTCTGAAGCCCATTCCACCCACTGGGTAGAAATGGGGGATTCAGAGCACTGTCGGAGTTCTTTACCATCTACTGACTCATGCAGTGCAGCAGCGAACTCAGCAGATGAGCTGGGTTTTGGAGCAGTTGGTGTTGCTCGATCGCACCACAACAACTGCTGCCGGACAAAGTCCAGGTCAGCAGCAGTGCGGGCGACCTCCCAGCTCGAGCCCCTAAGGGCAAGCAGGCGCTGGCGGCGTAAAGATGGGATGCTGGCAGAAAGAGAGACAATACCGAGCCCACCGGCCTTGACCGGTGCGTGGATGTAAGCACTTGGGACACCAGGTGGAAAGCCTAGCCAAGAGCGCACAGCAGAGCGAACTTCACGATCTAACTCAAGCAGCCTCCCCGCAGTAAGCCTGCCAAAGACTAACCCATAGGTTAGCTTTGGCAGTAAGTACGTGCGAAGGAGGCGCAGCTTCTGCTGTGGCTTCAATGGAGCCTTGGTGACACGAGCTAATGCTCCACCAAGGTCCACACGGCTTGCGGCTATAGTGGCTACACCCATGAAGTCGACCCCAAGGTACCGCCAGACCTCCAACACGGATCGGGCAGGGATGGAAGTTTGTCCTAAGACAAAACACTCCTCATCCACTACCTTCACCTTATGCTGGCGACCCGACGGGACCAAGGAGACCGACCCACACTTAGCTGGGTTGACCACCAAACCACACCTGGCTAGCTGCTCAGCAAATGCATTGAGGGAGATCTGCAAGCCCTCACGGGTTTCTGCGAGTAGGATGACATCATCAGCCAAAGCTAATGCACCTACTCGCACCCCAGGGGCGAGATCGAACCCTATTTCAGCTGGCAGCTTACCCAAGGCCGTATCCACGACCAGGTTGAAGAGGAGTGGCGACAGAGGATCCCCCTGGCGTACCCCGCGCCCAATAACAACATCCCCTGATATCTCACCTCGTGCCTCGAGGACCGTCACGCCTTCGTGGTACAGACAGGCAACATACTCAATTAAACGAGCAGGTGCCCCGACACCACGAAGACAATCGGTCAGGGCAAAGTGACTAACTGTGTCAAAGGCCTTAGCGACGTCCAGAGCGGCAAGATGGAGCTGCCGTTTCTTGATACAGGCCAGCGAAATGACAGTTTGGAGAACTGGAAACACACACACACACACACACACACACGCACACACACACTCACGGAACCACACACACACACACACACACACACACACACACACACACACACACACACACACACACACACACACACACACACACACACGCACACACACACTCACGGAACCAAAGTTCCGTGAATGGTCTAAAGCGTAAATTGAGAGTGGAAATTTTGATTTTGGAGACCAACAATCTATTTTCTCCCGAAATACAAAGGCCAAAATGTTGATTTTCGGCAGCTATAACCAACTCAGGGAATTCAGCAACCATTAAACGTTGGTATTTCGAAACGCATGGAAACTAAGCGATCAATATACAAGCCTCACGTCTAATATGTATCAACTCTTTCCAACTTTTGGATGGTGGAAGTCGGACATTTTGTCTGGCTGATGATGAGACCTTTCGCTCATTCCCATTTTCCAGGCGGATATTTCTAACGGTTCAATGTTAAGATACTACTACGGTACGGAATAAATTGAGTCTCAGTAAGTGTATACCTCAATTTCTGTTCCCCTATACGTCTCAAAATTTTGAACGAACGAAAACCCAATATAACAATGGCCACATTAAATAGGTATCGTACGGAAACTCTTTTGCGACGAGTGAGCCGCAACAAGGGGTCATTTGTAGGAAAACTCGGCCCTTCGCCCCCCTGGACCCCCCCCCCCCCCCCCGGATGTTATTACTTTGAGCCTGACTGCTAAAATGTAAAAAACATGGAATCATGTTTTAGCTCCTCGCTCTCACTTTATTATAGAAATGATCACGACGATTGAGCTCTTGTGAGATGATGATCTCCTAATAGAAACTCGCGAGTAAACATTCACTTTATTATAGAAAGAGGCTACATACGAAATTACAGCTTCCTATAGTGTAAAGTATAGAAATTACCTATTAAAATGATTTAACCACCGCTTCACAAATCAAACCGTTCTCGCAATATTCGGATCACCTGCTATGAATCACATAATCGAATCACCAGCTCAATGAAATCATCAGAAATTAACAAGCGGTTGCAATCATGTTCACAATATCAATAATTGAGAATGATCACCTGTGTGTAAACAATTATTCATATAACCATGCTCATAACTCAGCTTGTTGGCCACGCACTTCGCAGTAGTTAATATAGTATGGTTGGATAAATCGAGAGCTTTCGAACGAATGGTCAACGAATTTTGTGGGATGAAAAACGACGAAGTATCATATCCCTAGCAACGACTCGGTTGTAAGCGGAAATCATCGCAATTATGGGCGCTACTTTCATCTCACTTTTCGGCGGGGGATCCATCGCTAAAACATGATTCCATGTTAATACGGAAGCAGATATCTGGGGAAGCCTCTTCTGTGCATTTAAAGGATACGAGAGTGAGAATTAAGGTTTCTAGGAGGTTTGCGGAGATTGGTAAGCTGAGTGGTGCAAGAGGTGGAGTATAAGGGGCAATTCGTCTTCCAAACGAAACAGATACAGGGCCGTTTGTGGGTTGGCAGATACGAAGAGAGACTCGAAGTACGTCCCACGCGCGAAATTGCTTTCAGTGGCGAGAGAGGGTGAGTTGGTGATGGGGTTGGTGGAACCGCCATTGATTCCCCCGTCTCTCTCTCTCTCTCTCTCTCTCTCTCTCTCTCTCTCTCTCTCTCTCTCTCTCTCTCTCTCTCTCTCTCTCTCTCTCTCTCTCTCTCTCTCTCTCTCTCTCTCTCTCTCTCTCTCTCTCTCTCTCTCTCTCTCTCTTCTCTCTCTCTCTCTCTCTCTCTCTCTCTCTCTCTCTCTCTCTCTCTCTCTCTCTCTCTCTCTTCTCTCTCTCTCCCTCTCTCTCTCTCTCCACTCTCTCTCCTCTCTCTCTCTTCTCTCTCTCTCCTCTCTCTCTCTCTCTCTCTCTCTCTCTCTCTCTCTCTCTCTCTCTCTCTCTCTCTCTCTCTCTCTATCTCTCTCTCTCTCCCTCCCTCCCTCACTTTTGGTACTTACGTTATTCCTCTAAGCGGCTGTTCACTCGTTGAATATGACATTTAAAGTCAGATGTCAATTTTCGGAGGCTGGGATGTATCGGAGTTGTTAGCGAGAAATTCGGTATTTATCGGAGTAGAGGCTAACCATGTTTTACGTTTAAAACTATTGGTAAAACACGTTAGGAACTACAAAATGTGAGGTCCTCTTCTTACTAGATGAGACGTATCTCGGTTCCATTTTGCTTCCTCACAATCGAAGGTAGGGAAGTTTTTATTCGTGATTGAAGTCGAAAAAATTTGTGTCCTCCAAAATCAAAATTTTCATTCGTCTTTTGCGTTTCAGAGCGTGCTGATCAATTTTGGTTCCGTGTCTGTCTGTCTATCTGGTGTCTGAAATAAATCATTGTCACACCCAAAACTATACCAAGTTTCAGTCTGATTTCAATGAAATTTTCAGGGGTTGTGCAGGTTAGCTTCTAGACGGTCCCCTATAACTTTCAAAACTGTCAAATCAAAAGTAGCCTGTGCGCATGCGCAAACGTGAATTTCACGGAATGTTGATTTTTAAGCGAATTTTCGTAGAAAATAAAGCTATTGCAACGGCTCCAAAAATTTTAAAATAAAAATTTTCAAAAATTTTCTTCATCGAAATCTGTTTTGAGGCATTCTGAAATGATTCCTGGATTTTAACGCTTTTTTATATGTATATATATATATATGTATATATATATATATATATATATATATATATATATATATATATATATATATATATATATATGTCATTCCAGACGATACCGTCAACTCATACAACTTTGTGCCACTTTTTTGGTTTTTTGAGTGTCAGAACTTTATTTGTAGTCGTATCTCGTTGAAATGTTTACCCAAGATACTTACACATCTCAGTGATCAAATGTCGCTAAGGAAAAAATTCCATCTGTTCAGCGAATAGAAGGGGAACTATTTATTCGTGGCACATTCATTACCCCAGGAAGGTGCAACTTTGAGCCACCATCTTTTTTAGCCTATAATGAAATGAAAAACCTAATGTGGCTCATCCTGGCGGTCTGAATCTTGTTAATCAGCATGTTGACTTTGCAACGTAATACAAAAAAAAATTTTCCCTCGGAATTTTTCGAGTTTTTTCGATTTTTTAAACAAGGTGAATATAAAAATCAATGCAAGGCAACTTTCTGTTCGTTTTTATTATAAAATCCTAACAATTCATACAAAAATATTCCAACAAATCTTCAACTCGTCCAGCCACCTTTCTCCGATTCTGAGCACCCATTTTCTGTAAAAATACAACGAGAAAGCCTTAAATTTTATTGCAGAAATAATAAAAAAAACGGTGGCACAAAGTTGTACCCCTAAGTTCCCGTTTCTAACATATCTGGTCATATCATAGAAACAAACAAACTTTTGATAACAGCAAATACTGTAATTGGTAGCTGACAGTATAGGGATGAAAATATAAACTTACCAGACTATTCAGAAATCCGCAGCATACTCATCCAAAGGAGACTCCCAGCACAAACTGAACAATTCCCTTTTAGTGGACTAAAGAAAGAGCTACCTTGCCGGCACTGAAATCCACAGGGAAGACTTGTGGAAGCGTCGGCATCCTCTTCTACCATCCCGCTGCTGGTGGGAATTTTCTCGAACTAATAACTTCAAGTTTGTTACCGTTAGAGAGCATAAGGTTCAAAAAACGAGGTTGGCACAATGTTGAACGGGGTGCACAAAGTTGTATGAGTTGACGGTAACTCTTGATAGAATTGAGATAAAAACTTCGTTCTTTCGCCAAAAAATCAAGCATTTCAGAAGAAAGGATGAGTTCGTTGCCAACACTTTTTGAGCACATTAAATTGGTCAAATTTCAAAAAATGTACTTAAAAAATCACTAAAAAATGCAAAAAACCGCTAAAAATTAACAAATTTATATTTTTTAGCAGAATGCTCTTCGAAAAAAATTAATCAAACATGAACTAGGACATTTAAAAATTTAAGCACAAAATTGTACTGTAAAATGTACTTAAATTTCATTAAAATAAGCTAAAAATCGATAGGAACACTTGAAAAAACTGTAAAAATCCACAAAATCGTTTGTTCATTGGAATATTACTGACAAAAAGTTAGTTTGCTATAAAATGGATAATAAAATTTTTATTTGTCCCCAAAGTGCTCAAATTTCAACAGAATTTAACATAAATGTAATACGACCATTTATGAAAATTCGCTCATACGATCATGCTGCATGGCTGGAACTTTTTATCATCCGTTGATCCAATTTCCAATCCAATATATGTGCTAGAAAAATGCCATATAAATTATATTGCGATTGGTGGAATAATATCACAGGTGTACGACGAATATTGTTTTTGCACCATTCCACCTAAACCTCATATCTTTTGGTTCGCTGAATCCGAAATCGACACCCATTTTGCTACATTACCCACAATTTTCCCAAGAAACGAAAAACACATTTCGTGTTTAACCCCTGAAAGACGTAATTTTTTATCATTTCTCAATACTATGGGTCACACCTAAAAACATTTTCAGTGTCAATCCGAATAGATTAAAGTGATAAAAAGAATCTGTTGAAGACGATAATATGGTTATGACAACTTGTCCACAACACATTTGGTTTATTATTTCCAACTGTCTTTGTAATCGTATAGGAAAAACAATTATTTTTCTCTCGGGGTAGATATACATATTTATGTTCCAGGGATATTTCCTATGAATTATATTGCGATCGGTGGAGTAATAACTATAGCGCATGCGCGAAACTAAAATTGATCGACGGACGAAACCCCGAAACTTGGACCGATTTTTATGAAATTTTCAAGGATTGTGCTGCTTAGCTCCTGGAAGTTCTCCCACAAATTTCAAAGCCGTTGGAAATAGTGGCCTGTTCTTGTGACCTGAAGATGCTCAGAATCTGAGCGAAAAGCTTTGTAATTATTTAAATATAAGTGGTAAACTAAAGGTTTTGTTTTATATTTTACAACCCATCAGATTTTGTAAGATGGCGTACCACTGAAGGTCAGCTGAAAAACTTAATGAATTGATGCTTTTTACTTAGTAATTGCTACTTAGCTTCATAAGGAGCTCAATTAAAAATTGGATGGATTATGAAGTCTTAAGTTAGCATTAGTGGCTGGAGGACCTCCACACTCTCTATAGGTGCAATCATCATAAATATCGGAACTTCGGTTCAATGACCGACACCAAATTCCATTTCCAACATACCCATCCGCTAATCATGAGTTTGTCCTTGGTATAAACTAACAAAGAGGGATGGAGGATCATCATTTCAGTATCAGATGCTCTGAGAGTCTTTGAGCTCAAGGTTCCAGCTGAATCCGGCTCGGAAGGGAGGAAATCCATTGATCCTGCCCCCATAAAGCGGCCGCTACCCCCGTTTTTGCGTAGTCCTCAAACCGCTTTTCCCGGCCATAACCGTTTCATCCCTTATCTCGTCTTCTACGGACTCGGCTTCCCTTAGGCGGTGCGGAATTACATTGCGCTCCGAATAATGCCCCCCCCCCCCCTCCCCACACTACCCTAAATTCCCTCTAGCGTATTCCCACACCATCAGTGCTCTATATTTCTTTATTATGTTACGCTACATTAAACATGTAACTTCGAATCATTTGACCGGTGAAGGTCAACCCATATCCAAAAATCAAACGATGAGATTCTGATAACATTGACTGAAACTGTGATATCAATATTGCTTTGGCATCTTTAGACCGTGGAGACCAATCCATTTGCAGGAATCGAATGAGAATCTGTTAACTTTGTCTTTCTCTCTCTCTCGGCAAAGCAACGATTTCTTCCCCTACTAGTAAGTGTATTCTTGACTTATATGAGACGAACGTATTTTAACTATTTTTGAATGGAAGACTATTCCATCCTAGAAAGTTAGACATCAACCACACTCTCCTACGATTAGTAGTTTTCTTTCTATGATTTTTCAAAGTTTCGCACACTGGTGACGTCAAAGCACCCCTCCCTCCTGTCCGGGACCTCCCAGCTACCCAGTGTGACGTCACCAGGGCAAACTTTGAAAAATCGTGGAAAGTAAAGTACTTAACGTAGGAGAGTGCGGATAGTATCAAATTTCCAAGAGTGGAATCTACTACAATTTAAAAATATAAAATTAATACGTAGGTATAGCTCATTCTCCATTGTTTGGTCCACTGGTAGTACTAGCTTGCGGTAACGTGGATTTCATGAAACCCATACACATTTCTTACCATCTATTAGCGAAGTTTCTGCAATCTCCGAGCTATCCCTAAAACGATTACAATTCCTTTTCTGGCCATTAATTCTTTTAATTCATCTCTACTCCTTCAATGTTTCTCTTCTTGACAGAGCTAGGGTTTCGTAAGAGTTGTGAAACAACACTTTTTTGATCACAAACGCCAAAAATATTTTTAAAGTAGCACGGTGGTCCTCGATCAGATTTGACCTCAAAGTGCTTGCCCTTCAAATTTTCTTTCGAAATATGATTTGAGGATATGTCAGGATTATAATTCAGCAAAAACAGTTTTTTATTAAATTCAGTTTTTGAATTTTTAATTGATACTTTAATCATGAAAATACACTATCAACGCCAAAATTCAGAAAAAAATATTATTTATGTGTCATTCTCCAATAGAATATTCATCTAGTTTCATAGTTCTGACCTATTTTGTGATCAAATGTAATTAGAAAAACAAAAATAACAACATTTTATTGAACAAAATAATGATTATATTTTCACGAAGCTCTTAATAAATGCCCGTGAGTATTGCGTGTAGTATGTGCGTTTGTGTCTATGTGTACGCTTTTGTGTGAGTTTATAATGATTCATTATATAAATTTTAACATAAAATAAATATCTAAATTGAATATAAAATAAAAATAATGGCATTTTAACATTTTACATATGCAGAGAATTATATTCGCATATAGCTCTTAATAAACGTTGTCCATACTCAGAATTGATTCGCGATACTTTATATTTGGCCCAAGTCGCAGAAAAATGATGATGCACGGCCTCCATAGCCGGTTCACTGTAAAATCCGAGGCCATTTCCGTGTTTGGTAGGTACAAAATTCTTCCTCATGAAAGAAAACCGTGTGAACTTTTGGAGTGACTGGAATATCCAAAGATAAATATGATGCTTTGAATTCATTGATGTAATCAATGAATTTTGGATCCAGCCTGACTGAGAAAGATGCTTTGACAACTTCATTGAACTTCTGGAAAGCATCAACAAATTCGTTCAAAGGAAATAGTTGCCGCATTTTGCTACAGAAACTTGATTTGTTGCGTTCAAACTGTAGCATGTGTTGTTGAAAATACGTTGATGCTTTCCAGAAGTTCAATGAAGTTGTCAAAGCATCTTTCTCATTCAGACTGGATCCAAAATTCATTGAATACATCAATGAATTCAAAGCATCATATTTATCTTTTGATATGCCAGTCACTCCAAAAGTTCACACGATTTCTTTCATGGGGAAGAATTTTGTACCAAACACGGAAATGGCCTCGGTTTTTACAGTGAACAGGCTATGGAGGCCGTGTATCATCATTTTTCTGCGACGCGGGCCCAATATAAAGTATCGCGAATCAATTCTGAGTATGGACAACGTTTATTAAGAGCTGTATGCGAATATAATTCTCTGCATATGTAAAATGTTAAAATGCCATTATTTTTATTTTTTATTCAATTTAGATATTTATTTTACGTTAAAATTTATATAATGAATCATTATAAACTCACACAAAAGCGTATACATACACACACACGCACATACTACACGCGTACTCACAGGCATTTATTAAGAGCTTCATGAAAATATAATCATTATTTTGTTCAATAAAATGTTGTTATTTTTGTTTTTCTAATTATATTTGATCACAAAATAGGTCAGAACTATGAAACTAGATGAAGATTCTATTGTATAATGACACATAAAAAATATTTTTTTCTGAATTTTGGCGATGATAGCGTATTTTCATGAAGTATCAATTAAAAATTCAAAAACTGAATTTAAAAAAACGGCTCAATGTTTGATTTCAGTGTTTGCTGAATTATAATCCTGGCATATTCCCAAATCATATTTCGAAAGAAAATTTGAAGGGCAAGCACTTTGAGGTCTAATCCGATCGAGGACCACCGTGGTCATAATTACTTAAATCGTTAGCGCAAGTTATCAGTTTTAAATTCTCCCAATCTAGTAATAGTTTAATTTGCAAAATTCTAATTTCCAATTTCTTATTCTTTCTAATTTTCAATTCTGATTCTTCCAATATGATTCCCTTCTCAAAGTTTTGAAATTTGAAAGTTCTTAACATGCTTTGGGATTGAGGTAGACAATGCTGTCTGTCCATATGTGTAGCGAATCGGGACGACAAACTTTCCTAAAGAAAACTTTCGCACTGCCAACATCACCACAAGAGACCTTGTTGACCAACGTCCAATCAGTTTTATCTGTGTGCCATGGCAGTTTGATCGATAATAATCTACCGTATTGGGTATATAGCATTTCCGAATTGAGTTAAACTTTTTCCATTTAGGTTTAGTCCTTTTCCATTTAGGTTTAGTCCTTTTTCATTTTGGTTTAAACCTTTTCCATTTAGGTTTAGACCTTTTCCATTTAGATTTAAACCTTTTCCATTTAGATTTAGACCTTTTCTACTTAGATTTAAACCTTTTCCATTTGGATTTAAACCCAGGAAATTATCGTGGAGTTAGAGGTAAAAGTACCCAAGTCACAAATTCAACACGTGGGAAAATCAAATGCAGAATATTATGATTATTTAACTGTTGTTATTATTGGTGATCAATATCATCAAACTATGTATCCAACCTAGGAAAATAATCATATTTACCAAACTAACTTTTGAAATTTTAATTTGATTTTCGCACAATATGAATTTACCTCTTCGGTACTTTTACCTCTAACCTGACGTTATTATGCCACAACTTGAAAATTAAATCATGCAAGTGTTTTTTTATGCACAGAAATGTAATATATATAGCATTTCCGAATTGAGTTAAACTTTTTCCATTTAGGTTTAGTTCTTTTCCATTTAGGTTTAGTCCTTTTCCACTTAGGTTTAGACCTTTTCCATTTAGGTTTAAACCTTTTCCACTTAGGTTTAGACCTTTTCCATTTAGGTTTAAACCTTTTCCACTTAGGTTTAGACCTTTTCCATTTAGATTTAAACCTTTTCCATTTAGATTTAAACCTTTTCCATATAGATATAAACCTTTTCCATTTGGATTTAAACTCCATCAAAACGTCAGTAGTTAGCCCCATCATATTAAGTAAGTGCCTACCTACTAAAATTTCATTAGGCTAGAAGTAAAAAAAAGGAAACGGTAAGAGAAAATACGCATTTTTGAAAGCTTGTTATGAATCGGAAATCTCGGTAATGGATAAGGAGCCGAAGGCGTTTGGTTGAGAAGGAATTTGCTAGTTACTACTCGAAGGCGTTTGGTTGAGAATTTATTCGTCAATTCCTTCTCAATGCAAACTTGTTTCCCCATAATGCTATGTTGTGTTTCTTAATCATGAATCACGCAACAGTGGAGCCAGCCAGTAGCTCTTAGTTTTAATGACTGAAAATCAGTTCCGACCTTTCAATTTGCTGGGGTTAATTCCATCTCAGCAAACATGAGCGATTCCAGTTTTAGTGAAGACGCTGCCGCAACTCGGGGTTGCAGACGTACTACGTACAATCAGATATCAAGTTCTGAAGATTCCAGTACCGCTGAAGAAAGGGAAGGAACAGTTCAACCTAGAGCTAGACGAGGTCGGTATAATCTGGTTTCCATGGATATGAAAACGTTTTTCATTCGACTTTACGAAGAAGGGGAGACAATCAAGGAAGCTAGTGCGAAAAGCGGAATAAAATTGAATACAGCGAAAAGCATTCTACGCAAGTACAGGGCAAATATGGAAATAACTCCAGATTCAAGAGGTGGAAATCGCCCAAATAAGCTCACGCCAAATGTCCTTCAGGAGGTGGAAGGAATGGTGGAAAATGACCCCACTATAACCTTGAAAAAAATTAAATCCAAATTACTTGAACAAAATATCGTTCTCGGAAAAAGTTCAATCGCTAAGGCACTACAAAAGTTGAGAATAACCCTGAAGAAACCAAGTAAAGAACTCGACAGAATGAACTCTCCGAGAACTGTTGAGTTGCGAAAGCAGTATGCTCTTCATGCCAGTGAGAGCATGCAACAGAATCGCGAAAAATTTATTTTCATTGACGAGGCCGGATTTAACCTCCACATGCGTAGGTCCCAAGCTCGTTCGAAAGCCAATACTCGAGCTGTGGTTGTAGTTCCAACTATCAGAGGTAGGAACGTTTCTTTGGTGCTAGCATTAAATACTCAAGGGGTCGTTCACTACAAAATCAACAGAACCGGAACTACGAATGCGGCATTGTTTCGTGATTTCCTGAGAGAACTGCACGATAAACTACCTCAAAATATGCGTGATTCCTGCTTAGTCATGGACAATGCTGCTATTCACAAGGCTGTACAAGTACAGGAGTTCATCAACACCACTCATTTGGAAACACAATTCTTGCCGCCGTATTCCCCAATGCTCAACCCAGTTGAGAACTCTTTTTCAAAAATAAAAAATGAAGCTCGTTGTATTTTGGGTCAAAGCGAAGAGCATGACCTACCAACTGTCATTTCGAGAAGCGTCGAAGCAATCACCACTGACGATTGCACCAATTTCGTCATGAACTGTTTGCTCCTCCTTACGCAAGCTGCGGTTGGTCAACACTTACATTGAAGAGTTCCATTTATATATATATTATTCTCATTTGCATAGCGCCACAAACATTCTGTTCCTCTTCAGATGTGATGAAAGAAAAATACTGTACTTAATTTTCATGTATTCATTATTATATATATTACATTTCTGTGCATAAAAAACACTTGCGTGATTTAATTTTCAAGTTGTGGCATAATAACGACGGGTTAGAGGTAAAAGTACCAAAGAGGTAAATTCATATTGTGCGAAAATCAGATTAAAATTTCAAAAGTTAGTTTGGTGAATATGATTATTTTCTTAGGTTGGATACATAGTTTGATGATATTGATCACCAATAATAACAACAGTTAAATAATCATAATATTCTGCATTTGATTTTCCCACGTGTTGAATTTGTGACTTGGGTACTTTTACCTCTAACTCCACGATAATTTCCTGAGTTTAAATCCAAATGGAAAAGGTTTAAATCCAAATGGAAAAGGTTTAAATCCAAATGGAAAAGGTTTAAATCCAAATGGAAAAGTTTAAATCTAAGTGGAAAAGGTCTAAATCTAAATGGAAAAGGACTAAACCTAAATGGAAAAGGTCTAAACCTAAATGGAAAAGGTTTAAACCAAAATGGAAAAGGACTAAACCTAAATGGAAAAGGACTAAACCTAAATGGAAAAAGTTTAACTCAATTCGGAAATGCTATATAATAATGAACAAATGTTTTTTGAACTCAAGAATTTCTCATGAACGGAAGTTATAAATTAAGTTATAACTATCCGTTTCCTTTTTTTTTACTTCTAGCCTAATGAAATTATAGTAGGTAGGCACTTACTTACTATGAAGGGGCTAACTACTGACGTTTTGATGGAGTTTAAATCCAAATGGAAAAGGTTTATATCTAAATGGAAAAGGTTTAAATCTAAATGGAAAAGGTTTAAATCTAAATGAAAAAGGTCTAAATCCAAATGGAAAAGGTTTAAATCTAAATGGAAAAGGTCTAAACCTAAGTGGAAAAGGTTTAAACCTAAATGGAAAAGAACTAAACCTAAATGGAAAAAGTTTAACTCAATTAGGAAATGCTATATAAAGTGAATATAGGATAATGAGTAGTGGGAACTTGATATGAAAATAACGAGAATACAGAAATGAGCTCGAGATACAGAATGGTACATCGAGGAAATGCAGGAAACTTGATAGCAGCAGAAACGTCATATGAACGACTATGGATCATCCGTTCTAGAGAAAATCCAGAATCCATTGATCGAGTTCTGAACAGTTACGGAAAGTCAGTTCGAGCAGCAAGGTGTCGATTCTAAAAGAGTTACTCTGTCAAAAAGAGAATGGCAAAAAAAGGGCGTGGTGTTGATTGAACAGCTTTGAGCAGTGCATCACAATTATCACTAGGAACGAACGTTGTATTGTGCACTCAACAACATGACAACCTTAGAGGACTCAGCAGAGAAACGTTATTTGGTTTATACGGCAGGAATCGTTTGACACGACTATCCTGCTGCATATTGAGCCTGCTATTCTATTCACCCAAACCCTTAAGTGAATGTTTAATCGTGGTAGAGGTAGGTCGCCTGACGGAGAGAAGTTGCGAGGAAGTTGTGACCAAAAAGCAGACGGATGACGGAGGAGGATGGATGAAGGGAACGGAATGTTGACAAAGGGCGCTGAGTGGAGTTCGGGTGACAGAGGGACAAGGGGAGCCAACGCACAGGAGCGTTTCGGTTGTCAGAAGGGACCGGAGGTTTTGACCCTCTTGGGAGCTGAGCAAATAGGGAAGGGCGCCATAGCAGGACCGTAGCAAAGCCAAAGCTCTTCCCTTGTATAAAATAAATTACCATCGTGTCGCCTCTAATGTTTCCGCTTCGGCCCCTCACTCAATCGTAAATCATTATCGTGCCTTTCATTAAATCAAAGGGTCAGTGGAGAAAGCGATAGCGCTCCATTACAGCTCATTCACACAAAAGGTAAGTGTATTGGATAACTTTTTAGGACAACCCTCTGAAGCTAGGTCATGGGGAAGGGAGAAGGTATGATTTAAGACATCCTGTTTCTATACCAAACCTGTTGGAGTTTAATAGGAAATAGGGGAGTGAAATAGGAACGGAAATCGGGAAAAATTATGAGAAACGAGAGATAATCCCAGTTTCAAGCTAAACAATCACAAGTTGAAAATTTTCCAATTTGGGTGATTTGTGGGGCAAAATGTGGAAAGTAGGATAGGAACCTTCCCCCTACTGGTTTCTGTGTAATGGGAGACTTTAGACGTTCAGATCTGGGTAACCCTATTCGATTTTCGTTCTGCACATCCGTGCTTTGTGCAAGCATATAGCCCCAAATGGATTATAAAACAAGCTACAACCACCTTTTCATTTACTGGTTTGTCCGTTACAATTAAATTTCACCAAGCAAGTGGAAATGCAATACATTTTATCATGTCCTATTACTTCTGTTTTGATTTTGATTATTTGCATTTTCCCATTGGATAGATGTAGAGGTATGCTGAGGATTGAACTACGCAGGTAAAGATGCATTTTTATTTTAAAACACCACTGTATAGAAGGTCTTCTGTAATGCATGCATTAACAACTCAATATGGACGAACTAAATCTCTCGTCATGAAGGTGTGGAACTATTTTCAATGAAGTCAGTGAAGAACGTTGTCTATTTCCACGAAAAACATAAATGTTACGATTTTAAATCGATTTTGACGGTCATCATCCATAACAAACAATAGTTGAACACAAGTTAGAAAGGATATAGCTTATATAATCACAAGTGAAAGGAAGCTCGAATCTCATTGGTCGAAAGATAGGAAGGGGCTGGGAGGTACAACCAATCAAATGCAAACTAAGTGAAATGGGGGATTGAAGGTAATCAAAAGAAGGGAAACTGTGACTTAAACTATCTATCATTGTGAAGGGGGTAACTCTAATCGTTATAGAAATGGACCTACCAATGGTAAAATAGACATGGTGGTTTATACATTTACCTGTCCCATTACTTTTGATAAGTTCGCATTTTTCAAGTAGATACCTACGTTCAACATACCTCCTTTTAATGAATACGTTCTACAAATGTCTATCTGCTAAATCAAAATTCAACTATAATCTAAATGAGGATGTCCCTCAATATATTTCACCATTGATAGATATTTCTTTAGCGCTCTGAATTACCCCCTTCAAAAGTTAACAACTAATTTGAGTGACCCTTTCGCCCTCCCTTTCACATCTTCTGATAACCTTCAACCCCCATTTCACTTTGTTTGCACTTGATTGGTTGTATCTCCCAGCCCATTCCTTCCTTTCGACCAATTGGATTAAATTTCCCTTTGACTTGTGACTATATGCCATTTCTATCTTATTCCAGTCGTTGTTTGTTGATGTTGATGGCATAACCGT
This sequence comes from Adelphocoris suturalis, assembly GCA_030762985.1. Lineage (NCBI taxonomy): Eukaryota > Metazoa > Arthropoda > Insecta > Hemiptera > Miridae > Adelphocoris > Adelphocoris suturalis. Next base: position 16,339,823 of record CM061048.1, on the reverse strand, counting down.
CGAAATCGGTGTAACGTTGTTATTCTTTCTTTTGTGTAGAATTAGACAACGTTCTTCACTAACTTGTGTTTTCTTCATTTTAATATGGACTAGATGCAATTTTTAATTCATCAGTGATAGTGAGCTTATCACAGAAAACTGACGAACTCAACATGAATGTACTTGTGAGGACGGTACTTGGCAAGTGAAATCACTTCCTTTCCCTGGGAGAAGGAGATAACAAGAATGAATACCCAACGAACGGCAATTAAACGGTACATATGTCTTGGACTGAGCACCTCATGAATCCTGGATCCGAATGTCTATTCAGATTCGAGGGTTGAAACCTCGAATCCAGGCCGGATCTCGAGGGCAGGTGGAGAAAGTCCGTCCGTAATGAATTTAGCGGGGGTGAGATCTGCCGATGCAAATGCTCGGAACGGGACGGTGGCGGCCGGTGGTCATGCAAATGGGGACAGACATCGTACTCCCGCAAACACCACTTTCCCAGGGGTGAGAACCGTTGGAGGTGTAGAGATAAAGTTTAGTAGAAGAAGAGCTCAATGATGGAAACGTTTATTTCTTTCCCCACGCCCCATGGAATAACAGAAAGTTATTCGATTACTAGCCGCTCCGGCTCGCTACGCTCGCCTCCACGTCCAGCCGGGGGGCAAGCCCCCCGGACCCCCCATTAAGTTGCTCGCTTCGCTCGCAACGTGTGGCATGTAGGGAATATTGCTCGCTTCGCTCGCAAAGTCTGGCATGTAGAAAATGTTGCTCGCTTCGCTCGCAAAGTATGGCATTTAGGGGATGTTGCTCGGTTCGCTCGCAAACGGTAGATCTCTAAGGGTAGGTTTAACTTCTGTAGGGGATGCTGCTCGCTTCGCTCGCAAACGGTAGATCTCTAAGGGTAGGTTTAACTTCTGTAGGGGATGCTGCTCGCTTGAGGAAGTTATACTGCCCACCTAACTTGGCAGACGTTTTTTTCAGTTGGGAATTATTACAAACAAATTAAATCTTATAAAACTACGTGGAACCACGAAAAGTTTATTCGGGGATGTTGCTCGCTTCGCTCGCAAGGTATACCTGTATATGTGTAGGACAAAGTCCGTATTTATTATTTGAAATGGCTCTCGCTTCGATGTAGGCATACCTGCTCGCCTCGCAATATTGTGACATCGAACCCTTCACGTCAATTCTTGAGCCTTCTCTCGTCCACGGCAGAATCATTTTAATCGCTTTGCTCGCTTCTGCTCGCAATTTGACCGAGTTCTCGTCACTTTTTTCGATATCCGATTTCGGATTCAGATTCGGCGGACCCAAAGCTGTATTTCGCCCGCGAAAACCGTTCCGAAAAACGTACCTTTATGGGGTATATTTTAATGGGAAAAAACCAAGTTTTTCGGCGGACTTTTCGAGAAAACGGGTCCGTACTCTCGCATTTTTTTGACGCATTTCCCGATACTTTTTTCGCGATCCGATCGCGCCGTCGTCTTCCTCGTTCAAAAACCTACGAAACCGGTATTTTTCCGTATTTATTATTTGAAATGGCTCTCGCTTCGCTCGCAAGGTAGGTACCTATGTAGGCATACCTGCTCGCCTCGCAATGTTGTGACATCGAACCCTTCACGTCAATTCTTGAGCCTTCTCTCGTCCACGGCAGAATCATTTTAATCGCTTTGCTCGCTTCTGCTCGCAATTTGACCGAGTTCTCGTCACTTTTTTCGATATCCGATTTCGGATTCAGATTCGGCGGACCCAAAGCTGTATTTCGCCCGCGAAAACCGTTCCGAAAAACGTACCTTTATGGGGTATATTTTAATCGGAAAAAACCAAGTTTTTCGGCGGACTTTTCGAGAAAACGGGTCCTTACTCTCGCATTTTTTTGACGCATTTCCCGATACTTTTTTCGCGATCCGATTGCGCCGTCGTCTTCCTCGTTCAAAAACCTACGAAACCGGTATTTTTCCGGAATTGTCGACGGCCGTTTAGAGGGGTAGAGGATGCGGGGAAGTCCAAAAAGCGCACATTAATTCTTACTTCGACCCCCCTCCCGCCCTACGGCCCATGGTTCGGCTGGGATTAGAAAATTTTAAATTTGCTCGCTCCCCCTATCGGAAAATCCCAAGAAGATCCCCCCACTCGTAGACTCCCCCCACTCAGCCGTTTGGCCGTGCATAGACACGACAAACAAACAGACAAACAAACGGAGTTTCATTCTTATTAATAGTATAGATGGTTTATTTTAAAACTATTTCAAGGATAAACCGGGTGCATGTGCGAGCAGTCCCACGCGCCAAACCGTGTCACATGAGTCCCTTGTCCATGTCGGTGCAGCCTTTTGTAAACATCCCTAACATCATTAATAGAACAAGACAAAACCAGAAACGAAACAGAAAAAAGTTTCAGTCATGCAGCACGATCGTATAAGCGAATTTTCGTAAATTAACGTACTAGACTATATAAAATTGTTTTGAAAATTCAGGACTTCAAGTGATAATGAGTAATTAACTACCAATTTCATGGCGGAAAATCCATTCTAAATAATATTTGGGAATTCAATTAAGATTTTGGATTTTTAGCCTTTTTCGCGGTTTTTATCTTTTTTTTTTGCAAATATTATTGACATTTATGTAAATTTTCAGCATACATTTGTGCAAAGAATGCATACATTTCTTGATTTTTAATGTTCTAGTTCATCTTTAAAAAACTTCCTTTGACTGAAATTCTGCTAAAAACTATAAATTTAATTTATTTTAGCCATTTTCAGTGATTTTTTGAGCATATTCTTTGAAATCCTATCAATTTATTGACTCAGAAAATACTGACCAACGAACTCGTCCTTTCGTTTGGAAAGCTTGCTTTTTTGATGCAAGAAAGGAATTTTTATCTGTAATGAGTCTTTGTGTGGGTTGCTGGATATCATAAATAATAACTACAAGAAGTCTTAGTTGAGAATGGTATATTTGAGCAGCCCTCTTGGCTTTTTTATAGGTGCTGGCCTGGTGAGGGGGGACAGCCCCCAGACCAGATAATAGTGACAAGTTTCCACGGGTGTATACTACACCCCTCCCCCCCTTAAAAGATTTTTTAGCCGCGAATTGCACGATTGCGAGAAAATATGGTGTAATTCTTGCTGAACGTTTTACAATATTGACGGGTTTTTAGCGATGCCCGGTTTACAATTGGTGCGGGACGTAGCGTGTTGAGTAGAGAAGTGGTGTGTGCAGCGAGGAAGGTGTACTGCAGAAGAGGAGTGCGGTGCAGTAGAGGAAATGTGCTGCAGGAGGAGGAGCCGGACCCGTGGAAGTGTGAGCCAAGAGGGCAAGTGTAAAAAAGAAAAATTATTAGTAACTGGAAACTATGTGATTATTTGCAATGAACAAAGCAGAGTTTGCTGAAGGTTGAGGGCATGGTTATTCCAATGTTGATATAATTGCGCATGAAAAAGTAAATAAATTTTTTGAAATCACCACTTAAAAAGTCATTTGTGAAAAAGTAATTGAATAAGAGAGACATGGCGTAAAGAGAAGGTTTGGTAGTAGGTCTTCTCATAGACAACGATCTTACTGCCAACGGAGAAGTGTCACGTGGGGTGTAAGGTGGAGAATTGATGACTTCAGTCGTTGTGGTGATGCGAAGACCAGGAGCGCTTCGTTGGTAGTTAAGATTTTTCGGTGTGTTCCCGTGTGTAGAGGTTGTTGAGATGACACCGGGAATAGTGTCTGTTTTCGGAGGCTGGAGCGAGCCTGGTCGGCGTTGGCGGGCTCTGGTCACGTGCTCACAGTTATTGGTAAGTGAGACGGCCGGTTGAGCTTTCTTGCGCCTATGTTGGAGCATAGTAGAGGGTGGCGGATCTATGTAGTTTACAGAGTCCGGTATGTTGTAGTCGAAACTCCTGAAGCTCTTGAAGAGAAGAGTAGGACGGAAGTCAATTGAGGACATCTGGAAGGCAGTAATACGCCTATTGTTGAGTGTGTTAGAGGGTGCCTCTTTGTAGATTACAGAGTCCGGGAGACGGTGAAGACCGTGTGGTGTTTCGCAGTCGAAGGTCCTGGAGCTCTTGAAGCGTAGAGGAGGACAAAGTGTCACCTGAGGACGTCTGAAAGGTGGGTGAGCGAATTTGTTTCCTGAAAAGATGAGGGTTCTTATGCCAGGCGCTGGGTGAACTGCAATTTCGTGCCGAGGAAGCCCAACGGGAGCGATACCAGCAGAGTTCGGATGTGGTGTGACGGAATTGGTGATAAGGCACGGGCTGTACCGTCAATCGGACCGTGCAGATTGGTTTCCAAAGGCTGGTTACGTGTCCAGGCGCAAGGTAGTAGACAATTACGGGCCTCAGGACCCCATTGGATTTAATACCAACAGAATACGGGTGAGGAAGGCGGAGTAGAGTATAATCTGCATCGAAACCGTAGTCTACAGCGAGCTAGAGTGGCCATGCGTCTCGAAAATTGTCGAGGAGGCGAAGTTAGAAATCTTGGAGAACCCAGAGGCGTGAAATTTGGCCTGTGGTTTGGCTGATGGTGAGGAATAAGAAGGTCGTTTTATTTTGGGAATATCCTGTATCCTTGAAGCATCATTCTCTGTGGAAGTTGACTATTTAGAAGTTTGTTCTCATTGAAGCTTCAGCGCGACGCTGCTCATCTAGAACTATTTAGCATACGAGTAATCTTGATAAAAATTTACTGAGTTCGTCTACATATTATGGCTGAAAACTAAAAATAGCCCTGGTTGAGAAATAAAAACCAATTATTCTACCTAGGTCTACTGCTCAAAAATTTGAAGAGAAGCCAATAATATGGAACTGTTCAAAAAACAATCTCAAACTGTGAAACGAACCTGATGCGCTCTGTAGGCTCAAATGCTGAATGTGAACGTAATAGAATAATCCCAAAAGTTGGTTTTCAATTCGCAACTGCGTACGTATTCCTAATTTCTTTAGTTCACCCTCTTTCCAACTACGATAACCTTACCTAAGACTGTTCCAGATGTGAGTACAGAATACTGAAAACTACCTCTGGCGAAAACTCCTTTTTTTCCCTAAAGCTGTTTGGAAATGAATGTGAAAGATGGCATGCGTAATTAAGAGTCAATAGCAAAGTGTGGGAGAGTGTGCCGTTCAAAGGAGTGCACAGAGGTTGTAGAGGCTTAAACAACAGAAACTGGAGGATGAGGAGAGGAGGTCCCAGGGGTTCTTTTGTGGGAAACAGCCATGGTTCTCTCGAGGGGTCATTTTAATTAAGGGCTGGGGTTTTTTTTCTAAGTTGCGATGTGAGGCAGGGAAATGAAAAAAAAAGGAAACTTTTTCCAAGGGGGTGGTTATTGTGCCGGGCGGAACCGTATGGGCGACATGGTGAAGGGTTTAGCTATAGAGGAGAGAGAAAGAGGTCGTGAGGAAATGAAAATGCATGAATGAGTAAAATGAGGGGAATGGGCAGTAGAGAGAGCTGAACTAGGAAATACTTGGCAGGGGAGGTGAGGAGGGGGCATTGTTGGAAGAGTGGGGAGATGGAGGGGAAATAATTGCGTAGGAGGAAAGTTAGGAGTACTGCAAAGAGATGGTTTGTTGAAAGGAGAACCAGCTAAGAAGGGGGTGGTGCAGCCAAGAGGTAAGGTAAGGTAAGAAAGGTAAGGTCGAAGGCCGGAGAACCGCAAGATGTCTGAGGGAGGTGGAGAACGTGGTGTGAATAGAAAAAGCCTCGTTGACAGAAAGAGAAAAGCATTTTAGCGAAGCCTAAGGCTTTCCATAACTAACATCCTTCCAATATCACACTACCACTTTGGAACAACCTGTGCCTTAGAAGCCCAGAAGTTCGGGCGTGCCCTACCAACATGCCCTATAAGTTGGCTCTTGTTCTCATATCTCATACATTGCCTATTTATTTGTAAGAGATAGACTGGAATAAACTTCAGTTTCAGAATCCAAATTGTAGCAGTTGTTGATGAGTGTTGTGATGGGTATGAGTAGTTCCTCCTTCTTGATTCCAGCTTATGCTACTCCTTGGCATATTCTGGAGATTATTTAATCTCGAGGATATCCTCTGGGTGTAGTAGATTAGTCAACTCTCCCCTTTGAAGGAATTATTTTCTTTCTATCACCTCTAATTGTCACATGGTAGCAGAGCTCAGTTTCGAACCACACCTCCGCCCCCACCTCGAATAAAACTTTTACCGTTTAAAAAATTAAAAACATACGGAGCCCCCCTTAAACTCTGCCCCCCTCCCCCTGCTTTTCGAAAGCCCCGGGAGTGTGATCGATATGAGTAGTTCCTCCTTCACGATTCTTGCTTATGCTACTCCTTGGCATATTCTGGAGATTATTCAATCTGCAGGATATCCTCTGGGTGTAGCAGGTTAATCGCCTCTTCCCTTTGAAGGATTAATTACTCTCTTTCCATCACCTCTCATAGTCACAGTGTTCTGTATATATATCCAGTATATTTATGGACGTTTGGATCAGTAGCTCCCAACTGGTAGGTCACAGGTCCATCCATTGGTAGGTATCGGCTGGAACCCTGTTAAAAAATTCAGTTTCTATAATTTTTATGAACTGAACGCACTTGTCAAACTTGCATATCAAGCAAGTTAGCATCATTACCTACGTACAAAGAACAGCTTGTGTACGAGTTCATGTTTAAAGATGCGTAGAATCCAAAAACTAATTATTACACAAAGATTTATTATTTCTGTATTAGATAATCTTTCTATAATAATTAAACCATGTTTATAGTATCTATATTTATTATCGAAACTTTTTAGTAAAGTTTTGAAAAAACGAATAAATTATGACGAAGTCATCCTCTTATTATGTAGAAGGGTTGCAAACACTGTATACTGATTTGAAATTACTGTTACTGCACACAAAATCCTTAATTATAATTCATTTAATTCAGCTGGTTGATCAGAAAATAGATCACATCAGAGGGCACTCAACTGATAAGTTGCCTTCGGTGTTAAGTAGCACTGTATTCGAGGCGTTCCAAAGGCGATCTATTCCCAATTTCAGCAGCGGAGGTCAACCGAAATTAGCCTCTCATGCTCCTCAGCTTATTGGTGCACCTCTATGCCTCGCACCATTTTTTTTTTTTTTTTTTTTTTAGGTATATCTCAAAGGGACTCCACCTTAAATTTTATCACCGTCAGTGGATTGGAAAAGGAATAAATTAGTCTAAGAGGCCCCACATCTGAACGCAGGGTCCCTCCAAACTTTGCAATTGTATCACAGATGTAGATTGTTGTAGATAATTTACGTTTTAAAATACGCAGAATCCAAAAATCTATATTTCAAGGTAATAGCAATGTTTTTAAAATGTTATTTATTGATATCCTCCCAAAGAATCGTACGAGAATACCCAAGTTGCTGAACGTTCATCCGTTTGCTCTCGCTAAGGATAAAACAGTCAAGAAAAAATAGGAAAAAAGAAAGAGAGGGGGGAGGGGGAGGAGGGTGGTGTGTGTGTATCATTCCAGACGATAACTCATTGGAACAGCTTTTTTGATAACTTTAAATTGCTCAGGTTCAAAAGTTGTGCTTAAAATAACTAAAAATCGTAAAACAGGATAAAAAACGTTGAATTTTTATTTTTTAGCTAAAAATTACTCATTAAATTATACCAACTGACAACTGTTGTAACATTCCAAAACTGTGTACCAAATCTTGCTGAAAGTTATACTTGAATTCTCATAATAAAATCGTTAAAACTGTAAAAAGTCGTAAAAATCAGATTTATCTGTACGGCTTAGAATAAAATAAAATAATCAGAATTTTTTCTTTCGCCATAGAATTTATTGTTAGTGATCAAAATCAATAGTCCTCAAAACAACTTAACAAGAATATAAAATGAAAAATGACAAAGATTTGCTCATACTATCGTGCTGCATGCCTTCTTTTTGACATGGATATGTCTTTTCTCTGGGGGGTCAACCAAAAATTTCCGTGACGCAAAATTGATGTCACAATTTCAGTGTTTTTCACGTACAACCCAGCCGTTGCTAGGGGAATGGAACTTCCGCAGTTTTCATCGCACAAAAATCGTTCGCCACAGGTTGGAAAGCGCTTGATTTATGTGATAAATGTTCACATCTCAAGCTACCAATTTCCCCTTCCTTACGTACCTGGCTACATTCCTAAACTAAGTTGATTGGACTATAAACAATTTTAATAAGCCGGTTACAATAATCTTAACGTAAAGCAATAGCATCATTTACTCCACTCCATAGGAAACATTTTCATCCCCTGACAACAGTCGACTGTTAACAACAACTCATTGTATTGGAGAAATAACTTTAATTTATAGTATGCTTTTTGTGCCTCCAAGAATGATAAAATAAATTCTTTATCCTACATTTCGTCGCCTACAGTCCAAAGTTGAAGGATTTGTTTACAACTCTCGAGAACGACCGTTATGAAATCCCTAATCGAAGACATCCATGTAACATGGTATCTGCTTATAAAGCAGATAGTGGAACTCGTTCACGAGTTTTAACACAGAATGTGTTTTAAAGCCTAGTACGCACTGGGATTCATTGTTCGGACTCTTTGTTGCAGACGCTCGGATTCATGTCTCAGATTCTTTGCCCCGCGACATTGTCGCTCTGCAAATCGTGTACGCATCTAGTTTGAACCTGAGCCATGTCGAACGAGGTCGCGCTTTCGGGGATTGCAGTAGCACTTTACATACCTCTACGGAGTAAAAAAAAAATGCTACATGATGTTTTATTATATCTGCATTAGATAGCCCATCTGCGCCAACCACTAAGAAGGGTGTAATGATGCTTCATGGGTAAATTCTAGAGCTCATTTCTGATCGAAAGTACTTGTTAGAGATTTATTTTAATGCTTTGTTTTCTGAGTAATTTCATTTTTAAGATATGTTTCCACCTTCAAACGACCATAACTCCACTTGAGATCACTGCAAAATCAAAAATATGACCACCGTTGGAAACAGCGTTAATTGGATAATCCAGCTATTTGATGTCAAATCGATTTTATAAGACGACTTAATAAGTTAGTAAAAAGTTCCAGTCATGCAGCATAATCGTATGAGCGGATTTTCGTAAATTATCTTAGTATATAGGTATTGTTAAATTGTTTTGAAAATTTAGGATTTTAACTAGGAAGAAATGTTCACTACCGATTTTGTGGCAAATAAACTTGACCTAAATAATTTTCGGAAATTCAAAAATGTTTTAGCAAATTTTTCGAAAAAAATGAAGCTTTTTTTTTTTTTTTTTTAAATCCATTTTTGACAAATGTTAATGAAATTTAAGTTCCTACTTTTTTCAGCACAAATTTCTTGTTTTTCTAGTTTATTGTTACCGAATAAAGTTCTTTTGACTAAAATTCTGCTAAAAAAAAAATTAAAAATTTTTACCCGTTTTTAGCTACAAGCATAACAACGATAACTACAAAGCGATAACAACGAAGACACACCGGTGAGAGGCCCACTTTGTTCGATATTCACGTACGCACTGACTCAATGTTGCGCGACATTGTTCAAAGAATCCCATTAAGTATGGGACTCAAAAAATACTAAAACGCAACACACGAGATGCAAGACTCAATGTCGCGGAGCGTCCCGGATGCAAGAAAATGAGTCCGAGACGCAGCTCCGCGACAAAGAGTCCGAACAAAGAATCCCAGGGCGTACTAGGCTTTAGCCATGGACTAACTAGCCGAAAATGGAACGCGGGATGGGAACGAAATGTGTGACGGATGATTTTCACGTACAACCGAGCCGTTGGTAGGGAAATGGAATTTCCGCCATTTTAATCGCACAGAAATCGTTCACCATTCGTTGGAAAGCTCTTGATTTATCACGAATTTATTTCGTATTTTTTTTCGTAGTTTCATACTATAACTATATAAATTGATGTTATAAATGAATAGTAAACAATGACGCTTGTTTGGTTGTCACTTGGTTGCGCGACAACGCAATTTTCGTAGTTTCATACTATAACTATATAAATTGATGTTATAAATGAATAGTAAACAATGACGCTTGTTTGGTAGTCACTTGGTTGCGCGACAACGCAAACACATTCTGTGTTTCAATAATTTCGTCCGAAGTATGTAAATAGAGGTAACCGGGGGTCCAGGGGGCTTGCCCCCTGGCGAGGCGCGGAGCGCCGGGTTTCTTTTTTTTTTTTTTTTTTCTTTTTTTTTGAAGCTTTGGAAAATAATTTTTTTGTTTAATTTATTAAACGTCTACCTATGATATTACGCTTATGTATTGTTAAAAATATTAAAAGTAAAGTTTTTTTGCGAGTTGAAATATGGGGCTACACCTTTCATAAAGGTGTGGTTGGGAACACACCAGAAGGCTCGTTATAGCCCCTCGTATCAAATACAGCGGATCTGACTGCCTGACCCTCCCGTCCGACCCTTCCAGAAAAGACGGAAGCTAGGCTCCGCGAAAAAAAGCTGAGAGGTCGCAAAAAAAGGGACGACCTCCTCGCACTAGAGACGGAAAAGGACAAGCCACAGCCGTGATATCAAGAGTTGTGGGTTGTTATGTTTTGTCGCATTGCAGGAGGACAACACCACTTTCATCCACGTATCACCCCCATTCACGTATTACCAGACGCTGGCTATACTTCAGCGTCAATGGCTTCTCAATATTGGCGAACTCGATGATACATACGTTCTCTGAGCCTTTAAATACTCCATAACTATCGACTGTTCACATCCCTCGGATGCTGTCTACTAGTATTAGGGTAGAATTATAAGACATGGTTAATCAGCGTTGTCAAGGTAGTTTTATGGTTTTGGTGGCGTGTTTTTTTTTTTTTTTTTCAATATTTTACATTTCAATAATTATGAAAGAAATCAAAATTCCCTCCCCCCCTCTCCCTACAAAATTTTTAGGTTTAGATTTCAAGGTGCTTGGAATTCGAAAAACAAATAAAAACAAAGTCAAAAGGTGGGCAGTGTCGCTTTCTCACTTATTGTACCTTGGATGTTTAGAATTAGTTGAAGAACTACTACTACTAGAATGATATGTATCTGTAGACATGTTATTATGCAAAATAGGGCTAAAATGCTCCTTTGCGCATGCGCAAACCCTACTAGCAATTCAACGGCATTCACCATTGATAGTTTCAAGGATATATAGATAGATTGTCTGGAGGTTAACAAAGACCAACTTTGCTATCATGATAAAACCCACAGGCATCAGCTTGAAATAAATTCCCAAATACTTGGTGAAGGAAACAGTTATTATAAATCAATGTTGGGATATGAGTACAGACTTCTATTGATCTGATGGCAATGAAAGTTATAGGAGTTAACCCACACTATCCTTGAAAATTTCATTAAAATCGGGTCATTACTCTTAAAGTTTTCCTGAGTTAACCAATTTTATTTTCGCGCATGCGTAATATTTATCACACAACCAACCACGATATAATTCATTGGGCCTGTTTCTGGACCATGTAGCCAACTACCCCCTAAATTTGAACATTGCTGAGAAACCAACGTAATAAGAAATCAACACTTGGTCATGCGCTCAGTGCTATGTACCACAATTTTATCATCTTATATCAATTTCAACATAATTGTATCAGTAATACATACTGTGCATTCGCCAATATTAAATCATTGAAATAAGCTTGTTTTCCACAGTTTTCATCCGATTTGGATGACATTTTCAGGGCATGTGCGAGCTAGGGGGTAGACAGTCCCTTGTCAGTTTCGTCGTTGTCAAATCAATACTTCACTCTTCGCATGCGCAAATGTAAATTCTAGAAGTGATCATTTTCTCACGCCCTGGTCGTCCGATCTCGCTCAAATCTGGATGATATTTGGAAGATGACGATTTGATCATCCCATATCAATTTCGAAATGATTTAATCATTAATGGTTACTCACCATGCGCCTATGTGAAATCCTTGTAACGACCTTAATTTCTACTGTTTTCATCCGACTTTGATGAAATTGTCAGTGAATGCGCGGGTTAGATTGTGCATGGTCCCCTATCAGTTTCATTGTTGTCAAATCAATACTCCATTCTGCCAATGCGCAGACGTAAATTCCATTGTATGCTATATTTTTTCACACTCTAGTCGTTCGAATTTGCTTAATTTTGGATGATAGTTGGAAGAAGATGACTTGATCATCTCATATCTATTTCAACACGATTGTATCATTAGTAGCTACTGTGCATGCGCCAATGTGAAATACTTGTAATGACCTTAATTATCACAGTTTTCATCTACTTTTTATGAAATTGTCAGCAATAAGCGGCTTAGGTTGTAGATGGTTCCGTACCTATTTCATTGCTTCCAACTCATCAATTAATTCTAACTCATCAATTAATTCTGCTCTTGCAAAAACTTGCTCTTGCAAAAACTTAATTTTTGATTTTCCTTGAAACTGTGGAAATTAAGGTCATTACAAGTATTTCACAATGGTGCATGCGCAGTAGCTATTAATGATACAATCGTGTTGAAATTGATATGAGGTAATAAAGTCATCTTCTTCCAACAATCATCCAAATTTAATTGACTAGAGTGTGAAAAAATGGAGCATAATAGAATTTACGTTTCCTTATGCATAGAATGATGTATGGACTTGGCAACAATGAAACTGATAGGGGACCATGTAAAACCAAACCCGCGCATTCCCTGAAAATTTCATCCAGATCGGATGAAAACTATGGAAAATAAGCTTGTTACAAGGATTTCATGTTGGAGCACGCGCGCTAGCTATTGATGACACAATCATGTTGAAATATATATATGATAAAATTGTCATTGGCCAACTATCATCCATATTTGAGTGAGATCGGACGATTAGGGCGAGAAAAAATTATGCTTGGTATAATTTTCGTTTGCGCATGCGCAGAGTGAGGTATTGAGTCAACAACGATGAAACTGATGGGGACCGTCTAGCCCTTAGCCCCACATCTCCTGAAAATGTCATCTAAATCGGATGAAAACTGTGGAAAATAAGCTGGTTACAAGGATTTGCGGACACACACACACAGATCAACAGACAGACACGAAACCAAAGTTGTTCAGAATGGTCTAAAATGTAAAACGCGAGTGGAAATTTCGATTTTGAAGGCCGAAAATGTTTTTTTTTTTCTCCCAAAATTCAATGCTCCTGCTAGCTTTAGGTAGACCCGGAAGCAAAGTATGAATACACCATGCGAGAGAGAGACCGTGTTCCCCAGATTGAGACAGCATATGTCCATATGTGCCGTATTGATTAATTGAATAATTATGGCATTCGATTTTGAAACAGAAATGGGTTTTGAGTTTCAGTTATTTACGAAAAGGTTTTTTTCTTAATTGACTCATTAATAACACTGTTGTTGCTACTGTAGAATCCACAAAAAGAAATAACAAACCATTATTTAACGCCTTCCGCTGAACCCCGAAGTTCCCAAGTATCCAAAGTTCCTGAGAGTCCATCTTTTATCTTTCCCGAGAAGACTTTCTCCATTTCCCTTATAAGAAAAGGTGGAAAATTTCCGAGTTTCGTCGAGTAGGAGGGGTTCGGGGGATGTCAGAAGGGGGTGACCCAGATACCCAGAGATCGTTGACACGGTCTTCCAGTGACCTTAGCCCTTCCTCTTCCACACGCCATAACCGATGCCATCCATTATTAAATGGAATAGCGGGGGCTGTAGATGGGGGGAAGAACAGTGGTCTTTTGTCTCAGGTTGAAGGTTCAAATACGGATACGTGAAACAAAATCATGAATGAAAATCCACAAGACCATAATATACTGCAAATTCCAGACAGATTTAATGGCTTTTTAGTTACTTTTAGCGAATTTTTGAAGAAAATTAAGCTATTGCACTCGCCTCAAAATTTGTAGTAAGTGAATTTTTGAAAAAATTTTATGCAGAAATCCGTTTCAGGCTATTCTGAATCATATTCTGAAGTTTAACGCATTTTTTTATGTATGTATATATGTATATATGTATGTATATATGTATGTATATATGTATGTATGTATGTGTCATTCCAGACGATAACTGTCCGTAGAATTGTGCTAGAAACTTCAAACAAATTTTAAAATGTTAAGGACACAAAACGAAAGTTCAAGTTCGTTGGCCAGCATGATCGGATTACATCTTCGGGTTGAAATTTTCAAAAATGTAGTCAAAAATTTCAAAATCGCCTGTTTTTTGCGATTTGTTGTGCGAAATAATTTTTTCAGCATACTAACATGTGGTATATTCGGAATCAGCGTAAAATTTCCTATAAGAATATGTATCAAGTTTTCAAAAATTTCAAAGTTGAAAAATCAGTCAAAAATCGAAATAATGCCGTTCGCTAGTTGTAAAAATCGGTAATATTTGCATGAAACATTGTCCAAATTCAGATTGAACTACTCTTATGGAAGTATCCCTGTATAACCAATCCTAGAACCATGCTGTTTAAAACGTAGGTGCTTGTTAAAAAAAAAAAAAAATGTAATCACAACTGATGAGTTTACTCTGTGAAATATTCCGTCCTCCGATTCTCTCGGTCGCTCTCTTTAATGTTTTACGCTCAACTGTTTTAGGACTTGATGTAGCTTTAATACTGACTGTGGCTTAGAAAATATCAGCCATGAAATTATGAAGAAGTTCTATTTATGTACGTACCTACTAGCACGCAGACCCAAGGTAGATCCCAAGGCCTCACTCCGCTCGGCCGTCACTAACGTTAATTCCTAAGCCTCGCTCTGCTTCCCCAAATTCAACGTAGCGCACGTTTGCGCATGCGCAGATCAAAAGTGGCGGGTGTTTTGGACGCAAAATTGAACGCAGAATCCGGTTCCGGAATAAAAAGTGGGGGTCATCGGTCAGAAAAAAAAAACTTGCCCTTCGCGCATGCGCACTTTCATATGACGTCGGTGTGTTATTTTATTTTATGTCAAGATTTGATGATGTTATGATAGGATACTGTTAAGATTTCAACTGCCTTCAATACTGACCACATTGGACATCGAAATCTATGAATATTTACCTACATTTGTCTTTGAATCTACAAGATTAGTTTAATAATGATAAAGTATGAGTACCTCCTAATTATTTTTAATAATTTGATTCCATGTTTTTCTATCAAAATCATAAACTAAAATTTCTCTACACGATCAATAGCGACTGAAATGTCGAAGATTTCTTCAAAAATTCGCTCATGAGGTCATGCTGCATGACTGGACTTTTTTTCTTTGAATTTATTTACATACCTGATGGTATTTACATTAACTTATTACCTTTTGAAACCGGTATTATCTTTTTTATTATTTTTTTTCCATAAAATTGGTTGTTACCTCAGCCCTCCAGCACCAACGTCGGAAAGAAAAATCCTAGCAGGAAAAAATAAACTATTATATATATATATATATATATATATATATATATATATATATATATATATATATATATATATATATATATATATATATATAATACTAGAAGAGCGAATTTAAAAATAAGTTTGTTGGTTGCCAACGTTCACCGTTTACCTATGTCGGATATATTAATTACATAAACGAGACAATGGAAAACTGTAACCTATTTTTTATCATTTAATAATTATTAACAGGACGTTTCCGTTTGTTTTCGTCACGTTACGAGCGTCACGTCACGGTGGGGTTTTCTATTTATTTTCATGCGTTACTAGGGAAATGTAACTCCCTTAGATTTCATAGCAGGAAAATCATTAGCCACTTTTTGGAATGCTCTCATTTTATAACAGAATCTCATAATCCCTAAGCCTTTGTAGTGTCAAGGAAAGCTGATTTATTACGCTCAGTTATAAACTAATATTGCTAAGTAACCATAATGAACTAATAATGTGTAAAATTAATCATTATTAGATGATCTGACTGTGGAACCATAGTTCTACTGTCCGTTTTTTTTTCCATTATCAAAACACAATATTTATCTAATAAATGAAATGAAATCAAACATAAACAAATAAACAGACGTATTTAAATGTCTGGCGGAAAAACGTATAATTAATGGAAAAACAAGCATTTTGTTGCCGTTTTCTCAGTGTGCCTCTGAGATGCATAGCTACGGCGCGAATTATGGCGAATTGGGTTTTCACCCTCACCTATGTGGCGGTCTTCGAGTATGGGCGAGACCATTTCTCACTGAGCACTGTGGCATGCTGTCGTTGGAAGTGCTGAAACTCCTTAGCAAGAGCTCCATCACAAGTTCAAACAAAGGGGGGAAATGGCGCTCTCGAATCTTCAGCCGCAGTGTCATACTTAGCTTGCTTTGGAGCTGCTGCGTATTCAGCTGCGAGAGGCCATTCGAGGTGGGCACAGGAGACAGCGTCAGCGTTAACCACGCGATCGTCAAAACCGCTAGTCTCTCCCTATGCCACATCCCTTGTACTGCCATGTCAGCTACCAGAGCTGGACTTCTCACCATTCCTTTTCGAAGTATTGGTTCTATTGTCACCCCTCGCCAAGCCATGTTAACTATGTCTGCACAGACGCTCTAATAATGTCAAGATCTCTCTTCATTTGCCCTCCCATTTTACAATTAAGGGCATGGCTCAATTCCATTAGTTCGTCGCAGCCATCACACTTGGTGGGCAGGTTCCTGGGTTTTAACCCATAACGAATTGCCAACGCATCACGGAGATGAGAGGATGACAGCCAGTAGAATGAGTTTTAGCCACTGTGAAGCACCTCTTGCTCGCTGAACTATGTGCTGTAGGTAGGGTGGTAGAATTGACACTTAAAGTCTGCTTTTACAGCTAATTCTTCTTTGTTTTCTTTTGCGTTTCTCTCTGAGGTCCCTATCAACTTCATTTCCTTAACTAGTCAGCTGGAACTCCGTCTCTTGCTTTATTGCATTCACCAGGTGGGCTGTGGCCTGACTGAAAACTTTCAATGCCAATCAAAATACCAATCTTGCACCCAGTCTAGCAAGCATTTCCAATAAATCTATGAGGTTTGAGAGTGCGTCATTTCCAAGGATAACAGGGATAGGATCATTAGGAGACCAAATTCTGATCCGCACTTATTGGTGCCGCGAACGCCAACAATAAATTTAGAAAACAGATAGCGAATGAAAACGAAATATGAAACTAACTTATAAGTTCAATACTCTTGCACGACCTAATCTGAGTGCTCTAAAACATAAACCTCAAACGTAACGGAATAAATTGTCTTATTCATTAAGTTTGTTTTCATTAGTTTCGTATCCTAATTGCCTTCTATTGAAGCTCCCGGTTGATTTTGGAATAAGTTGAAAAAAAAAGGGAAATAGAAAAAAAAGAAGACTGGCTGACATATAGGTATAATGACAGATTTATATTATTAGATAGTTTTGAGACCAACTTTTAAAGTGAAGTCGAATGACTTTTGACATTTCATGTCTTTACCTTGACACATTGAATCGAAAGGTGTTACGTTACGTTACCGAAAAGTGTTACTTTCCATTTTCTGATGATTATCGCTTACTACCAAATTGTTCTACGGAACAGTATCTAGGCCATTTATCATCGTGCAAAAATCCGCCAGTCATTGGAAAGCTCTCGATTTACCTAACCTTTATATACCATCCGACCTTTTAAATTAACACGTTCACTGTGGGACGAGGCATGTTTTTATTCTATTTTTGGACTCTACGCATCTTGAAACGTACCTAAAACAAGAATTGTGAGATCGGGCTAACATTTTTATTGAAAATAATCAAAACTTGAAAAATCAGCATATCCACTTCCAATAAAAACTCAACCTTTCAAACACTAATCGCAACAGTACGTAAGTACTTGATTTCATTCTATTTCTGATACTTATTGCTTCGCGACTAATATTTAAGGGCGAACATTAAAAAAGTATCTTTAAAAATTGTCCAACCCAATGCAATATATAGATTTTCAGCATTAGTTCAAGTTCACTAAATTGGTAAAACAGTAGCCCGATAACTGCTATTGCACTTCATCAAACCCTATGCGGTTTTTAATTTTCTTACCTACATTTTTGAGCTTATGTGAGGGCATTCAAGCTAGAATAGCGGCCGTGCAATATACAAAAGAGGGAAATCCTGAACTGCGGTTGTTTCCCAACAGTTTTTCAGCTAGAGATCCACCCGAAGGGCCGGACGAGGGGATAACGATGGAAAAGCGCCTTAGGGAAAGCGGCTTTACCACATGATTGAACGCCGGAGCTGTGCAGGCTATTTCTCGATTCCTTTGTGGTCGAACGAGCTGGTAGTTTTTCACGAGTGTTTTCTTGTCAAATAGCTTCTGAAATTCACCATTTACTCATAGAGTATGCATAGCTCATTTTCCTTGCCTCTGGAACATTAAGTTCGGATATTGGCTAGACCTCATGGTGGTGACACCATCAGGGGCATTCAATATTGACGTTTCAACTGTCTCTTGGTTCGGAAAAGATTCACATGTGAACATAAATGCTGTCAAAATCAGGAAATACCTTGTTGACGCTCAACAGCGAATAGCAGCACAGCTAGCAAACTATAATTTACGAGTAGATATGTATATGGTTCAGGTCACGGCCCACTCTTTGGATTTGAGAAATTTCTTTTAGTACGACTTTTACACCCAAGAAGAGATTAGAAATGCCAATTATTATGAACATTCATTTCTCAAGGTCTTCTTCAGAAACTCCCGCAACATTGTAAATAATAATATTGTTTAGTTTACTTTACATCTCTTTTTGAGCAGTTCTATATTTTGGTCCAATTGTTTCATTCCGATTTCAAATGACTTTATCTTAGTTTCAAAACTCATAATTTTAGTTTGAATGATTTCCAAGGTGCCAAGACATTGTGGTCGTCCCTGCAGTTCTTGATAGCAGACTCCTTTGCTGATCTACGTTGGATTTCGAAGTTAGCAACTGCAGCAGCCAAGCTTTCGGAAAAACACAATATCAATAAATTTCTCTTAGAAAATTAAATTTCGGAAAAATTCGTTTCACCAATAAGAGTTTTATTACGTTTTCTCGCGGGAAGAATTGAAATGATACTTCGAGTTGTAAAATCAATACTGTTCATTTATATAATTACGGAGTGGGTTGCAAACACGTCTAGACTCCACGGTGGTCATGGCTGAACTCTACCTAATTAATATTGTTATCAGTAAAGTATGATTGGTCGATCTCGGAAGCTTAAAGACATAAGATAAATAGAGAAGAAAAGAATCATTTCGAGGCCTAATCGTTTCATTGATGAAGTTAGCTAAAAATGATAATGTGATTTTGGTCTAATGGATGATAATTTTGAGTTGATTTTATGAAAACCCACGGAATGTTCAATTTCATGTTATATTTAGAAACTAGAAAGATATGAATGGCCGTATTTCACTCGGCTTCAAGTTTCACGGTCATTTTCTAATAAAAACTCACTGTTTCAAATTATGCAAATTGCTACCGAAAATTGAAGAAAATCAATATTTGCAAAGTTTATTGGAATAAACCGGTTAAAAATCCGAATTCTGCATTAAATTCTGTAAAGAATGCGTCTAGTTTTGAGACTTGAAAAACCGGTAATCATATTATGTTTACATTAACAACTTTATACCGCTTCACGGTCATTAATTTCAATAGGGCGTCCCTCCTAAAATATGCCAAGCCTTACTAATATTATCTAGCTTCAGAGGGACATCTTTAAAACAAATTCAACGATTGGAGCCCAGCCTATTTGTCTCAAATCTATTTCAGTAGGACGTCCCTCTGATGCTAGGTAATATTAGCAAGTCTTCGCATGTAGTACGAGGGACGCCCTATTGAAATTGATGGCCGTGATGCATTTTATGGGTTTTATTCGTGTAATCGCCAACAGACAAATACGATTACACTAATACAAATATAATCGCTGTTGACTCAGAATCAACTTATCGCGATTACAACCGTATTCGTTTCGACGATAAGATTATGCCCAACACTGGTTCGAGTGTGGGCACAGAGTTACCCAGAGAAGGTTATTCCAAGTAAATAAAACCGATTTGAGACCTTTAACCACCTTGGATGCTGGAGACGTTTTTTCAAAAACTTTTATTTTGACTTTTTCCACCTGAAACACATAAGTCGAAACACTGTGCGCCGCTGCGTGAGTGTATTCATTTGTCATATCTCCGATAGAGAAAGCATGAGCGGAAAGTCGAGGAGGTGGGAGAAGCTGAAAGAGAGAAAATGCCGTAATGGAGGAAATGGTAATTTATGAATGTATTCTCCTAAGCCTGGAAACCGCACGTTTCCCGGGCATATGGCTCCGATCCAACAACTTCTGCCCGCCTCCTCTCCCAGTCGCTACTTGACTGCGTCCCCGACATTCCCGATGTGACCCCCATCCCCTCGTTTTCTCCTGTTTCGTCGATTGTAAATGACTTCTTTGTCTAGTTATCAGACCAGCGGATTTCAAGTGTCTCTCCATCGCTTCGGTAAATAACGGTCTTATAGTAAGCCAAGCTGTGGGATCCACCAGAAATAAGCCATCCTGTTTACAAAGTTGATAAACCATTAATGTCTTATATTGGGTTATTTCTGGCGATTTTGAAAAATGTGGTTAGAGAAATTTGGGTTAATAGAAAATTGAAACTAATAACTGAATTAAGAATGTATTTTGTGAACGAAGTGAAGAAACAATGTAGGAATTCAGAGCACCACTGTTTTTATGCAAGTTTGAACTATGATAGTACGGGGTACACAAAAATCAGTAATAGTTGGATGGTTGTGAATATTTGAAAGGCTAGGGGTGAGTTATTTAGTTTGAACGCAATGCCAAATAGGACGGATTGACAGTATAACTTTGCCTTGTGTAATATGAGGGTTCCGGATAATATACACTACCTGGCAAGATGCCCAATTTTGGCGGAATTTTGATTTTGCTGCTTGAAGAAAACTTTGTTGGCAGATGAGGAATTGATTATGGCGCTAAATGGCAATAACTGGCGAAAATCGCATCTTTACATTGTTAATTCGCAACGATACAAGAGAGAATTGTTGAGGGAGTATAATTATTATTAGGTGAGGATACAGCCGTTGGGATATGGATTTGTTGCCCATCTAGAACTTAAATTATAAGGATAACAAATAGGAACATTTTTTTAGTGTTTGTTTGTAGGTAATTTGAATGGATTTGATCTCTACCGTTATTTAGGGTGCTGTTTCCCAGTTATTTGTGAAAGTTGATTGTTAGAATGTTTGGCTATATGCCCTCTAATATTTTTGAATATCATGTAGGTAATATGCTCGGGTGGATTGTCGGAGCCTTTCTTTTCATACTTTCAATTTATTGTACTTGTTTATACAGCCTGTGTACGTTTATACTTACATATACTGCAAGATTTATACACGATGTATTGTTACTGCGTTGATAGTTGGTCAACTACACAGACGGCATGATGTCAATGTCGAAATAATATTTGTTTGATTTGTTTTTTGAGTTCTATTGCTTTCGAATTAATAACCACTTCTTCTTCTTCTTCTTCTTCTAGTAAGCCAAGCTTTGGAATCCACCAGAAATAAGCCATTCTGTTCACGAAGTTGATACATCATTGATGTCTTATATTGGGTTATTTCTGGTTGTTTTGAGGAATGTGGTTAGAGAAATTCAGAAAAAAAAGTGTACCGACGGACTACCTTGGTGGCCTCCTGACCCACGCTTTTAGCCAACAATTAAACTCACTGAAACTTAAAAAAATTGGGGTAAAAGCACCAATTGTTGACACTATAGAGGGACATCTCTCATTGATCCCGTGCTTTATACCAAGCGGTTCAAAACATTCAACTTCCAAGTAGGTATTTTAAATAGTATGTTCGTTGTGAACAATTTGCATGCAATGCTTCAAATAATTTTGTTTATTATCATGAAGCAATTTTTACAAATTCAGTTTCTTTAAACAAAATGTTGACACAAATACCTTCAGAAATCCCAAATGTTGACATTTTAAGTATTTCTTTTACCTAATTTCTTAGACACACAGCGATGTGGAACTTAATTATTCCACGTGGAGTTAACTGGTTAAAGGTTCTGGTAGATCGCGTGTCCCTGGACAATATCGGTCCATTCCTAGTAATTTCTTTCGGTGATTCTTCCATTGGCTCATCTATATTAGATAATCCCTTTTACCCTTTTCTTTTTCCTTTCACCTGTGCCATCCTGCTGAATTCCACCTCGTTCTCTACCAATGTAACTGAAATTCCTTGAACAAATTAAATCGTCCTCGCTGTAAATAGTCGAAGGATCCCATTCCTTTGATTCAGTTGAAGATTCTGACAGTGATGAGTGAAAAACTCTCCTTACAGTTTTTTGATCGGCCACGACTTATTTTTTCCTCTTAATTTCTTCTTTTTGGCAACTCGATACGTATTTTTCTCATTTATATTGTCCCTTTAGGGTCAACAAACTATGTCAACTTTAGGAACCGAATGTCAACATTGGAACAAGCTACGTCAACTTTAGGTTTCATTAAATGGAATGAAAAAATTCAAGTATCTCTATATTCGCCTTGCTGATTTAAAGATGAATATCATCTTTACAATGAAATTGAAAGTTTCTTCTAATATTGGCACATGTGTCAACATTAGGACACTAACACGTTTTATGGAACCTAATGTTGCCAGGGAACAAAACCATATTTTGTTGAAATTCTGGATTTTCATGCTTACGCCTTCTTCCTCATGTTTTTCATATATCATCAGATTAAATCGTAATCTCAACTGCAGAGCTGTGACAATGTCACTAGAGTGACAGGTTACGGTTGTCATCCATATCGCATCATCCAGACAGTTTATTACGTTCATCATAATCCGTGGAATCGGTCAACCTCAACATATACTTTGTTATCCGCCGATTGACACCAATTTTGATAATCCACAATGTCTCATTTTTTTTTTTTTTTTTTTTTTTGATTTGAAATTGAATTGTCAACATTTGTATAAGTGTTAACAGTTGGTGCTTTTACCCTAGTGATTTTTCCTGATTTTTCGGTGTTACTATTATTATTTATATTAATTTGTTCCCTGCGCTGTAATAAAATATAAGTAAAATATAAGATACAATTTTCTTAATCGAAATCCATTTTAAAGCATTTTGAAACGATTCCTGGAGTTTGGTTTTTTCATATGTATTCAAGGTATGCATAAACAGTATGTATGTATACAGAGTATCGAGTTATTAGTGCAGAACACGACAATGAAGCCAGAATTGCGATATGTTATTCCGTTCTCGGATTATAGCTGATGAACTATGAAGAAGCGCAATTTTTCCTACAGATAGTCAATTTTAGAAAAAATCGCGCTCATTCGTAATTCATCAGCTCCCATCCGAAAACTGAATAACGTATCGAAATTATTCTGGCTTCAAAATTTTATTCAGGAATAAGAACTTTTCAATGTGAGGTGTCACTCGGCAAAAAATTTGAAAAAATTGCCCAAGTACCCAAAAAAAACCTTTGAGTGGTCCAAAAACTTTTGATTTTTTTCTTATTTTAATTTTCTCCAACCCTTGTATCTGGCACCCCAAAAACGCTTTCTCAAAAATTGTAGAAAAACGTTGGGGGGGGGGGGGGGTACTACTTTCAGGACACCTTGTATAATATGTGTGTGTCATTCCAGGCGATAATACTATCGTCATGATTAAGATGAAAAATCGGTGAAAAACCTGTTTTCACCAAAAATCCAAGCATTTCATACAAAAGGATGAATTTATTGTACAGCCTTTTTTGAGATCAAAGGATTTGTCAAATTAAAACAAAAAACCTGCTGGAAAAACAGCGTTAATAGTCATCAATTTTTTTGCCAGGATTGTCATCATTGCCATCAACAATTTTTACCAGAATACTACTCAAAGTCTGACTATGAACTGGAATATTAAACAATTAGCACCTAACAGTTTACTGAAAATTTTACTCAAATATCATTTCAATGCGTAATATTCTATAAAAACTGCAAATGAATGTAAAAATGCAAGATTTTTTTTTTTTTTTTTTTTTTTTTTTTTTTTTTTTTTTTTTTTTTTTTTTTTATAAATGAATAGCCGAATATTGTGAAGAAGGAGTATTTGTTCCATAAAATTGATAGTTATCTGTTTACACTAACCGCTCAAAATAAAAAATTATTTAACAGAAATATAATCGATATCTTGCGAGAATTCGTTCATATGATCATGCTGCATGCCTGGAACTTTTAAAGTTAATAATGAACGCTTGAGTTATTGCAATAAAAGCGGTATCACAGTAGAAGTGTATTGGTGTACAATCGTAGTGTTCTCACCGAATCTTTTAGTGAATTGGTGGGGGGGAGGGGGGGGGGGGGGCAACGACATACATCTGTAGACAGTGATCTACGTAGAAGGGATAAAACTTTGCCTAACAAATTGGATTGTTTTTAATATTGAATCAAGATTACCAAGACTGTAAAATTGGTACACAAACATTAAAAGTTGGATTTTCTTCTTACTACCGCACCCGTGGAAGTTCCAGATCAGCTGATCTGCAAAGGAAGGATCAGAATTTTTGATGATTATTTTTTTCCAAGGCTTCATCTTCCGTGAACGACCACTAGTCGTTGGGATTCGAACCCATGAGCTATCACGGTGTCCCAATACATGGATGTGGATCCAAAGTATATGAAAGAGCGTGTATTGTTTTTGTTGAAGAAAAAATCCATCAAATACAAAACAGCAACTTATTCTAATGTTAGTGTGATTTCGCAGAAACGGAAGAAGAAATACCACTACTCAAGTATTGGTCTAAACTCGGAAAATGATGGTGAACAAACCTTGTTTTTGCCATTTGTGACAATGAACTAATGCTCGTACTCGCAAATATTTAAAATATCTGAGATTAATATTAAATTATCTCAATGGATAAAGGAAAATAATATTTAGACAGAATTAAGCCACTTGTGGTATGTTTTATTCAAGGAAGTATTTATGATTTGCTCCAAGAAGAATACTAAAGGGGTTCTGACTAGATCGACAGTAGTTACGTTCGATTAACTCTTCATTAATAATGCGAGGCGCCGCAAGGGGTAAGGTGAGGGTGAGACTGGATAGCAATTGGATGAGGTATAGAGATATTGGGAATCAATAAATGATATGTCGATATTGCTAATTTGGCAGACTGGGGGTGGCTTACCGTCTTGTTCAGAGGTTAGAAACACTATGAGGTCCCCCTTAAGTGTATATGTGAGTTCTAATCTTTGGCGGACAAGCGGTGCAGCTCGTTGGCTGTGACTCGTAAAGGTGGGTTCACATCCATCCGGTATTGTGGAAATGCGGCAATGCGTCTGCGGTATGGGAGGGGAGTACGGGATTGCGGCAGGCCGTTCACAACCCTTCGGTTGTTATTAATGCGCTATCATTGTTTGTGTCTTCTATTACCATTGAATTCCCCTAACAGACCTCGGGTTTCTTCCCAAATTTTTTCCTAACTGTCACAAATTTCACGGACATCAAAGCTCCATAAACAACGTTGAATGATAAACTCTTAAATCATGAGGACATACACACGATTTTTATGTATGTACCTACATTAACAGCAAAGGCGACGTCGTTTTGAAATGAGACTGTTGGGTAATTATTTGGTACTTTCATCAACTACTTATCTCAAGATAACATTATGCGTATTTTTACCCAAAAAAATGTGTAGTTTGGCTCATTTCAAATCATTTAAATGCATTGATGCACCATAAGAAGTACTTACATACTTAACGTAGGTAATCTGTCCATTTCATTTCGTAAGAACAAGTAGGCGTATTTCAATACATCCTCTTCGTTTTGCATAAATGATATCTCTTCTCAAATACCTACTCATTCGACAAGCAGAAAATTGCTTATCTATAATCGAAAAATGTCTCAAAACACAAATGGAATAGGGTCATTAGGAAGGTAGGTTGTTTGTGAGATCGCAAAATCGGTAGGTACATACATACACCTAGGTATTTTTAACCCAACTCGGCCTCATCTGCATAAAACCGTGTTCAATTTGAGTGTTTTATTAATTTATTATTGTTATTCTTATACACGAGCGCTACAGAAATATATTTTCTATAGGTACTTAAAAGAACTCCAAATTCGAGGATCGTAAAAATACGGACTCGCACTCGATGACAGCCATGAAACAAGATAACACAACCACAACAGCTCCGACGGATGACGTAATTGCGGTAATCCGGTAAAATATATAATTTTTCAGATGTGGACAGTCCGTCTCAAGAGTGCTTGTCCAGCAAGATTCACCCAACACTTCCGACTGCCGGTAGCCAATCAGAAGGCCGAACGCATTGCCGGATTGCCGCACCCACCTTAACAGCTCCGATGCTATAAGTTCTGAGGTTACACATTTCCAATTACTCAGGTATCTGTCTCTTAGAATTCGGATCTTATAGTGCAGCAACTGATAGACGCGGCTTTGGTAGGTCACCTGTGTCCATCATATTGAATAAATTGAATTTACCTAAAACTTCGGTTTGGATATGCATTATTATAATTAACACAAGGACCCAGATTCATCGAATTACAATTACCACTTCGCGCGAGGTTGTCAAAGTTTCACTTCACTTGCACAACCGTTGTAACGACGTGATTGGGAAATTACCGTGAAAATGTATCCCTGGATGGGGAGGCCGAGGATTAAAACGGAGTGATAGTAGCGGCAAACTTCCCGCCGGATAACTTGGCGGAATGATCCAGAGGAGGGAATGACGGGGAAAATTGGAGCGAGGGAAACTCTCGCTTCCTATTCAGAATTCACCAACATCGGAAAACACAATCCTAATCCGCGCCCTACAACGGAACGACCCCACTGAAGCCGAATGAATTAAACTTCAAGGTATTTTCCTCCAGACTTCAAATCAAATTAGCCCAGTCCGAGATGGTGTGGGGGGAAAATAATTAACTCGAGGGCAGAATTTGATTCAGAGCTCGACTGGTGGACGGGGGAAATGTTTCAAACTGTTTTGAACTGGGTTGTTTAGTTAGTTAGGTCCCTAGCATTGTGAAGCTCCGTGCAGCCAACGCGTAGGTACGTTTGTTCAACCGGAGGTATTCGTGGGTTTTCTTGCAGATGGAATAAAATTGTTCACTCAACCAGGTATAATAACGAAGAGAACAGATGGACTCTGAATCATGCTAATGACGGTTGCTATCTGGTTTTAATGAAAAGACTGCGTTTAATTTAGATAGAATACATTACGTAGTTACTCTCTATAGTAGCCACAAGCATTTGGGCACCAACATCCAACGGTTTTTAGAACGGGAATCGAGGGCGTTGTTCTATTCAGCATTTTATACGACCAAATGAAACGCGTTTGAGCCACCGAATGGGGTGATTTCCCAAAACCAATCGCACCGATTAGCTCTACACCCCAATACCCTTCAAAGAATATTTCAATTCTAATTCGCCTCTTAATTTTCTGAACCCTTCAAATGAAAAGCAAATATTGAAATTTCTCCCTTAACGGGAGAAACAGATGGTCATGGATATGTCTTTCAGAAATCAGCTTTAGGAGCCAATCAGCTGATCAGAGGTCTATGCATTATCTAGTACCTATTGCTGACAAGTACCAGCTACTCAATAGTACTTATCGTGTAGTGCCTTTTTTTCGCATTATTTCATTATGGTTACTTAGCAATATCATTTTATAACTTAACGTAATAAATCAGCTTTCCTTGAAGATACAATGACTGATTGATCATAAGATGTTGTGATAAAATGAGAGCATTACAAAAAGTGGCGAACGATTTTCCTGCCATTAAAACTAAGGGAAGTTACACTTCCCTAGTAGCGCATCGGTTGTACGTGTAAATCAATAAAAATAAAGCTTTCTGTACACTTTTTTGGGCTAAAAAAGGCATATCCATGTCAAAACGTCTACCAAGTTGCGCTTTCCCAAGCTTAGTCGTATCCGACACATAACTGTAGAGATCAGTGAAACTTTTCAATAATCAAAATAATAACCAATCAAATTCCAGAAAAGATGATCAAAATCAGATAAAAACTGCTTGATGAGACTCGTACGGAGTAATAAAATCGTCGTTTCTCAACCAATCTACAAATTGAGTGTGATGACGAATATTGCAAGAGAAAATGAGACATGATGGGTTTCATGCTTCCTCCTATAAACTATCTACTTTTGTGGGATGAAATTTATTGGGAACCTAACTGAATCCAAATAATTCCAGAAAATTTCATCAAAATCGTATAGAAACGGCAGAAGTTATACGTGTTGCAAAGAGTTCACATTTACGCATGAGCTGCACCTAATAGTGACATGATGGTAATGAAATTGATAGGAGACGATTAAATTATATTTTCCTAACTACTGTCCAAATTTTGATCATTTCGGACCACTAGAACGTGAGATAATTGAACTTAATGGAAATCTCGATTGCCCATGTGTAGAGAGTGGAGTGTTGTTTTGTGAATGATGAAACTGGAAGGGGACTATTTGTAGCCTAATCTACAGTTTCTTTGAAAATTTCATCAAGATCTGATGAAAGCTGTTTATGCGTGTTTCAAGGGTTTCTAACTCACACTAACGTGTTAGTTTTGTACAAAAAGTGAAGTTGTAGTGATGAGAATGGGATTTCCACTCAATTTAGTAAAGAGTATGAGTATAGTCATCTCGTGCGTACCTCATTATTATGACAACTACAGCAGGATGAACGTCTCTATATCAAAGAAGGACTACCTATGAGAAGACATAAGAAGATCAGCGGCTGAGCAGAGAATAAGCAAGGAGCCCAACTGATTTACAGCGACAATGCAAGACTCCTCTCTCCGAAATTCGTGAGGAAAGTTCACTGGCGTGAGAAGCTAGAGGAATCCAGACGAACAATTAGCCTGAAGAATGAATGAATGAATATGCATCGATAGCTGCTCCCATCTTCTTGGGTGAAGTCTTTAGAGACGTGCCTAAGCTTGGATGTTTGAAGAATGTAGAAAGAACACATCAAGGGGAACTAACCTAAAAGCCTAGACTGGTTCAGTGTGTACGTGGTTCTAGTTAGGTTCGCGCCGATTTTCAGGATACCGGTACATTGTAACATAAAATAACAGATCTTTCAAGAGCCACCAAATACTGACCACAAAAGTAGGCTGATAAACAAATGTATTAATATCATAAGAAAAAGAGTTCATGAACAACAACCATGGATGTAATTCACCTTATCAAAGGAATTTCGTGAATTTTCCAAATTTTCCTCTATATAATTTTACTGTACAATAAATTACTGAAGATGATAGAGCCAGTAACCATTGTAACAAAATTTATATCACCCTCATTATTTTTGTTATCCGTTCACATAATAGGTTGGGTTTGCATCACTTGCTGGTCAACTCCTTATCTATTGCCAACAGCTCTTTTTACTATCATTGTCCAGGTTGACAGACACCCTACTTGTCTATTTCCCTACCTATCTGATTTTTAATCTATCTCATCACTGTTTATGAACTCTAAGCGTTGTATATATGAGGATTGTGAGTTACTGTGAACCTCACCCGACAGCACCTTCCTTTGTTCTTCACAACTGCTCATGTATCTTTACAACTTCAATAGATCTTCAATCTTGTACAAATTAACCAGATACCTCTTTCAAACTAGTACTGGATTCACACTAATCTAGGTACAGAATCACATTTATTTATATTCAGTACTTAAATGAAAATGAAATTAACAGGTAACACGAAGTTGAAAATCCAATAGTTGCTTTAACCGAATCCTAATACTCCTACTTGATTTTCTACAAGATGTTACCTTATAATTTAATTTTCGCTACAAGTGAAATTTTCGCACATATCCAAAGACACCCCTAAATATTCATGTAATAACTTTACATGAACGTTTTCTGTTTCAGCGGACAGCAGTTTCCTTTTGGCTAATGCACAAATAGTTGACTTCCCGATCGTCTACTGCAACGAATCGTTCTGTAAAATCTCAGGCTACAACAGAGCTGAGGTGAGTGCCACTAGTGTTTATACATCCTGCAACATAATTCAAACTACTTAATTTGAAATTAAACAGTAGTAGAGCCAACGTACGATCCAATTTCAGTATTTTGTATTTTTTATTCTTGAGTTTTATCGGTTTTGGGGGATAGTTTCGCACATCTATGTTACTACCATACCGGGAAGGTAAACAAACTTCAACCAAATAATTCATATTGCTATAAAAAAGAAAAATCACCATTACCTTTAAAAAAAATTTTTGCACTCATCAATGATTTGAGAACACATATTATTGAAATTATACTTACCACTTTTTTTTTGCACAACATACCTATATCCCTCTTTACTTAGTGGTTCATGAACTTTTTAGACTGTAATACTGCAAAAACAGCTAAATTATAAGCTTGACAATAATTATTCTCCGTTTTGTATAATATAATATGTACTGTATAATACATAAGTACTTGAGGAAATTTGAAACTTCAGGGTTCGATTTAGGATGCCATAAAACATATTCCTGTGGAAAAATTGTTAAAATTCCGTGAAAAAACTAGTAATTTGTTAACCCATTTCAATTGCGTCGTAAGATGAAGGGATGGGTTCAGTTCGTTGATAAACAGAAAAGGTGATGCTCGGATGGTATAGAGAAGCGTGCCTCCATCTAGCAATTACTGGACGAGAGGCCCTAGGGGATGTTGTTCCACGCATCCAATGGAATCGTCAGAAGAGGCCGCCTTGGGTCCGGCCGAAAACACCTGACCCTTCCTGAAGGTCGCTACAACTATCACAAAAACGTTAAAAAAAAAAAATAAATAAATAAAATCTGAGCGGACGGTTTGAAATGAGACATACCATTTCTTGTTTTAAAAATTATCCGCAACAACCTATCATTTATATTGGGCCTCAGTCAATGGCAGGATGGTGCGGAAAATCTTTAAAGCAAGAAATCATCTCAGATTAAGAGATCTCATTTTATACGGTTCGCTGAAACTTTGATCGTCTGAGAAAAGTAAAAAAAACTTTTTTTAGTTAAAAGTTGTACTCCCAGTTACCAACTTTCACGTCTCCAGCTCAGTTTAACGCTCAAAACCCCAATAAAAAGGAAAAAACACAGTGATCCCATAATTTGGAACACAATTTTTAAAAACTCGCTTACTTTTTTCAGTGAATTTTTTGCTGTTAACCCTTAAATAATGAACTGTTTTTGAAGTTTTTTTAAATTTAAATTATTCAGCATAAACTCAGCTTTTCAATGGTCTATACAATTTTTGTAAACCCTTGAAAGAGACCTAGTTGGGCGACCATTTGTTTGAAGACGCGAAAATCGATTTTTTTTACAAAATGAGTTCTTGGTTAACTTCAGACTGGACCATTCTATTGAACTGAGATTAGCAGTGAACTCCTTTTCTAGATGTCTATTTACCGAAAAATGAGTGATTTTACGGTCCAGCCACCACGACTACGAAACTAAGTTGTTTTTTCGACAAAGATCCCTTAATTTTTCACAATTATATATATATATATATATATATATATATATATATATATATATATATATATATATATATATATATATATATATATATATATCCAAGAATCGTTTCAGGATGCCACAAAACGGATTTCAATGAAGAAAATTTTGAAATTTTGATTTTAATTTTTTTGGGGCCATTGAAATAGTGTCATTTTCTACGAAACAATTACGTGTGATTTAGGTGAGGGAGAGTGGGAGAGAGGTTAATGATTGTCCTTGTTTCCTGGCTGCCGTTTACAGAAGTGAAAATGGATTCAATGTGATAGAGCAAGATGACGTACACTGTAGATATTTTACAATAATCGGATGCCATGTTAGGCAGAGACGGGAATATGTTCAGGGAACTGCATAAAACTCACCTCAATACGAAAAACATTGGATGCTAGGTTGTGGGAAAACTGCTGATCTGAGTAAGTTTCAGCAGAAGGGTAAATTGGGGTCTGATGCGGTCACATACGTTCTCACTTATCGCGGTCTTGTTGCATAAAATGTCCATTTGTCTCGTTTTCTTTCTTCAACCTCTGAGTACGGTCTCTTTGGTTGAATTGTCGATATCTGTCACATACCCGTTGATTCAGTCCTTGAATCGTTGGCAAGCCTGTACTCTCATCCCGTCTGGTATCACCCCATGGTGGGGGAAATGTCGGTCAAAGCACATTTTCCTCTTTTTAATTGATTTATTTATTTTATTTTAATTTATTTTTTTATTTTTTTATTTTTTATTTTTTATTTTTTGTTTTGTTTTGTGAAGTATGACAGTTTTGCGAAAATTATCAAGTTTAACGAGCAAAACCTAAAATTGATTTTTAGAGTTGATAGCTTTGAAAGCAAATCACGCTGGATGTATTATTCCATTACGTTGAGCTCAAAGTAAGCTCCCGTAGTTAGGTGACCTGGTCCCCCCCACCCTATCATACGGGCTAACCTTCTCTTTTTGCTTCCGAGTCTACCTAAAGGATGCTAAAGTTGTTTTTACTTTCGGGAGAATCAAAATTGTTGGTCTCCGAAATCAAAATTTCCACCTCGTGGGGGGGGGGATTGTCCCAAAATTAGCCTGATTTTCAATTGTTTGTAATTCGCTTATTACAGGTGATAAGTAATTCAAAGTTTTGGGATCGAATCACTCTGTTTTTATACTCTACAACTTTGCTGCTTATACAAATTTCTATGTCCGATCAAGGAATTATTAGAGGAAAACTTTAAAATATGCGAACTAAGACATGTTTTTGCGGCTGCTATTTAATGTCACCAATTTTGTGATGGTAGGCAAAGATTTTATCACTCAGAACGGTCTAAATTTCCTTAATCTCTTTTCGGTCATTTACCAAGTGAAATGATTTATGGGAGTGGAAAACAAAAGTGTTGCCAATATTTGAGTGATGTTTTGAACTCGATTACGACAGGATTAATAAATTTGTTGTTTTGAAAAAGTGATTACTTGGAACACCATACTAGGCGAATTATTGTTAAATCAAATTCTTCACTCAGTTCACACTGGAGTGTTACCGACATTTACGATCTTTGACTTTTGGTGTTGTTATTTATTATGTGGGTGAACTCAGATAACAATAAATTCCACTGAGCCATAATGAGGTGATATGTAGCTGCATATGTAGATGTAGAAGCATAGAATCGATTTCTCAAGTTTGTCTCATAATTTCAGTATACATCCTGTACAAGGCCGCCATTTTTTATTCCACCGATTTCGAGGAGGCACTCAACGTTTTTTTCACCCGGAAAGGACTTTACTTAAAATCTAATCTCAAACCTTCTCCTAAATTACTACCTATTTTCGGCCTTGGCTCCTGGACCAGGAAGTTTAACCGCTCAGCAGGTCTGGCGCATCTGATTGAAGTGGAATCGCCAGATAATTTGAGAAGGACCCCCTGCAATATGAAGACGTCCGAAGGTGTTGGCTTTACTATTTGTGGTATTGAGGTGTCAGTTATGGCTCTTGTGCGGTTGAGTTGGGTGGCAACGGGGAGCGTAGGCAGCAACAGGTACGTTGGGCGTGGCCACATGACTACAGAGGCAGTTTACTAGGTTGAAGGTAGAATGGTGGAGAGGGGAGACTAAATCTGTTCCTTATTGCTTCCGAGACTGCAAGGCAGCGGAAGCTTTGTTTTCACTTTCGAAATGAAAAAATTTTTTTTGCTCCAAAATCAAAATTTCCACTCGCATTTTGCATTTCAGAGCCACCTGAACAAATTTGGTTCCGTGTCTGTCTGTCTGTCTGTCTTTCTGTCCGTCCACATTTCCTTGTAACAGCCATAACTTCCACAATTTTGATCCAATTTTAACCAAATTTTCAGGAATCGTGCGGGTTAAGCTCTAGATGGTCCCCTATCAACTTCATCATGATCTAATAAACGGTAGCTTCTGCGCAGGCGCCAACGTGAATTCCTTGTGACGGTCATAACTTGGTCAATGTTGAACGGATTTTGGTCAGATTTTCAGGGATGATGTGGGTAAGGTCCCTTGAGGTCCCATAAGACAATCATCATAATTGCATTAGCGGTACGCTCTGCGCATGCGTGAACGAAATATTCTTGTTACGGTTCTTGCAACAGCCGTAATTTCCACAGTTTTCAGGGAACATGCGGACTACATCCTGGATGGTCCCATAATAAAATCAAAATTCTCCTTATTAATTTCATTTATTATATGTACGATTCAGCTTCCAATGTCCCACCTTATTAATTCCCTGATGCCAGAACCGGTCGTTTCTAGTTTTCTGGAATTTAATGGTGACGTACTGTGAAGGTCACGAGGAAGCTCATGTGCCATTTCCTTGGCAGTGTATTTTACTTATGGCTTCCGAGTCTACCTAAAGGTAGCATTGCAAGGAAGCATTGTTTTCACTTTCGGGAGAGAAAAAAAATTTTTGGTCTCCAAAATCAAAATTCCCACTCGAATTTTACGTTTTAAACCATTCTAAACAACTTTGGTCCCGTGTCTGTCTGTCTGTGTGTGTGTCTAACGTGTGTCCCCAAATCCTCGTAACAATCTTATTTTACACTGTTCAGGCCAGTTTGGTGTTAAGAGAGAGCATATACATCAAGATACTCGTCCAATATTATAAGCAGATTTCCAATTCCAATATTAATTATCAGATTATTATACCAGCAATAATACCTACCAGCAGATTCCCGTTCGTAGTATGGTCCCAGTGTTTACCTTACCTACTCGTGGTTAGCTTCATTTACCTATAATTTGAATTTCGCATGTTCGGCGAAGAGCAACTATAAGAATTGCAGTTGTGGAGTAGTGAAATTCACTGAGAGAAACTTATCAATATCTATCCCTAATTGTGGTGTTGTTTAAACTCTGACATTGTTGATAGGCTTTTAGAGATTCAAGCAGCTTTTACTGTTTGGTTTAATCAATAATTAGCGTTAATGCGGAATCATGTTTGAGCTTAATCCGACAGTAAAGCGATTTTTCTTTCACCATCACCGTTGTCGATTAAATCAATCCTAAAAACTTCTGATTCTGATTATAAAAAGCCGCTTAGCTTAATTACTCAACTCACAAGTCATTTAGAGGTAATCGGATGATTATCATTATGTTGTCAGTCTATGGAGCGCTCAATCCCCACCTTTTAATTACCGAAAATATAATAATATTTAATGATATTGAACATTCTAGTTCAAAACTGAGTTTCAAGAACGGCCTCAAGTCACTAGATAAAATGAGTGATCATAGACACATTGACAAGCATGACGAGATTGTTTTCAGCAAGACGCAACATTTCAAAGGACCCCGCAACCTTCTTATGGAATTTGGGTTTCATAGAATTCTTGTGAAAATTCACAAGATAGCTTTTGGTACCGCATTCAAAAGTCTCCATGGGATCAAAAACAATTATTGACACGATTTTGAATTATACCTGATATAAGCGTCGGAAATTGTATACAAAAATAACCCCCTCCCCTCCCCCTTCCCATTGGCTTTGCCCCTTAAGTTTTTGAGATATCGATGTGAAAAGGAGGGCCTTTTTAGGATGCCTATGACTACGCTTTAAGACAAAAAGAGAGAAAAATCCAAAAATTTGTGGGCTACCACAAGAGGGGGATACGTTAGGGAACTTGAATTTTTTTATCCCATTTTCTGCCGAGAAAGATATCACTTTTAAATTTTTTTTAGCGCTGAACAAGATTGTAAAAGAATTGCGATATGCACTTTTTATTATTCCGTTGAACGAAGAGTTTCACCAAACATCTCTACATTTCACTGTTCCAATACACATGGGCGCCGACTTGTCCAAAAATTTGGTGGGGCTTGACAAGGAGGGGGGGGGGTATGGAATTTGACGAATTTCATGCTAAAAGTAGCCATTTTTTGGCCCTTTTGGATGCTTAAAAAAAACACTATTCTATCCTGAAAGTAAAGTAAATTAAATTTGCTAAACAGCTTCTTTTTTTATTTTTGATGAGTAATAAACAACGTTAATAAATCAAAACTGGTAAAAAGTTCAATGATACACCAAACTATGAGTACAATGAATAAATGAAACACCAAAGTATCATGGTCTAAAAAATTTATTTATAATTAATATAACTTCTACTTTAATGTATGACAAAATAAGAGTGAAAAGTACGTAAAACAATTTTGACTAATTAACTTAAGATTCTTTAGCTAATTACAAAAAATTAATGTTTTGTTTAAAAACAACTAAATGTTGGCCTAATTAGGATGAAGGCACATAAAAAACATTCAAGTAGCCTAACACTATATTTTATGAAAGGAAAAAACCTTAATTAACAAAGATAATAATATTATTAACTTAGAAATAAATTTAAATAAATGAATCACGTTTACATAAGTAACGTTCTGATGGTGTACATTAAAGTTGAATATTTCTGAAATATGAGAGTTGAAAGGTTAAAAAATTTTGATTAAACTTCAGATTTTTTTTTAGCTAATTACCGTACATTAACATTTAAATTAAATATTTCTAACATATAAAAAAAATACATTAAGAAACTATAACAAAAGCGTTAAGCTTAGTTAAATTGCTGCTAAAACAAAGTAATACTTGCTTTTCTAATATTATTTTTATTAACAATGCCAATACACCTCTCATAATAAATTGTTATAACCACCGATTGCGAATATTTCTCAAGCAATACTTTAATTACCCTCAATGTAGAAAAAACTTGAACCATTATGTCATTGGAAATAGATCACAGATAAAATAAAGTTGGTTCATGCGCACACATTTCTGTTGGTCCGAAAACTATGAAACCTTTAAGGAAATATCTAGGAGCTAACCCTTACAGTTTTCACCCATTTCATCAATATACGACTGTAATTTCATATACTCTTGCATAATACAATCAACCGCTCATAGACAGACTCAAAAGTACCAAAATTGTTCAAAAAGATTTGAACCACATACAAGGAGGAATTTAAATTTCACATAACTAATTTTTTCCACCTCTTGCATGAAGCGAAATATTATATGATGGCATCATGCAAGTGTCGATGAAGTACGAAGTAGACGTTTAAAATCCATCCTTTAAACGTTACGAAGGAACAAGTATTTTCCTACTTTTTACTCGAACTTTCATTTCTGACGCTTAATTTAGGAACACCCAGACTGGCAGATATGAACTTTACATTGAATCGATTTTTCGAAATCGAACTCAGATGCGTTTGATAATAACGTTTGGTATAGTAAAAGTTTTTATTTCTAGAGACGAAAAACGCCTGATTCAAATGAATATTGTGTTCACTGCCGTTGCATTGCATGCATTACATATGTTGGCGTGACGGAGATCGATATTCGTAGGATTTAACGGTAGCTTCAAAGGTAGAGACTCAGTTATTACACGAGAAATCACACGAGACCATCTGGAGCCCAATCCGTCTCCCGGAGGATTACAGTGAAATCAAAAGATTTGTCACTTAGATATTTGTGTTGGTGGGATATCACATTTTTTCGTGAACAGAGGCTAAAGATTCAATCTGGGGCAATTCCATTGGTTCTTCATTTTGTTAAATAGTTGATTCTGTCTTCAGATTACTTAGAGTCAAATCAATGGAAATTAAATTCCGTTTTAGCTTTCTTCAAATCATCTTGTACATTTGACGTTGATCATTTTTGAAGAGCTACTGCTGATACGATACTGAGTGTCTCAGGTCACAACCTGGCAGTTGTTCATGGTTGAATGCCCAATGCTTTATAGAATTCATTTTAATCATAATTAGGTATTTATAATTTAGTGGTCTCCATCCACTGCTATCTCTATAAATACATCAAAAGTAATGAACCTAAAGTAACTTCAAGTAATTGTGACTAAACGATTTTCGTGCATATATGCCCACGTCAGAAAAACACACATGAGGCAAAACCACTACTATGGACTTACCTGCAAACCATATAACTGCACCATGTCAACATGAGAACCTACAAAGAGGGAGAATCAAACAAATGCAACTAATCCAACTTGACACCCCATAAATACCTGGCGGACCTAATAATACGTAGTTATATGATTGTACAATAATATATAAAATCTACTTCTCTCAAATAGATGTATCCCTGAAGAGGCCTACTGGCCAAAGCA
This sequence comes from Adelphocoris suturalis, assembly GCA_030762985.1. Classification (NCBI taxonomy): domain Eukaryota; kingdom Metazoa; phylum Arthropoda; class Insecta; order Hemiptera; family Miridae; genus Adelphocoris; species Adelphocoris suturalis. The sequence continues at coordinate 16,301,858 of CM061048.1, read as the reverse complement.
TTCGGATTAAGCCCAATGAATAACAATGAGAAACTGCCGCTATCGTTCCTCCCTTTAGCCCCAATCTCCCAGTCATTATAGAGGTGGTACATTTATAATGAGGGAGGACGGTAGATTTCGATGTTTCTGTCTGCATTGTAACAAACCATCCTCAGTTATATCCATGATTCTATTCTATTGATATGGAGCCCTAGATATGATCACAGCAGCAGCAGCCCCCCCCCCCCTCTCTCTCTCCCTTCCACCTGTTCCGTTCGAACTGAGAGAGCTCAGACTAGTGAGTTCCCAGTAAATCCGTTTCAACACAATACGTCGTGCGGTATCGGCAATACGGCGCCAAAGCACTGATGCAAAGAGCTTTGGTGACGCATCCATCCGTACAGTAACGTTAACGGATCGCGATCCGTAAGAAACGTAATCGTCTGAAATAACCTTCTGCGCCTATAACCTCCGTTGAGTTTTCCCGCTCGTTCTCCTGTCAGTTGTCACTTGCGTTCCCTCTCCCGCTCGGTTTTTACGCTTGCATTTTACAGTTCTTTATAAACTTTATTGAAATGGCGATGTAGAAAGCATAGAAAAAAGGGATAATTTCCTCCTTCCATGGATATAGCGTTACAACATTTACATCCGTAAAGGACTTGACGTGACTCTAAGGTGCAGTAAATTTTTCTCAGGTGTGGTTAGCATCCAGTTCGCTCGCCCTAACCGTCCTTGTTACCACACGACGTATTGAGACCAAACTTTCCAATATGGGTACATCAATTAGGCAAGATATAATAAATAAGCTGGTGATCAATTGAGACAAAATTATAGGAAATCAATTTACCTTTGTAGTGGTTCCCAGTAGAACAAATAATAACTGTTTCTGGTTTCACAATAATTATACAAGTATAAATTTATATTTTTCCAAAACATATACTCTTAGTTCTCAATCTGTGATTGAGTGTTTTTCATTAGTACCGTATTAAATTTACGCCCAAACTGTTGAGAAACAACTAGCATGTTCAGCTCCGTTGACAGTACGGTTAATAAACACAATAAAATAGATATTGCACATTAATGTTCATTCTTATAGAAGCTAACTAGCACAATGCTTGAAAATTTTAAACACTTAAATTCCATTGTTCCACCTGTGACAAGAAATTTGCTAAAGGTAGACTTACAGCCCTGTACATAAGTTGCTTGAGAATCTGTCGAACACACACATTTATACACAAAAGAAACTATTGGACATTTTACTATGAAGGGCTACACATGATTTTCAACCTCATGCTTACAAGGTATTTGGCAGATTTCGGAATAGTGTCAAAGATATAAACGATGAAACAAGCAAGAAAAAATTATAGTTGATAAATCAATGATATGTTTGATATTTTCAGGTTATGCAGAAATCCTGTAGATGCACCTTCATGTACGGAGAGTTGACTGACAAGGAGACGATAGCCCGGATAGACGAGTGCCTTGAAACCCAGTTACACGACCAGTTCGAAATCCTCCTCTACAAAAAGAACAGTGAGTAACCCCCTTAGCACAGCGACTCGACCACAATTCAACGTCTTGCTCGGGTTTGAGGCTTTCTGATCGAGGTGTACGCGTTTAAGAAATTTTCCAAGTGTGTATTGTTAGTGTCACCGGTTATGTTTAGTCCTGGCGTCCGGTAACAATGACATCTTATATATTTAAAAAAATTATGAAATCTTATGGCAGGTTAGTACGGCCGTTCTATCCGGCCGATTTCCTTAATTTTTTTAATTTTATGAAAGGTATTCATGCATAGATTTGTCATCAAGCATTGAAAATCAGATGACTCAAATTTTTATAGCTTCACCCTTCGATATCTCAGGTTCTAATTGAGCGAGCCAGCAAATTGATCGTTTTGGTCTAAGAACACTCAGTGAATCATACCCTTTCATTTGGTTGAATTTCTACTTAATTGGTTGAGTTTTTAAGGATTTATGCGCGGAAAATTATTCGTTTAAATTGCGAAAGTACAAATAAGTTCAAAAAACGTGGTTAGATCAAAAAACAAAGGGTGACCTCCTCGTTTTGAAGGGATGGATTTTTGCAACCTTCTCTGCCCGCCTCCAAGGTGCGGGCAGTTCCTGTCTTTGCCTGAGCTCCTGCTGTCACCTCCGGAATGTCAGGCCGCAATGGGCGCACTATCAGAATAAATCTGGCCAAGGGGTGGGCAGCATAAATCCCGCCAAGGAGGTGGGTAGTATAAACTCGCCAATGGAGTGGGCACTATAAATCTTGCTAATGGGGTGGGCAGTATAAATTTGCCAAGGAGGTGGGCAGTATAAATCTCGCCAATGGGGTTGGCAGTATAAATCTTGCCAATAAATTTTTAAAACATACTTGAGAGTAGTATATTTCCATTTTTTTAACAAAATTTGAAGTAGAAGCTCATGGAATCCTATCAGATTTCGAAAGTTTTGATTACGCGATTCATATATTCTTACTTAGTTGCCCATTGTAGATGATCAAAGAGTGGAATTTCCGCCTGATAAACACGACTGAATAAACAATTAATATAGATATAGTTTTTGAAAATAAGAAAACTTAATAACTTACCCTGTAACAGAGCAGTTACCAACTCGATAAACAAACATTCCACCCATTCCCAAACCACTGAACTTTGTTCGTTTTCTAACAATTATGGAAATAAAGGAAAGTATATGTGAATTCTTTCTTTTGATTATTTGTCAAAAGCATGTGTAACTTCAAAATGACTGGCCATCAAATCATAAATAGAAAGCAGAATCGATTTCAGGCCCAAAAACGGACAACGACGAGATTAACCTAATTCACTGTCAAAGGTAGTGTGTTACAGAAAGCCTCAAACTGATCGGGATTGCATTCCTAGCGACTTGGTGTTTGTGTTGGACTTGCAACTACTGGCAAAGTCAATCAATATTTAAACGCATTTGTGTGTTTGGTGAACGTGATATATGAAGTTCAATAATCGCTCGTAATATAAGCGATGTGTACTGTTTTGCTTCTGAAGCAGGCTTCTACAAATGCTGGTTCAGCATTTTCTACTAAGATTTGACACCCTTATTTTGGGCATAATGGGGCTGGTTTGCCGTGAACGTAATGTGTGCCATGTCAAATTTGCCAATTCACGATCAAATCTGAGGTCTCCATCTTTGTTTCAATATTCTATCATGAAAATTTTAAATGATCAACAGCTGATTGAAACAGTTTACTACATAACTATATTGATCACAATTTCCCACAATCATTCAACCTTATTATAATGGAAGAAGCTATATTATGAAATAGCTTCTAACAAGTGAAGAACTTCTCATTCCTCAATAATTCAGAATAGTGACTAAATGCATATTCAGTACTCGCATAGAATTCAATTTTATTCTATACAAACTATGAGTATTGAAACTTGGATGGGGTAGGCGAATTGCTTTCCCGCGTTGTGTGGAACATACGATACCTACGTTTTAATAAATGTAAAGATCCCGCTAATTGTATTTTCTCCTCTGATAAAAATATTCCCAAAATTTTCTACGGCTCAATTCTCTGCTGTAGATATTTTATTCTCATTCATTTGCCGAATTCCGTTTTCGAAAACCAACACATATCATTGAACGGCTAAGGATACTGTAATTATTGAAGTTTTGACAGATTGTGTTGTATAGATTTGATTGCTACTGAACACAAACTATATGCTTTCTCTTCAACCTTATCTTATTTTTCGTCCCGTCACACTGTAATCTGTAGTGTCTTGCAGTAGTCGAGTACAATCTTGTTTGATTCTGTGAAGCATTTTTTTCAGCCGCATGTTTTTTGTTTTGGGGTCCAGCATTTTGTATCAAACAACGGGAAACAGGCGAATCGGGTCTTTTTCACCAAATACCTCTTTGTATTAATGCATTTTACTTGAGTATACCAACTTGAATTGTGAATTTTTCTTACAATCAATACGTAATGGATGTTATTTCAGCTCTTTCCTTTTTTTACTCGTTGATTTTTTTGTAAAACTTTGTAGACCATGATCACTGATGGCTTACGCACCGAAGCCTCGAGTATAGATCTTATCATTCAGCGGTGAGCCTTGCGGTGAAGGGGGATTGTCACACCTCTTAACCTAGAAAGTTTCTGTTAATTCCGGTTAATGACATCGAATGAAGCAGTTTAGTGACAACAAAGTTGAATAAAATTCTTGAATTATCTCTTTATTGAATGGCGAAATTATAAAAGCTGATTCAAACGTGTTCCACTGAGAGACGCCAAACTCCTATAAGGAACTCGCTAACTGTATTTACCAGCACGCCATCTTGTGTTCTTTATTGTATAACCCCGAGTCTGCAAAAGAATAGTCATGAATGACTTAAACGCGAGCAAGTGTTGTCTAATTTCATTGAAACTCTTTTTGTCTAATAAAACAAATAACAAAGACACTCCTTTCTACTTTGCCATTAGAATGTTCATTGAATGAGACACAATGGGAATCAAAAGGAAAGCAGAAAATATGACTCCCCGACCACTATTAGATGTCGTGATAGATACTCCAGCTCATTGAAAAAAATCAGAATTTTTCTGGCTGAACGATTCAGGTGTTTCTACCTGAACCTTGTCCATTACCTACCTACATTGATTTTTCCAAGTTTAGGTGTGAAACATTTTTGGTTTTGAAGGGTTGCCATTCAACTGTAGCATGAAATTAAGGCTCTAAAGTAAGCGTTATCATTTCTTTTGTAATTTAGCTGGGTGTATAAAAACATGCCTTGAGGAACCAAAATCTACTTTTCCGCCGTGGCAAAATTGAGTCCGTAAACTCTATAAAAGAGTTCATAAGCGCAGAGTGGTAAAAAGTCGTAGTACTTAGACCTCTATAAATTGTCCAAAATGTGCCATCAACCCTTCTGTCAGTATTCTGCAGTGTCTCCACTATTGATCCCTTGAACTCAATGAAACATGTCAACAGAACTAACCGAATACTCTTTTGCACTCTTTGGTTTTGCTCAACATCAGCTGTGGTGTCACTTGAGGTTTTTTGGATACTACCAACAGTACCTTCCTATATATGCTTTGATCACCAGCGATGTGTCTCATCAGTTATGGAGCTTTGGCATGACTGACACCATGAAGTGTAAGACTGCATAACTGACTTAAATGACAAAGTAGTGCACTCTATGTGAGTATGAGTATTTATAATTTTCAGGGTATTTTGAGTATTTGCTATTTCACTGCAAAAAGGAGCAAACAATGAAAGGAACAAAGGAAGGGTAGCTGTAGACAAACAGCCCTACAAATGAATACCCAAAAACTGCAACTGTAATATCAAAACGCAATTAATTGAAAAATCATCTTGAAATTTGAAGGGTAAATAATTTATTCTGGATAAGCTTGTATTTATTCCTGTTTTTTAAATGAGTTATTACATTAATTTTTTTTAATTTTATTTCTTTATTTTTATCATTTATCATTTTTTTAACCTTCGGACCAAACAATATTTCACTACTGTTCACTTTTGACCCGATTCGCCTGGAAGCTTTGTTTAGAACACCTACCCGAGAGCACAATAATGGTAAGAATATTCAAGTGATAAGCACTATTCTTTCTTACCTTCTCACTGCACCATAGAAATATGTAGATGACTGCTTCATTTCAATGGTAAGACTTCCCGCCTTCCAGCCATCTGTACTCCCGTCCGAGGGTTGCTGCATTCTTATTTAAAGCATATCGTACATACATTCGCACACGGCATTAGACTCCTTGTACTAATGAAATCATAGTTTTAGTGATGTTATTTATACATAAATATAGCTCAACGTAATAATTTAAACGCTCAGAGTACATTAAGACAACAAATATTTCAGTGCTGTTCACCATCAGACAGGTGTTCGGAATACCTACACGTTTAATTCATTGGTGGAAAAGGACTTATCACTGGTACAAGAAATTTCTATCCTGTTGGACATGATGATACGGGAATGTTACACTAGTTGATTCTCTCACGAATGATTATATTTCAATAAAAACCTTAACTCCATAGATCGTAATGATCAATAGGCACTTCGTATAAACAGTAAATAATCAAAAAGTCCGGTAATGCAGCATGACCACATGAGCGAATTTTTGAAGAAATCTTCGATTATTTCGATTTTTGACTGATTTTTCAACTTTGAAATTTTTGAAAACTTGATACATATTCTTATAGGAAATTTTACGCTGATTCCGAATATACCACATGTTAGTATGCTGAAAAAATTATTTCGCACAACAAATCGCAAAAAACAGGCTATTTTGAAATTTTTGACTACATTTTTGAAAATTTCAACCCGAAGATGTAATCCGATCATGCTGGCCAACGAACTTAAACTTTCGTTTTGTGTCCTTAACATTTTAAAATTTGTTTGAAGTTTCTAGCACAATTCTACGGACAGTTATCGTCTGGAATGACACATACATACATACATATATACATACATACATACATACATTAAAAAAAATGCGTTAAACTTCAGAATATGATTCAGAATAGCCTGAAACGGATTTCTGCATAAAATTTTTTCAAAAAATCACATTCTACAAATTTTGAGGCGAGAGCAATAGCTTAATTTTCTTTCAAAAATTCGCTTAAACGTACGCTACGAGGCCACAAACGTTTCCAACAAATATTCAGCATTCATTCAACCGTGGGTGATTTTCATTGTAAATCCTGAAAATCCCTGTTTTCATCCTATGTTTTATGACGGTTGGGGAGAGGCATTCTATTTGTAAGTCTCATATGTATGTTTTGTCAACGTCATTGTAAAGTTAAGTAAAACTGTTAAAATTAATAAAATAAAATAATGAAATAAAATGAAGAATTATAAAGCGCCTTCTGCTGGACAATGTTCCATTGGGAATTCCTCCTCCAGGTAACCCTCAATAGGTTACCACACCAGCATCCAGTTTATCTGGAAACCTCATTTCTAGCAATCATTGTTTACCATATTCCAGAAGATGGCAATAAATTATTGCAGGAAGAGTGGAGTTAGAAAGGTTCCACATCCTCTGTATTTCTGACTATGCACGAGGCCTTCATGACTCATTTATATTTCCTTTTGTGATGGTAAAATTATTGTTTTCTTGAATAATTATCCTGTGAGAGCATCCGGGAGTTATGGGGGTTCTTAGATTACTTGCGTAAGAATTCTGTAAATGGTAGTCAGGGGCGCGTTCTGCTGGACAATGTTCCACTGGTAATTCCTCCTCCAGGTAACCCTCAATAGGTTACCACACCAGCATCCAGTTTATCTGGAAACCTCATTTCCAGCAATCATTGTTTACCATATTTCATAAGATGGCAATAAATGATCGCAGGAAGAGTGGAGTCAGAAAGGTTCCACATCCTCCGTATTTCAGACTATGCACGAGGCCAATATGGCTCATTTATATTTCCTTCTGTGCTGGTCAAATCATTGTTCTCTTGAATAATAATTCTGTGATGGCAGATAGAAACCTCCTTCTTCTAGTGTTTCTTCCAGAGAACTCTTTAAAGAAATGTCACACTCTGTGATTTTTATGAGTGGTGAAGTATACTTTCATGCTGAATATTGCATGCGCGAACGTTTAACATTGTGGTATTATACAATCAGGGTGTAGAATCTATTTCTGTAACATTTCCGTATTTCTATCTAAAAACCACGGTTACAAGTTTCAAGCACAGTTAATTCTCGTGTACTATAATATACCTGGCAATACCTATGTGACTGAAATAGTTCATTTTCTCTACTTGGGAGAAATTAGTGCATATTGGATTTATTGAACTTCAGCTCAATTCTTTAGTACGGATATACATTTAATTTAATTCAAGTAATATACGGTAGAAGTAGAATGATGTATAACAAATATTTCCACTTCATGAGATCTATTAGTATTGTAGATCTTATAATTATAACTCTAAGTAGTTTTCAATCGTATAACAACCATTTTCTGTCCGAATCTCAAAATTGTATGGACGTGCTTTGGGTAGCCCACGCAGCCATGGATATAACTTTCTAACTTAACTCTATACCAAATTGTGTAAATTATGATCTTTCCTAGCTTCGTATTGTAGAAGCTCATTGTTATCTTACAGTTATTTACACTAGTAGGTAAGCCATTCAGCTACATTTGTTGACATATCTCAAAAGTTGAATTAATTTCACTCAGCTTTCTTTCTTTGTGGAAATGCCCTAAAATGTGTCATACCCCACAAACTATCGATCCCCGATAATTGAATAAATTTCAAGTTACCAGTCAACAGTGTCTGCAACTCGCCTTGATGAGTGATTTATCCCTACAGGAAGATCCATTAACTATCTCAGACCTTAATATATAAGAACATTCTCTCACTAGCCATAATTGCATAAATAATAATCACATAATTTTAATATTTTAAGTAAAAGATGCACAGTTAATTTATATTGTTTTATAAAGGCTGTTGCATCAAGCCCAAAAATGTGTTCACTCCACAGCGTTGTGGATTTAAAAAGCTTTGATCAATACTAATTAATTTTCTTGCATAACTGTATTTTGCTTGCTTCAACACTTCATTTTATTTATTTAATATTATTGTCCAACACAGAACCATTAAACCAAAAAAAAAAAATTCAAAACCACAAAAGCACTGCAGAAACACCTAAATCCCTCAACAAAAACAAAAACTAAGGCATGGCTTTCGGAAACGCTTTCTCTTCAAGTTAAGCATCTATTTATATACATCCCCTCCTTGCTTGTGGGACATCCCTGCAATGAAACCCCTATAAAAACTATAAATAAATCAATATTTCGCATGTGCTAAACTCACAACTAATTCAAATCAAAATCCGAAATCCAGCGAATGGTTTTATTTTATTTCACTAAACGACGTTTTCTTCTATAATAAGATTTCTTTATACCTGAGACCTCTTCAACTGCTTCCAACATCTTCCGCTAGCTGTCGATATTTTTAAAATGGCTTTTCTCTCTACTTCTCACCCCTCTCCTAGTCTTTTATACAATCACGAATTATAAGATGAATTTTTATTTTTTCACGTACTTATTAATATATTTTATCCTTCCTACAACATCGAAACTGTATTCTATTGGTTTTTGACTAGATTTTATTACTTCATATTTATTGTTATTGTTAGGCAGCGGTATTTTTATCATTCTTATTTTAATTGTAGTTTCGGTGCATTGTACCCATGAGAACCCCTTCTTCTTTGTACATAATTTCTTGGTCCTTTATTTCCCCCTATCGTTTGCTTTTTCCACAACACAATTATTGTCAGAACTGGTTGGTTCACCGTAACTATTGTGTTCTTAATCTAACAAAAACAGGTCTATATTGGATACAACGTAAAATAATTGGGTGACTAATAAATTGTTTTCCAATTGTAATGTTACGTAACTAATTAATTATATTCGTTAAAATAGTTATAGGATTTCGTCTAAAAAGGTGCACTTTTCAAAACACCGGCGAAACTCTTCTGAGACTTCTGATATTATGTTTGAGGCCTCCACAGTTCATTTTTTCTTTCAATTTATCTTCGAAATTCAAGAATCATATTTAAACGAGTTATTTTTTGTTTTCGTCACCCTGGCTGCAGGCACTCCCAAAGGTACGTTTAATTCATCACCATAATAAATTACCTATATTACTAACCAATTTGATTTCCATTATATATTTACTAAATCATATGACGAGAGAAGGCTGTTTGTTGATGGGTAATTACATTCGATGTACTTACTGGTACTTGGTAATAACCGAAGTGTATCAAAACAAGGTAAGTTTGTTGGGTTCTAAGCATTTGCATCAGTTGTTACGATTAATGGGCATGGTTTGACTATTATGCCATCATCGAAACCTTGCTGACCATATGTTTCCTAATCTACTGAATCAGTTATATGAAAACACAAATGAATCAAGATATTCATCACAATTGGGCTTATAACAACGAGGCATAGTCATTCCTGCGTCGCGCAGAAAATTAATATAAAATCGTCAGTTTCGGAATGTTTGGAAAAATATTAGGCCAACTGCGCTGATTCGCCACTTGCAATTACATCATTTTTCAATCAACGGATAAGATTAGGAAGAATAGCGAATTGTTTTATACACCCAAAGTCACGGAATTTAAGCGGGGATATATAGTTATTTGGACCCCCTTGTACAAATTTCTCGAGCACATTTCACTTGAAGGGACTCAAATGTAAATACGCCCGTAGATGTAAATACGATTTGCACAAAACATAATTGGTGCAGGTTCCCAAATACGTATATTATGAATCATTGGATTTGAATCTCTAGTCCAAATACATGTGGAAAATATCTTTCCAGACATCCCCTGCGGATGGTTATAGCTACCTACTAGATCACTCACTCTTGACGATTGAATGTTCTACGGAATAATTCTTTGTAGATAGGGAGAATGACTTCTATTTCACAATTAAATTGCGACTACAATATAATTATATTTCACCTGTTTACTGGCATCATCAGGTAGATATCCTAAAACATAAAAAAAGGACGATGAAATCAAACTAATTCTCATGACTTACAGTGACAAATGACTTCGATATTTTCTATTACAAATATAACCCAACAAGTGAAGAATGATTTGACTTTGGTAGGTATTTAATTATTATAACAGTTAGAGGTAATAAATAGTGCTTTAGGAATTAAATTTGTGGAAAAAACAACTCACAACACTAACCTAAAAACATATGAAGAAGGTTGGCACATTGTGAAGTTGCCCACATTGTTATCATTTAAATCTTTCCTATTTTGTTTTCTTCGTCAGTTAGTTTTTCAGTTACATTGTTCCTTGTCTAGTGTTTTTAAAATATAAATTTCTTGTGCAATGTTATAATAATAATGTTATAATAATATTTTTGATTACAAATATAACCCAACAGGTAAAAAATGATTTGACTTACTTAATTATTATAACATTGCACAAGAAATTTCTATTTTAAAAACACTAGACAAGGAACAATATAACTGAAAAACTAACTGACGAACAGAAAACAAAATAGGGAAGATTTAAATGATAACTGTGATAAGAACAGTGTGGACAACTTCACAGTGTAGCCAACCTTCTTCAAATGTTTGTAGGTTAGTGTGGTTTAGTTGTTATTTCCACAAATTTATTTCCAAAAGCACTGTTCATCACCTCTGACTGTTATAATAATTAAGTGAGTCAAATCATTTTTCACATGTTGGGTTATATTTGTAATAAAAAATATCGAAGTCATTTGTCACTGTAAGTCATGACAATTAGTAAAGTCCTTTTTTTTATGTTTTAGGACATCTACCTGATGATGCCTGTAAACAGGTGAAATATATATTGTAGTTGCCATTGAATTGTGAAATAGAAGTCATTCTCCCTATCTACAAAAATGGGATTCCACAAAATTACACCATCTAAAAACTCAGAAATAATTCTTCCCTAAATAATAATAATTGAAGTAATAATTCAATAATAATTGAACTTCAACAGGCATTTTGCCGTATTTCAAACAGCGGATATGGTCAGCCGGGTTTTTAAGTATTTTAAAGGCATTAGGACTGCGCTGTTTAGAAATTTATGTTCTAGAACTAGTGAAAATTGGCCGAAAACGGTTTATTGATTGATCATAAGAAAATGTCTGCATCACTAAAAATGTTTAGTAGCTATAACAGATACTGAACGCAATAGCATCTGAGAAAGACGCAAGCAAGCAGTCTAGAGTTAGTGTCAATGTTTAATTCCTGCATTTCCGTGTCTTCCGTATTAATTTTTCATATTGATTTATATTAATTTCGATTTTCTAAGAAGTGTGGAGTTTGCGTAGAGTTAAAATAATTTGTAATTTATGTATTATGTCTACTTGATTTAGAATAGAAATACTGGGATTACAACTTACGCCCACCCTAATTGTCTAAAACTTTGAAATAACCCCCGAAAGTATAATTATTATCAAATGTTTGGTTTTGATATTAGGTATTGAATAAAATTACCTCACGCGAAACAGTAAATTATGACAATTATTATATTGAAACTGCTGAAACTGGTTATGAATAAAACTCTGGTGATTTATACCTACAAACGATATTAGGGATTTGGATGCAATGTAATGAAGTACCTACCAAAGAATGCCGATTATGACTTATTTATATTCTTTTTTAATTATTACTATTATTTCGCTCACATGTAAGGGTTGAAAGTCTGGTCTTTTCTACTTAAAGCGCACCTTTGATGTCAACTCATTCGTAGGTACTCTATATCGTGCCCTTGGACCTACCCATGTATCCAATACTCTCGTGTATATTTGTCAGGGCTGTACTAATTCCCTGGCTCTTTAGAATCTGAACATTAACCGAAACCATGCTTTGACGTAAAATAAATGTATAATTCTTGATACACGTTTGCCTTGAATCAACTTTGCTAGGCTGGTGTAATAAAAAAAGTGACAGACCCTCGACAAGATCACCCTTAACCAAAGTTCCAAGGAGGTCATTAAAATTGTAGCCGATCGTTTAAAAATCAATAATGCAGGAATGATTAAAAAATAATAAATGGGTTTCATATTGTTGTATTTATTATTTTATGTATGATAGAAACACGAAAAAACTAACTAAAATTATCCAGTTTATTTTATTTATTTATTTTATTTTATTTTTATTATTATTTTTATTTTTTTGTACTCGGGAGAAGTAATAGATGCTAAGTAGGTCTCCACAAGTCACTACAAACGATATCTACATATATTCGATCTCTCTTCACACTCGTTCAGTGTGTCCTGATTTGTCTATAGCTCTGCAGCTGTGATTCGTTGCTGGAGATCGTCAAGATTGGCTGGTAAAGGTGGTTTGTCTCACCCTTTATGGAGCCCATAAAAAACGCTGCAAATTGTTATACAAAGGTTTGTTATTTCTGTATTAGGTAGCCCTTCTCCGCAGAACACTGGTCCATTGATCGTTATCTATTATACTGAGTCTATGGTGCATTATCGAAATATAACTAAGTGGACGATTTCATCTATTGAAAGAAAATAAATTAGGTATTACATTTCTTCTTATTTTTATTTAACGAATAAATTCCAGGAGTTAACTTTGGAGCGATAAAGAACCTGCTTGACCGGGTGAAAAATTGAACCTCGACGTTCTCTGAGGCCTCTAGAGCTGGGCTCTATACACCCAATTAAGTTCCCCTTATTGAGTGTAAAGAACAGAAACGTTCTTCAACCCAGATGGTCCTAATTCCACCCAGTGAGCCCCGTTATCTCTAATTCGAACGAAAATGCTACAAATTATTACACAAAGGTTTATAATGTCTGTTTCAGATAGTCGTTCTGCAGAATACTGGTCTATATTAAATTACCTATCTAACTGAGTCTATTGTGCATTGTTGAAATATAAATGGGCGCTTCACCTACCAGATGATTTTTGAATATTTTAGCCCTTAGGTTCTACCCTTTAGAGTTGATCGAACGCGATGCTGATGTTAGTGGCACATCACCGGCTGATAAATGATTTTTAAGCCAAATTTCTAAAGTTTTTTCCAATACTTTTTGAGTAAAGCTTCGGACGGCGGCGTACGGCAAACTGACGGTTTTTTTTTTTTTTTTTTTTTTTTTTTTTTAATTCGATTTTTTGATTTTACTCATCATGAAACGTAAACCAACAAATTTTGAGAAGGGGAGGGTTGCTAATTTTTTCTTGGTCATCTTGGATTATTGAAATGATAAACCAAAATACCCTTTTCAGCCTTTAAATGCCCTTTATCAGCTCTTAAGGGATGATCAAAAGTGATGCGGAGATTACGCGCAAATCTCCAGCCGATCTATGATTTTTGTGCCGCCTTTGATAAAGTTTGGTCCATTAGTTTCGGAGAAAAGCTTCGAACGGCGTACAGACGGATTTTATTTCTACTTTTTTCGATTTTTGGAATCTATATCTTGAAACGTAACCCCGAAATTTTGAGAGAGGGTTGAAAGAACTAAATTAATAATAAAAAGTAATCGAATAATAAAAAATAATAAGCCACAATCGCAAAGTGTCAAGTCAGATGATTTTGGGGGCCAGAAGTGCAGGGAGTTCATATGTGGACCCTTCTTTATTCTTTTTGGTGAAAACACCGCCACTGGTGCTTCCTATCTCAAAATGCTGCAGGTCTGGTTCAAAATGTTCCATAGGTTTTCATTTTCTACCAAGATGGTTCCCCTTCTTCAATGGCATTTATTTGTTCATCAGTTTCTTAACGAAAACTTGTCACTGGCTCTCAAGATCACCTGACTTCACACCTTGCGATTTTTTATATTTTTTATGGGTTTTACTAAGGAATTGACTCCTTGATGTTATGTATGTTTGAGATGCGAGCTTGCGAGCATCCAGATCACCCAACTATACACAGCATTCTGATCTATTTACCACAGTGGACTGACTTTACGTCCACTCGTCCAATCGCTTACATTGATTGGGGATCATCAATCCGATCAATCCCCATTCTATTGAAAATAGTTTGTAAATGCGGGGATATAACAAAAAAGTCGAGTCATGCAGCAAGACCCCATGAGCGAATTTTTGAAGAAATCTTCGACGTTTCAGTCGCTATTGATCGTGTAGAGAAATTTCAGTTTATGATTTTGATAGACAAACATGGAATCAAATTCTATCTACAGCATGGTTCTAGCTTAAACAGCATGGTTCTAGGATTGGTTATACAGGTATACTTCCATAAGAGTAGTTCAATCTGAATTTGGACAATGTTTCATGCAAATATTACCGATTTTTACAACTAGCGAACGGCATTATTTCGATTTTTGACTGATTTTTCAACTTTGAATTTTTGAAAACTTGATACATATTCTTATAGGAAATTTTACGCTGATTCCGAATATACCACATGTTAGTATGCTGAAAAAATTATTTCGCACAACAAATCGCAAAAAACAGGCTATTTTGACATTTTGACTACATTTTTGAAAATTTCAACCCGAAGATGTAATCCGATCATGCTGGCCAACGAACTTGAACTTTCGTTTTGTGTCCTTAACATTTTAAAATTTGTTTGAAGTTTCTAGCACAATTCTACGGACAGTTATCGTCTGGAATGACACATATATATATACATACATACATACATATATACATACATACATAAAAAAATGCGTTAAACTTCAGAATATGATTCAGAATACCCTAAAACGGATTTCTGCATAACAATTTTTCAAAAATTCACATTCTACAAATTTTGAGGCGAGAGCAATAGCTTAATTTTCTTCAAAAATTCGCTAAAAGACCCTCAACTTGCGATTTTTTAGATTCGTAATGGGTATTCAAAAATCATGAGGCCTTCAATCCACCTTTACCTAACAATCTTGATGATTTCAAACAGCAATTAAAACTGCAGCGCATTCATTAATCAGGACACGATGAATAGAGTGTAGAAAGAGCTCAAATATCTGTGGATATCGTTCGTAGTGACTCGTTGAGGCCACGTATAGCACCAATGGCTTTTCCCAGGAAAACAAAGAAAATTATATATACAACAGGTCAATTCAGTTTTTGGTTCATGTTTATATTATCAAGTTTTTAAAATTTAACTGTTTGAATCCCGTTTGTTATTTTTGAATCACCCTCTATCATAACTTACAGGTCGAAAATATAACAATTATGTCTAGCAAACAATGCAGACACGAATCTAATAAATAATATGGAAAATAAGCCTGAGACAAACGCACCTACATATTATGCGAACTGAGTTATCACAGTTACAGAAGTAAACCACGGTTTCTCGCTGTGTTTGTATGCTTCCCGATAATCTGCACCTCCATAACCACCTTTGAAAAATGTAACTTTCCACGAAAATATCATTAATTTTTGTGAACATATAGGTATCAATTAGGAAGTTCAACTCTCAGAGAAGGAGTGCTTGAAAGTTGGTTTTGGCTGACATAATCTTTAATTTATTGCAGATCTGACTTTGCAATGACATTCTAACCCAAATAACCTAGCAATCTTTCTTCTACAGATAATTTCATATTATTAGAAGATCTTTAGTTCCACTTCGAAAGATATGGTAAAGTTTGTACTGCCAAAATTAGGATTATAGATAGTCCTTCTATCTTCCTTCATCAGGAAACATTATCTGCAACACCTCTTGTGTTCGTCTACTGAATTCACAATTTTCTTCTAATTCACAGTTTTGTGTAGTGTATCAATGTCATAAAAAATTTCACTCGCAATAAAGTGTTTTATTGGCATATAGAAGCATCACCAAAAGCTTTAACTGTGGTGTGTCTTTAGTATTGGAATGTTTACTTCTTTCCACGTTTCAGCCATTTAAGTCAATATTTCAATGAGAAATTAACAATTTCAACAGATAAACATCGTAATCCAAGATACTTCATTGGCTGTCGAAAGTTAATCAATCGGAAAACAGTCAGGCTTATTTACAGTCAAGTTATCTGTGTGATCTGTATTATTTTTAAATGTAAATGGAAGATTTCCTAAATACAGCATTGAGCAGTTATGGGAAAAAGCTATTCTTTTTGTGTGGGTAACATGAACCCGAATCGTACTGGTACATGAAATCAATTAATTGTGTAGCCGAGAGAGCTAGGAAATTGTTTTTCTTCACAAGGCTTTAGTTCGAAAATACTTTTCTCACTAGGTCAAGATCTTCAAGGTAGTACTTTTTTTTACGACCTATCTAATATATACGATTGAATAGATGTAGTGAATCATGTTTTGGGGTTGGTTTCCCAAACTGTATTTGCTTGCGATGAATGAAATAATGCCTCTTTTGACCGCACCTGCGCAGAAACTCCGCTATGGCTCCTCCTGCAGATTGCGCCCATCAAGAACGAACGGGACCTCGTCGTCCTGTTCCTTCTGACGTTCAGGGACATCACCGCCCTCAAACAGCCCATAGAGACAGAAGACACAAAAGGAGGTAAGTGTACCACAACAATCCCTAGTCTCACAAGCTGGTTCCAAACGTTGCTGCTTCGTTATTAGTGGATTTAAAAAAAAATGTTTGTTTTTTTCGAACCATGTTTTTTTGTGAGGATCCCTCTATGAATGGAAGATGTAATTCCATATTCGAATTTCACGCACCATTTCATGAACATTTGACCCCTCGTTCGATTTTTTTGGCCACGCGCAACCCGTTCAGCGAGCGCTCAAAGCTGCCCAACCCTATGGCTATGCCGAAATTCGGATATACGAAGTACCCAAGTGTGACGCATGACATTTCATTATTTTTCGACGCTGAGTCACGTGGTGCTATCCGTTTTTTCATTTGTGGTGGATAGAGAGCTAGAGAGTAGAGAGAGAGAGAGAGAGCAGATTTTCTTCGAGAGAGACTTGAGAGAAAGAAAAAATCAAACGAGGCATGATCGCAGAGATACCACTCGTACTGGGAAGAATAGCATTAATGTGGAGGCTAAATTCGCACTTCAGATTGGCAGGTTGTCCGGTTCCAGAGATGAAACTTGGACTCAACTCGTACTCACTCGCAAGGAATAGGTAATTTATATTTTTCTCTTGAAAACTTAGAAAAAAAAAGTTTTCGGTTGCGCGAATCAGCGTTTAATAACTATGAAAATTCGAACACACACACGAACGGGAGACTATTTATCGAAGTAACGGAACCACATTTTTGGCTATAAAAGCTTTGACATTTGTCAAATGAAAAAACGGAACCACGTGACTGTCATAATGAAATTTCATGTGCCATTCTCATCATTCGGTACCATTAACGGGTTGCACGTGGCCGAAAAAATCTGATGAAGAAATTGTTGGAATTAGTGGCCGAGTTATTGTTTAATAGTTCTAGCCTGAGTTATATACTGATTCCATGATGTTTTGTAACGATCAATTGACGATTTGCACGTTGAATTGGATTCCATTATGTTATTATATTCTCAGAACATTGAGCATAAGAAAGTTAAATGTAGTTACTAATCAAGGCAAATCACTGGTATATAAGAATCAGAGACTGCAGTTCAATTTATCCAACGATGTTTACATATTTATCAGCTAAACGAATAGTTACGATCAGGTGTGGAAAGCTGTAAAACCTCCAGCAAGTTTTTTTTTTTTTTTCCTTTTAATAAGTAGCAGAAATGACTCCCAACTGTACGCTTACTTGCAAAAAGGGAGGTACGGTGGAATCGAGACATTGCCGTATAAGAGATGCAGAGACCGCGATGGAAAAGTTGGCATTAAGTATAGTGGTATTGGAGCTAGTGATGCAAGTTGGAGTGCAAGGCTTCGCCGTTGACATAGATCACAGAGTATTGAATAGAGAGAAAGTAACTGTTTTCATACTCGTGTGAATAATGCTGAAGCTTCTTCCTATTCCAACATTGATTCAGTAAAAGCAGAATATGCATCAGATGTCAAGCATCGGAATTACGAGCATGATCCAGAAGAACTAAGAGACTCATTGGCTCCTCTTCTCTCACATGAAGGGGCTCTGCACAGAAAGTTCCAACCACTTCGCCTCAGTGGATAAGTATTTTACGAGTCGGCCACCATGTATCCGACAATGAGTTTTTCCAACAGTGGTCCCTTAATTTTTCACAGCAGTATATGGAACCGTTCTGACAAGAGCCGTATAATTAATAATGATAAAACGTTGGGAATAAATATGGATAAAATCGTTAATATGATTATTTTTACTGCATAAAATGATGGTGGAGCAACTTGCCAGTTGTCATACCACACAAAAACAGAATTAGGCGGCCTTCGAGTTTTTGGATATTGCTGAGGTGTATTCTAAGAAATTCCAAGTTCGTGGAGAACTATCTTGGTATGCCTGATATACTTGGCCTAAGCCGGAGTGGTATAGGTGGAAATTCAAAAGTTTTGCTGCCATTCACCCAGTAACTCATAATCCGGAGGTTCAGCGACTGTATTTGAGTAGAAAATAACAGATAGGTGTAACGAAGGATGATGAAATGTGCACTTTACTGCAGGATACGTAATTACTTCGTTTGGAACCAGCTTCCTTTGCTTCATGCTTCAGCTAGATATATTAGATACACTAAACCACTTGCTTTGGTTAAATAAATAATGATCATTCAACCGCTGTTAATAAAATAGGTATCCTAAATCTGTAAATACTCCCCAGTCGAATAGATAACATGAATAATTCCGAATTTAAGACAGATTATTTTGCGTACGATGAATTCGAATCTGTTATGTTAGAAAGCACGAAGTAGTGGAGTGCAAACCGTCAATCCAAATTCCTTCCAGCGACCTACGTCAGCATGTACCTGTATGAAGCAAACTCAAACTTTTTGACGTAGGTTTAATCCTTTCCTACTTATATGTATGAGTTTTAATTTTGACGCAGTTGTGTCTAAACTCGCTGTGAGTCTAAACTAAATGTCAGCTCAATGTCATATAAATTATTTTATAGCAACAATATAAGATCGTGGGATTCAATTTTCGGACGCCTATACTACTGAGAAGGAATTTTCTACAGAAATACGGATACAATGATTCATTTTCGGACATAATAAAATACGACCAAAACTGAGTTTTTTCATTGATAATTGTAAATTCTGGCTTCACCTTTGTAATGGAATAAGAGAAAACCGTAAAATGAGAACATAAAGGAGTAAATGTTTCTAACAATTAAAAGTCAATTTGAACTACCTGGTGGTTAGTTTCTGTCACGAGGACCGCTATCATTCCCGATGTCTCATTTAAATATCTTTGAAATAAAAAATGCCCGGAATAATATTTCCTGAAGCCAAATCCCATATAGGGATATTCTGAAACTATGTAGAAAAGACCTGAACTTAAGTAAAAAGTCTAAACATATGAGGAAAAGATCCAATTCAACGCGACTTTGCTACACCGACTTTTTCAAAAAGTTTTAATACTAAATAATTCTTTCTTCCATTTATACTGCTAATGTTTTTAGTCAAGGCGAAAAACGTGAAATTTAGATATACGTTCTTTTTATTTGAATATCATTTTAGACTCCACAAAACAAACTCATGTGGGTGTTCGTTAGTTCTGAGCTGTAGCATGGGGAAGTAGGTTTCACGATATCACCATTATATTTTCATTTGTGTACGTAAGTATGTGTTCGGATTTATAGGATAAATCCGTTACGTTCATCAGTGTAATGTCAATTTTACTTGGGAGGAATTAGATTCGGAATAAATCTATTACGTACCTGTACACTTTTTTAAATTTTATTGGACCATATAAATATACATTTTTTAAATTGTTTAATTACGTAACCTAACTTTTGATAATTATATCGAGGTCGGCGTTTGCAGTGTTTTGCGAACCCAGTTCCGAACAGTCCTAACAGTCCCCGATTTTCGTCGGAACTCGAACCTAAGGACGTAGTTAACGCAAGCACATTTTACAATTTTTCGGAGATCGTGGAATAAACAATACAACAATACGCTGACTTCGACTTTGGTTGCCGCGTGTCCCCTGTAAATTTCCCTGTAAAACATCGCTTTGTTTTGTTGTTCGCTGTTCTTCATTGGAATTTCTTCTTCGAAATGTCACCTAGTACCTCGTCAAGTTCGGAAAGCGATAGTTTCGACGATGGTGGTGAAGTTTCATGGTTTGTAGACGATGAGAACGAGATTGAAGTTGTAGTTGGATCTCGTCTACATCACGAAACTCGAATTTTTACGACGAAATTGTACCAAGGGTTGACGACGAAAAGTTTGTTATAAACAACAACACAGGTTATTCCACTTCCAAGTTCAGAAATCGTTCGCAGTGCAGAACGAGGTTCCACAAATTCCGGATCGCCCCAGGATTTCTGTCTCAGTTCTGATGAATTCGAGAACTGTCAGAACGCGCACTGAGAACGAAACTTATATGAGGGCATTTTCGTAGGAAATGAAGCTATTGCAAATTTTAAAATAAAAGTTTGCGAAAATGTTCTTTATTGAAATTCGTTTTGTGACATTCTGAAACGATTCCTAGATCTTAACATATATATATATATATATATATATATATATATATATATATATACAATATATATATATATATATATATATATATATATATATATATATATAAGCTCCTTAGGATTGAGACAAAAATTCAGACAGACGGTGAGACGTCAGTACCTATCTCTGAGGTCAATATGGTCACAGTGATAACACAATAGGTTGGTAAATACGTAAACAATACCACTCACCGCTTGACGATATTACTCGCACGGTGAGTGGAAAGCAACTCATTGTTCTCATTGTAGTACAGTTATCTTGCGTAATTGAGGAAGTTGTAAGGTATGGACTACTGAATAATATTGGAGTGAGAGCTTGTGGTGTTTCACCGAGCAGTGAGATGCATTTCACTACTGCAAATTGTCGTGGTAGTTATATCCTGTTTTTCTCAGCTTTTCGAAAGAAGACGTTTTCAAAGCTTTGGGGGCATTTTGCTCGATAACTACTGAACCGATTTCGATGATTTTTTTTTTAATTTTGTTCATATTGATTAGGACTATCAATCGATAACGAACTGGGTCATTATTCCGGTATCCAGTATGGAAGCGCTGGTAAAATGTTATTTCCAAAAAAGGGTATTTTCTACGTCCTACCAGAACTACTAAAATCCATGTACGGTATTGAAACTATATCCATTTGTAGTCGTTGAGTGAATGAACAAAACAACAACAAAATTATCGAAATCGATGCACTGAGTAATATGCCCCCGAAAAACCCCAAATTACTAGGAAGTGTTGAATCCCCTTAAACCCCATTACCACTAAGGAAAATGGTGGTTGACATGACTTTCCCCTTGCTGATACGTTGCGTCACCCTTTTCGCTCTAAAATTCGTTCCCCGCACCATCAAGTTAATAAATACTGGTCTAAAATTGAAATTATATTATTTATTAAATAAATGGGGAACTTTCATGTGTTGGAATTTCACAATCATGACCTCAGATTCGGCGCACTTGAAAATCCCCTTGTAGCCATTTTCAGCTTAAATGACCGTTGATTTGGCCAACAAACGGGTAGAAAGATCACACGCGTGTCGCAGTAATACAAGGGAGCTGAGGGTTCCCTCCAGGCATGATATCATCGAGCAAATGAATTTCAAGAGCCGTATTAATCTGGTTAGATACCCATCATAAAGCACCTTTTTAGAAAGCTCCTGATCATATCATTCTATAGATGAAATAAAAAATAACCATGAAAATTCCTCATTAATATAATAATAAAACGCACGAACCAAACAAAACCGAAAAAAAACTCAACTTGTGTCCGTCACGACTGCTCTTATAGGCAACAAAACAAGAGCGAATCGGTAAGGTCCTAGTTCACGCGTTCCGCTCTACCTCGAGCTTCTCATGTTTGGAGCCACATTAGAAGGTGCTTTAAGAGTCAAAGCTTTCGAAAATTAGCTTCCTCGCTTAACCAACTATGAATATGTACAGCAGCAGAAACAATAATACCATATCCATAATACTGTTTATTTAGGATCTAATTTCCTTCCCAAGTAATTGTCCGTTCCCTGCTTAATGTGAAAGTGGTCTGTAGTTTGCTAGCTGCTTCCGTAGAGTGCCGGCCGTACACAAATAAGTAGTCAGCAAACGAAGGGACCCGAGATGTAAGACGACTATAGTATTTGATTTCGAATGATGAGTTCCAGGACTAAGCAAATTTGCCAAATTAGCGAGATCCGTGACGCGGAGCCGCTCCGTTCTGGTCTCCCAGTTCTCGTCTCACATGCCCAACCTGAAGGACACGACGAAGCAATCCCATCTCGCTCACGTAAGTAACATCCCGGATATCTAGACCTGTACCTACTGCGGGTGTTTCCCATTCCTTGGCCAGTGTCGTAGTAAAGTGATTTTTTATAGAGCGGCAACATCAACAGGCAAAGTTATTTATATTACCGGACACTCGATACATTTATTGAAGAACTTAACAAGTTCATTACCTCAAATATAGCATTTCAAAGTCAAATTCAACCTTTTCCAAATCAAATTCAACCTTTTACAAAACAAATTTAAAATTTTCGACGTCAAATTCAACCTTTTTCAAGTCAAATTCATCGTTTTCCGAGTCAAATTCAACCTCTTTGAATTCAAATTCAACCTTTTCCCAATCAAATTCAACCTTTTCCATACAAAATTTAACGTTTTCCATGTCAAAGATAACCATTTCCTAGTCAAATTCAACCTATTCCAAACCAAATTTATCCTTTTAGTCGTCAAATTCAACATTTTACTAGTCAAATTCAACCTTTTCCAAGTTATATTCTACCTTTTCCATATTAAATTTTACGTTTTCCAAGTCAAATTCAACAATTTCCAAGTCAGATTCAACCTTTTCCAAACCGAACTCAATCTCTTCGAGTCAAATTTAACCTCTTCCAAATCATATTCAACCTTTTCCATACAAACTTTAACGTTTTTCAAGTCAAATTCAACCATTTCCAAGTCAAATTCAACCTTTTTCAAACCAAATTCAACCTATTCAAAACCAAATTCAACCATTTCCACACCAAATTTTAAATTTAACAAGTCAAATTCAACCTTAATCCAAGTCAAATTCAACCTTTTCTAAACCATATTCGAACTTTTCCAAACCACACTCAACCTTTTCCAAACCAAATTCAACCTTTTCCAAACCAAATACAACCTTTTCCACACCAAATTTAAAATTTTTCAAATCAAAGTAAACCTTAACCCAAGAAAAATTCAACCTTTTCTAACCCCAATTCAACCTTTTCCAAACCAAATTCAATCTTTTTAAAACCAAATTCTACCTTTTCCACACCAAATTCAATTTCTCAAATCAAAGTCAACCTTAACCCAAGTCAAATTCAACCTTTCCTAAGCTCAATTCAACCTTTTACAAACCAAATTCAATCTTTTTAAAACCAAATTCTATCTTTTCCAAACCAAATTCAACTTTTTCCAAACCAAATTTGACCTTTTACAATTCAAATTCAATCTTTTTCAAACCAAATTCAACCTTTTCCACACCAAACTTAACATTTTTCAAATCAAAGTCAGCCCTGACCCTAGTTAATTTCAACCTTTTCCAAACCAAATTCAACATTTTCCACACTAATTCAACATTTTTCAAGTCAAAGTCAACCTTAACCAAAGTCAAATTTAACCTACTTCAAACCACATACAAACTTTTCCAAACCAAATCCAACCTTTTTTAAACCAAATTTTACCTTTTTCAACCCAAATTCAACTGTTTCCAATCCAAATTCAACGTTTTCCAAGCCAAATTTAACCTTTTCCTAATCAAGTTCAACCTCTTCCTAGCCAAATAGGTACAATATTTTCTTAACCTAAGGTATTAAACATTTAGAAATTATTTATTTTATGAAAGTAAATTCAACATAACGATAATCATCTTGTTTGAGTTACCAGATCCCATCAGAGTTCCATGATGAAGGCTGGGAATTTCGGATATCATTAACATGGAAATTCCATCCAAATTTCAAACTAAAAATGGTGTATTTTTCCTCCTGTTTTTGAACACTCTAAGTATGCAGTTGTACATATGATTTTTCGGTGGAGCTCTTAGATTTACAAAAAAATTCAAATCAAGAATCTTTTACCGTTTATTTTTGAAAATAACATTAAGCAAAATAATAAGCTAACGTGCAAATTAAAAACTTAAGGGAACGTAGCTTTAAGCCTTACTTCAGATGACTACTTTGGCTGCCACCCAAAAGCGCCAGTTAATCCTTTCCAAAAACGCCGGGGGTTTGAGCTGAAGAATGGTGGAAACTCTATCAAAAGCAACGGTGGTTATGATGGTAGTTTTTAACGTTGACAAATGATGAAGGCCAAACAAGTAGGTTTGAGGACAAATAGATCAGAATGATGTGTGTAGATTGTTGGCCTAGATGCTCGCAAGCTCGCATCTCACAAATAAAATAAAATCCTACATCAATAATTTCAGTAAAATATATATTACATGTACACATATAGATATTAGAATGATGTGAATAGTTTAGTTGTCTGGTAGCGATGCACAAACACAACAACTTAATAACTTCCGATTGTAAGCAAGTTAGGAGGGGTCTTTTTTGTTATATCACCGCATATTTTTGTTAATTCTCTACTATTCATTCATTCTGACCTGTATGTCCCACTAATCTGCATTTTTACTAGAGGATTGACTACTTGATGTCATGTATTTTTCAGATGCGAGCTTGCGAGCATCCAGACTACAAAACTATACCCAACATTCTGATCCATTTTACCACATAAAAATGATTGGGGATCATCAATCCGTTCAATCCCCATTCTATAGGAAATAGTTTGTAAATGCGGGGATTTAACTGAAATGACCCGTTAGGAGAATGAAGGATGTGCAAATAAGCACCGTCGCCTCCGTCCCACAAGAAATGGAGCTTTGGGGGAAAGTACCGGCGCTTTCGTTCAACAACCACTGGCGCATTAGTCAGTGCTTCTGTCTGGCACCGACTACTTTAATGGTCACGATTATTACTTTAATGACCGATTGTACTATAATTATCAATTATTGCTTTAATTGGTGTTATAATTTGATATGAGTGTGTTAATAAATCTGTACGTAGATGATGTCCCTGAACGCAGACGTGATGCCGCAGTACCGGCAGGAAGCGCCGAAAACTCCGCCCCACATCCTCCTCCACTACTGCGCCTTCAAAGCCATCTGGGACTGGGTCATCCTCTGCCTCACCTTCTACACGGCCATCATGGTCCCCTACAACGTGGCCTTCAAAAACAAAACGTCCGAGGACGTCTCCCTCCTCGTCGTCGACTCCATCGTCGACGTCATCTTCTTCATCGACATCGTCCTCAACTTCCACACGACGTTCGTCGGGCCGGGCGGGGAAGTCGTGTCCGACCCGAAGGTCATCCGCATGAACTACCTCCGCTCCTGGTTCGTCATCGACCTCCTCTCGTGCCTCCCGTACGACGTCTTCAACGCCTTCGACCACGACGAAGATGTAAGTAATGCCCTGGGCACTAGCCGTAGTTCAAACTGCGCCTTCACTTCTGATGAAGACAGTCTCTTGTCACAGAATGTAAGTGTGTCCACGTGCCTCATCACTTCTACTTTGTACAAACAAGACAAATCGTGCCTTTCATGCTGTAGAAAACCTCCTCCTTTCCTGTAAATATATTAGAATTGTATGATTCATTCAAGTATTCTCTTTCTGAACTTCTTCATTCCCAACTGGAAGATGTTGCAGGCACTTTAAATTATAGTGCGCAGATAATTAATTTATTAAGCGCTTTTGGGTCAAGCTTTTATACTATCAGTCTGCCGTCTAATCATCAAGTGAATTGAGGAGCTGACATGGAAAAGCAGTTAAATCCAAAAATCGAAAGAACATTTTTTTTCGTCGAAGTGCAAGTAAACAGTCACGCCAACGGCCTTAGGTCATCCCGTCCTTGCTTGATCGCACCCTGAATAAATGTGTGACCTTTGCATGGAGAAGAGATTATGTCCAAAAAAAAATCTGATAAGAGTTCAGAGGGAGTTCCTATGAAATTTGATTTTTGGACTTAACTGCTTTTCCATGTCAGCTCCTCAATTGTCGTAGGTATTTAGGTAATTATAGCTTTCAAAACAACAAATATCACTAGCAGTGGCGAACACACAAAACATTCAGCAGAGTACACAAAATGTATGTATACTGTATCCTGGTAGCATACCTTTCTAATACATTTTCCTGTTCCACCATATTCGTTTCTTGGGGCGTCCTTTCAACAATGGGTTCGTGGGGAAACACGTTTGCGGGAAGGAACTGAATTTCTCGACACGTTTGCAGAAAGTTTTGTGACAAGTTTGCAGGAATGTTGACAATCGAACACGTTTGCGCAAACTAGTCATTACTCACCGTTTTTACTGTTTCTTCGTAATGCTTTACATTACTGCGTCTAATAATCTCCTTACTCATTCTTCTTCCACGGGTGCTAAGTGATTGTTGGTTTGGGTGAAATAAAGCTTGTTGTGCCGATGTTCTTGATACTCAGTCCAACAGTTTACGAGAAATGCAACTTTCTTTGCAAATGTTTCCGTGGTGGGTTCGTACAGCCCTTCCTGATGGACTTGATTTTTAGGTCCGATTCCGTCTGCACAGCCTCTAAGGTTTTAATTACATGGTGTATGTTGGGGTGTGAGTTATAAAATTGCCGGCTGAAATCTGCGAGAAACGCTTCTTCCTCATTCGTCATCCGGGGGGAATCGAACGATGGTGGAGCTGCCCAAATATGAGACGGAAAACGATAGCTTCCCTCAATATAGTTAGTCAATGCATAATAACTTAATGACATTCCTTCATTCGGGGCCAGTAGCATTATAGTTGTGAACAAGGATCAGAGTTTGCGCAAACGTCTTCCGCAATCGTGTTGCTTTCATTACGGTCTAGCGGCCCTCGATTCCCGCAAACGTGTTACACTCGTTTTCTCAATAATAGCTCAACAGAAAACAAGGGTACAAACAGAAGAGGCATTAAAATCACCTGTCGTGCCCGATTTGTAAGTTATTCAGTTTCACCAACAAATAGCCTGCCAAGCTTTCCCTAACAGAGAGGAAATAACGATGGGTATCATGGCTACCCCGGAAAGGGAAGTCCCCTTTGGCAGGGAAAGAACCATACAAACATGGAAGGAGCTCGGTCGGCCACATCACACTTCCACTCAATTTTGTCAAGTTTCTTCGTACCTCCTTACCAACCTATCTTCCTTCAGAAGCGACGGTGTCTGTAAAATGTAGGACGAGGTGACGGATGCGTAAATCGTTTGGTACAAACGGTTAGCTTATTGCAAGATGTAAAGATTACACAGCACGACATATACACAATATTATGAAAGTTTCGAACTGTACAGTTTACCTACAAGAAAACTGACTTGACGTCCGATGTAGGGGACATGGGCTTTCCTAGGGATTAGCGAAGGTAGAGGTGGTAGCTCAATAACGGTAGATAACGGTGTTTGAGAGGAAGGAGGGGTGCATGCAGCCCTTGCTATTCCTATGGTCTGGTAGAATAGGTAGAATGTGCGGATGGATTCTAACATGCTCCCCGGCGTTGAGCAGAAGCGAAAACTACGAAATTTGAACTGCCACGTTGGTGATGAGTTGTTGGGAAGGATGAGCACATCATTGAGAAGGAAGTGGACATAGATTCCTGGGAAGAACTTGCACGATGCGGTTTTGAGTCCGAACACTTCCTACGCGGGTTGTTCCATCCGACATTGAAGACAAGTCTATAATAGGTACGTCTCATATCCCATTGAGTTGGAGGTAGGTTGTCAGTTTTTGTCAACACAATGGTGCCTAGGGTTCGCGGAGTATCAGTGTTCAACGTGTAGCGTTGCGGAAGGGTGGTAGATACTCTAATTTCCATCTTTGCCAGAAAGATTGCTCACGAAATTGCTCCTGGAACCATCTAGATCTTAGGGAGGACCGTTCTGTATTTACACTCCAGGCTGGGATTCAGCTCCTTCTCTCCATGATTAGTTCCAAAGATCTATTAAATGTTTTATTAACTTAACTTAACTTAAATTTTATTAACTCTCCTTAGAATTGAGATAAAAATTCCGATCTTGCGCCAAAACGAAAGGATGAGTTTGTTGGCCAACACTTTTTGAGCACATTAAATTGGTCATTTTCGAAAAATGTGCTAAAAATCACTATAATTTCCAAAAAAAAACGTCTAAAAATAGTTTAAATTATACTTTAACCAGAATTTTAGTCAAAAGAAGTTTGTCAACAATGAACTAGTACATTAAAAAATTTATTCACGAAATTATGGTGAAAAATGTACTTAAATGTTAGTAATATTTGCTAAAAAATCAATTATAAAACTTTAAAAAATCGCTAAACATCCAAAATCTATTTTGAATCGTAGAATATGATTAAGAACGAGTTCATTTGCCACAAAATTTGTGGTTAACAATTTCTTTGCTCTCAAAGTGCTCAAATTTCAAAAACAAAATTCAATATGAATATCCATGAAGATGAGGTCATTCGATCATGCTGCATGACTAGAACTTATTTGTTTTCCTTCAATTGTTTCCAACACTCCATTGATGGCTCCCCGAGCTACAATCAGCAACACTACAACCCATATTTTATTCAAGTTGTACCTTGATTTGTTGAAGAGAACTGTTAGACCGTATTAGACCTGTTTGGTGACATATATTGGCTGGTTTGCGTCGGTCTCCATTCTGTCAGTAGAATATGTATAGTGATAGGTTCCTCCATTTTCTGCGAGGAACTTGCGTATGCGTCGAAACCTTGCATTCGCAGTGAGATGGCTAAAATGGTACGAACCAGGTGAGATTGGCCATTTCTGAGTTCTTTCTGAAGAAGACGGGAAGAATCCAAAAACGGGAGGGAGTGTTTTTATCTTTCCACGGGTACAGAACGCGTATGAATTATAAGGAACTGCACAGTCCAACAGGATGATTTTCTAGCAAAATATGTTTTGCAGGTCTACTGAATTTCAGAATTACCGCAATACAGGATGAGGTCGATGACACATGATGACAATAAAACTATAAACGCAACTTTACAATCTATATCATAATCGACTAAGAAGCGTTTGCAATAACAAAATAATTATATGAATAAACTTATTTGAAGTGCCTTCGATCTTCTTCACTTTTGGGTATGATTCATTGTTAACCATCCATATGAATATTTTTGAAATCTAAGTTGACTTCAATGCACCTCTTAAACGTCTTTAAAAGTTCCTTGGAGATCCAATGTATTTAGTTACGGCACCGTATCGTACAGTATAGTACACTTGGCTCTACACATAAGGCATAATTAATTTGAACATGCTGTGTAGCTTTATCAAAGGGATACGTTACCCAATAAAAAATACACCACCTCCATAGACAGTGAAACTATACTTTCTTTAATAAAACTTAGCTATTTCAGATAGTTTTGGAAAACATGCCGAAATTTACTTATCCAAATAATTAAAAAGTTAAAGCGTAAGATCAAAGATATGAATTTTAAACATGAATTTATGTATAATAAAATAAAATCACTAACGAAAAATTTCCCAGTCATATTACGTTTTTCACACATGATCATATACATCGCTAGATTGTATAAATCCCATAATACAAGGATCATCGATTAAGATTCTGTAATCGAGTGAAAAGCAATTACAAGTGGAATATAAATTTGATCCGATGTTCTCAACTTTTTCTCTAGTAAGATGAGAATATAATTTTAGCCCGTTTTCTATATTCCGTTTGTATAGTATGGTTTCATTCTCACCCTGGTCAGTGAAATTTCTGTCCAGCTGTACTATAGGGCTTGGTAACGGCTAATCCCGATACTTCAAACATTACCCACAAACTGCTTGTAATTGAAAGTAATTTAAAATGTCCGCTTTAAGGGCTTGGAGTAACGTAGATGTGCGGTATTTGAGTAGGACCTAAAATTTGTAGCGTAGGTCATGCAAATTTTAGTACTGTTCAGTCCCTAAAATGCGTACACTGTTGTCTGCGATATATAGATCTGTTGTAAATATATTTTCATGTCAATTATATTATGAGAGATCACTTCAATACACGGTTAAATTCTGTTTGTTTGTAGCTATTTCTCAACCAAACAAAGTGTTGTATTAAAATTTAAAATTTCCCCTAACGTCTAAGCCCCCCCCCCCCCATCAGCTCATTTGTTGCTTCTTTTCACCACCTTGTACCGTTTGATTTTCGATCAGTTGCACTTTTTCATCTTCCGACATTAGTATCCATTAGGATGTCTTGTCAAGAGTTGTATGTGAGACGAGTCGAGCTATGAACAATTATTGAACACACTCGCATTCTGTTACAATATGAAGAGACATCATTTTGGCAGTTAATTTTTCATCACTGAAAAATAAAGATTCAAAATATAAATTCTCTCATAGGTGTGACCTGTGTCACATTCAACACATTGCCTTCGCCCTATTACATTTAATTTAGTCGAATTCCACCACATGGTGGAGGAATAATTTAGACTTCTTAACCACTTTTTTTTCCAAATTCAGAAATTTTAGCTCGTCAATGGGTGTACGAGTGGTGAATGTATCATGAAGCGAATGACCTATCATGGTGAATGCACCAAGGAAGCGACAGTCTTCTTCAAGTGATTTAGGGCATAGAATGTTATTTCAGAGGATGTCAGGTAGCAGTTTTCTGCCTGTAAGAAAAAAGTTGAAATATAAACACCTGAAACTACAATGGGTTCAGATTCTTGTGACATGTGAAGTTCTGAACGTAGGTGTGTCTTCTTAAACGGGGACATCCTTCCATATCCTGATTGGGTGACAACATTGGTAATTACTAATATACACTGGCAATTGGCACATGCAGGAGTATCTCATACACTTGCAGAGATAAGGAAAAAGTTTTGAAAAGTAGTCAAAAATGTTTTAAGAAAATGTCTAGTCTGTAAAAAAATATGGAGGAGGGCGTACAAGTTACCATAGACATGCCTACATTACCTAGCACGAGGACTTCAAGATTTCTCGCGTTTAGATATACTGGCATTGACTATATTGGACCAATAGTTGTAAGAAATGACACGAAAATATGGTTGTGTCTATTTGATTTTCTTATCACGCGGGAAATTCATTTGGAACTGTGGAAAGACTTTCTTCTGAATGGTTTTTATTTGCTCTCAGGAGATTTATTACTCGTAGGGGTGCGCCTGAGGAAGTATACTCGGACAACCCACCACAATCTAAAGTTAATAAATCAGTTTTGGATTTAATATGGGCTCAAGCAATGCTTGACCCACAGGACAGGAACTTTGTTGCCGAAAAACAAAATTGAAATTTACACCTACTTTGGCTCCTTAGACAGGAGGTTTCTACAAAATACTGATCGCGATGGTCAAGAAAGCAATCGTGTGGAGTTTGGGGAAGAAAATGGTTTCACAAGCCCATTTAGCTACATTAATTATTGAAATCGCGTCAATATTGAACTCCCGTCCCTTGATTAATGAAAGGGAGCACATTTGAGATCAAAATGTTTTAACCCTTTCAAACTTTTTGAATATACAGACTTCAGAGCCTCTTCTGCAACAATCCTGGGCATCGGTTGGAAAGGAAATAACTAACAAAGGCCATAGTAAATGTTCGATGTTATTAATTATTGGAAAAAAGGCCAGTAATATTTGGACGCCTTTTGGAAATCGTGGAAAAAAGAATACCTATGCAGTAGAACCAAGAATTGGACCAATCATGCAGCTGGGATAAGAGTCACAAAGAGGCAAGTCGCCTATTACGAGGATACTTGAGTTGGAAAGAAGTGCTGATGGAAAAACCCAAACAGTAACTCTACAACTGTCAGGAAAAAATCTGCAGGAAACCTTGTGGATCGCCCAATGGCACAGACTCCTTATCTTGGATTACTTACTCTTGGAGGTACTTAATCACTTATTACTTATTCAAGGGAGGTAATAAGGGGGGTGTGGACACATGCACTTATGGCTATAAAGAAAATATTGGATAATGCCCAACGTATCCCTGAGAACAGTTAGACATAGGGGGGTTTTTTTTTTTTAATTTTTATATCGTCTATAAAAAGCTTTTAAGTGTCTTACATGCGGTATCCCTTGCACCAAACAATAACCCGATTACTTCCCAGAAGTGGACATTGTAGTGCTGTGTCAGGTAAGGTGTGCAAGGCTCAATTTCTGTTCCTTCTCGGTGTCTTCTGCAAGGCTCGGAATCGCCGTCTTCCTCTACTTGACAATTTCTGTTCCTTCAGACCACTCGGCGTCTATCTGCTCTTATCGAGTTGGCCTTTTAATATGTCACACATCATTAGTTTCCCATAGGAACCCATGAAAAAAAAGGTAAAAGTTATAGTCATTACCCCGCGTCAATTATCCATCAACGATTGTGAGAACTATCTATCACCACGATATCTGCACGCCTATATTCGGAATCGCCGTCTTCCTCTACTTGACAATGTAATTAACTAGCAACTAAATAAAACATCTTCGCACATTTTCTATCTGAAGAGGTCAGCTAGGGCGGTTCTTAAATTATGAAGAACGGTGTTCCTCAATGCCTCAGCTTTTGGACCACGGATGTGGAGCAAGTTTACTACTACTACAATAGCTCTACGATCCGTGGGGCACCAGGGCTTCCGTCAACAGTCTCCGCCAGTTGCTACGGTTCTGTGCATCTGTTCGCCAATCACGAATTCCTAGAATGTTACGAGCATCCTGATATACTTCACGAACCCATCTCAACCCTGTCTTGATCTGTACAGCGGTTCAATCTCCATTTTCTTTGGGATCTCCCTGTCCTTCATCCTAAGCACATGGCCAGCCCAACGAAGTCAACCTATACTAATGAAATGCACAACATCTCTTTCCCCTTGCAATTCATCATGTACTTCGTACATTTTCTCTCTGAAGAGGTCAGATAGGGCAGTCCTCACTTTATGATGAATGGAGTTCCTCAATAGCCCTGCTTTTGGTCCACAGATGTGGGGCAGTGTTTCAAAGTGGTTATTATCGTTGCACGCCGCAGCCCAACGATGGCGACTACCCACACTCCGACTACTTACATGAGTGTTTCATGCTCTAGAAGCATTGACTTACAGACCACACAAAAAAAAAACTAATAAATAACTCATAGTAACGCTGGAGTCAAATAAAGGAGTGCTTCTGCAACGCTCAAAGTATTATAAATAGACCGGCAAAAAGTCTTCATGTTTACAAGAATGGAACGTATCGCCAATCGTTGGATCGCACAGCATGGCAGTCCTTATCAGGAAGGGTGAGGTTAACCTAATACTGAAAAAGTGTCATCTTAAAGGACTGAATAGATGGAGAACAAGTAATTTACACATTCACATTATGTACGATTAATGTGCTCGCTGATATTCGAGTCACGAGGTGGACGGGGTGATATATTTTATTGAAGCTTCGCTATTTTTAAAACTCAAAATTAAATGTATATTTTATTTATTGCTCTACCTATCTGATTGGTCCTCACAACAACTATATAACCAGAACCATATTGGCCAGAATTCATGAACTGCTCATTAAAAATCCACTCTTTCACTCTAACAATTATTTTGAGTCAGTTCGAGGCAGTGAATGCTCGAATCTTCTTTCCAATTTAGTTAATTTGTAGTTCAACTGGCAAAAGTAAATCTATTTAGTTCTGGAATTGCATGCCCCTCATAAATTACAGGCCTAACCTAATGTAAAGTACAAAACCTACTGCTCTTACTCTTCTTGAGATGGTCTACATTTTCAGCCTGGAATGTTGCATAAGACTTTAAGATAATTGTAACGTAGCGGTTGCTTGTTATCCATTAATAGGCGTTTCAACGCCCATTGTTCGAGCAAGAACAACTTATATCCCTAGCATCAACTCTCCTAGTGGCGTAATGTGGTCATAGATACAAGCTGTATGCGTATAATAAGATGAAATAGGCTTGATTGGTGTAGCTCTCGAAACTCATATGATATATAAATTTACATTACCATCAAGTACGTTAAGTATTATTTCGTTGATATCGAATTTTAAAAGAAGTTGAAAACACAAATCACAGAAATACCAGTACAAATATAATACCTATGGAGTTGGAGAAAAGAAGCATACCAGCAGAATTACTATTGACCGTAATCCGTTTATAATAAAATTAGAATATAATGAAAATGCATCTAATCAAAGAAAATTAGTACCTAGGTATTGAAATTTCCTCCTTATGATAAACCAACTTATTTGGGAAGTGCCCATAATTACGTAGGGACATACATATAAAGATTAATTCATAGGAATTGGAAACTAAAGATAATGGGTCATACAAAATAATAAAGAAAATTATTCTATGTTGTTCACGTTTGAGTTTACCTGAGAGCTACTATTGGTCCACCAAGTGTGTAGGGATTTGTGTGAGACAATCTTGTTGACATAGAATGTAAATTTATGAGCTAACTACAGCCCATACTTGAAAAAATCGGATCAATAGATACGCCTCAATTATTCGTCAGTATCAAGAATAAATAGATGTTTCAGAAATAAGTAGTTTATGAGAGTATGATATCAACTTGGAAATAATTTAGGACCAAACCATAATGATAACTGAAAATTGCATACACAATGTCTGATAATTGAAAAAAATCAAGGATGTTGGAAAAAGATTGCATCAAAATTCAATGGAAATCATCCAGGGCGAGACCCTTATGACTGCTATTTTAAAATACCAAGATAGTTAAAAGCTAGGGTATTTACTACACTCGACGACATTATGCGGATTTCGATGAAGAAATTTGTCAAAAATTTTGATTTCAAAATTTGTCGAGCCATTGCAATAGTTTCACTTTCTCCGGAAATTTGCTAAAAGAAAATAAATTACAAAGAAGAACTTTTTGTAGGAAATTAGTTGTAGAATCGTCTGTAGAAGGTTAACAATCTTAAGTGTGAAAACCCTGTATAAGGGCCGGCAAAGCCCTGGCAAGTATCCATTTTGCAGAGCGTTTCATTGCAACTATCCTAACTAGCTTTCCTCGCCCTCTCTGGGCTTTTCTTTCGCAAGTTCCTTCGCAAGACCTACTTCACCTCTCTACTCTCCAATTCGAACATATATTCCCTACTAGGAAATTTTCTAGCCCATTCTGTCCCAGAAATTCGTCATCGAAGTCGGTCTGTACGCGGTTTGAGTTTTTTAATGACGAGGAACTGAACGCTTACCTGCCTAAATTATCAAACAAACGCAAGACTTACAACATCCTTACTACTGCAAACTTTTGGAAACAAAAATCAGATAGCAGTATCGATAAATATATTTATTTGTCCCTCAATCTGGGAGAACTTCTGTGGGTTGATCATAAGAAAATTATACTCTAATAATAAAACTCTTTGCTATTAAAAGTAATACATAAACCATATTTGAAATTTAGGGAATCTTGTTCTCTGGTATGCTTCTAAATTAATATAATACTAGCAATTACAATACTTGCGGTGCTTACTGGGTAAAGTTTGTCATTCACGAATATCCCCAAAGTCAGGTGTTCGTGATATCAGATGCTTAATTCATTTTATTATTTTTAACTGATTAAACGTGAGTCATGATTCTAATTCCTTATTATCTACTCTCTTCTTATAATGTAAATAATACAACGCGTCTTAGAAGCGGCAATAAATGGGACACATTAATTTTTATTATCATTTTTATGTACTTATTTATTGTTTGTTGATAAGATGCTTAGTTGAGCACGTTCAGAGACCTAGGTACGCACAAAGCAAAAGAACACATGCACACATTTTAGTAAGATCGTAACTTCGACTGTGCAGAGTTGTGCTCTGGTTTAAGAATTCTACACAGACAGACTAACAATATTATGATAAAGAACCATAACTTTTCAGAAAGATCTTCCACGCAAAAAATCAATAAATAAATAAGTTAACTAATAAAATTTGAATAAAGCATTCGATTAATGGGTAGTTACAAGCATTATACCAGCCTGTTGTACGGAAAAAAAGCTTGAAAATGAAAAACTTTGGTAGTGAGGAAGCGAAACAATAAATTTCAACACAACTTACTCCACACCATGTATTGCTAAGTTATAATTTCATAAAATGTGGTATGGAAAATTTCTTTCCGCATAATTCAAAATCCATATTTTGGGCTTGAATATACAAGTTAAGCATACACTAAATGACTGTGGCAAGGCATATAACATGACAGCGAATATTCATGTTCAGGCCAATGGTCATAATAATCCCATGTGTTTGCTCTGTTTCGCGATATGAGATATTTCTCATTCAATTTATGATTCAATCAATTCACCAATCACTTCATTAATTGACTAAACGTGCCTCGCAGTTATTGGTCTGATTATTATTTTTTACAATACGAATAATACAAACACATCTTACAAGCGGCGATCAACGGGATACATTTACATAACACATTATTTTGTTGTCTGTAAGAAGTTTACAGACAAGTTCGCTCTGGACTAGGCATAGACTACCAACAGACAGATTGACTGTGATAAAGAACCGAAAATGTTCAAAAAGATGTGCCATATGAAAAGCTAGTGAAACATTCAGTTTAAGGGAGGTAGGAGCAATATTCTAATCTTTTGTACAATTAAAAAGCTTGAAAAAGTTAAGATTGAAAGTCTTTGGTAGTGAGGAAGCGAAACAATATATCATCTGGAACAGATGTACATTTTTATACAAATTATTTCGATTTTAAGAACTGTGGTATTTAACATTTTATTGCGAAATTTACTTTGCCCATGTTTTAGGCATAAATGTCTTTACCCAATAAGCACACACTACATGACTGTGGCAAGGCATGTAACATGATTACGAATATTAAAGTTCAGGCCAATTGGTCGTAATTATAACTGGTTTTAATTGGTATTTGCTCTGTTTCACCACGCGTGGTTCAGGGCATCGGAAGTCTTTTCAGCGCTCTGAAAGTCGTCAGGTTGCTGAGATTGGGGCGAGTCGTGCGGAAATTGGACCGCTACCTCGAGTACGGCGCCGCTATGCTCATCCTCCTCCTCTGCTTCTACATGCTCGTCGCTCACTGGCTCGCCTGCATATGGTATTCCATTGGTAGGTATGATATATTTTCGAATTTGCAGCTTCATTTATTTACCAAAAACTAACGTCATAACTGAAGACACGTACATGGTCGACTATCGTCATTCATGAAGACACATACATGGTCGACTATTGTCATACATGAAGACACATACATGGTCGACTATCGTCATACATGAAGACTTTTATATGGTCGACTATCGTGATACACCTCACAGTTTCACGCACGTAACTCCTTAGAATGTTTCGATTGAACGTTGATCTTCCAACAGCGATTTTCAAGGGGTGTATTAGTAATAAAAATTATGCTTTTCTCTCGTTTTCTGCCACATAATGGGTTGCAAGTATAGTTAAGGTAAATAAATACGCCGTTTATATAAATATATATTTAGTCAGCGCGGAACTATATTCAGTAGGTAGATAACATAAAACTCAAGGTGTCACAGTCATTTTATTTATTCTACTTTTGGTTTCAACCATTTCTATCAATTTAACGGGCCACAACAGCATGTTATTTACTGGTCATCTCTATCGTTTCTCGTTTCAATGAAACGATGGTAACGATTTTTATAAAATGCAATAGGAAGGGCACAGGCCCCCAGCGGTCAACATTTATCGAGTGAGCAAAAGCTGAAGTATTAGACGCAGTCCCACATTTGGCTGAATTTTGTACAAAAAACCAATATTTTGGACATAACCAACACTTTTGTCACGTAGTCTTAAAAAGAAAAGTAGACATGATAGAAAATATGTAGAAACTGGCCCCAAACTCGACGTTTTTTAGGGGGTAAGTCGATTCCAAAGAAAAGTTCCACTCATGCAGCATGATAGTATGTATGTAGTATGTTTTGAAATTTAAACTTTTTGAGTGCAAGGAAATTGTTAACTATTATTGAGTAATTTTATGGAAGTTTTTTTTTTTTTTTTTTTTTTTTTTTTTTTTTTTTTTTTTTTTAAGGCTTAAGCCGCACCTTAATCAGAGGGGTCATTAGCGGCAATTTTATGGAAATATTCCAAATAATAATCTCTTATTCAAACAGATGTTTTCAATTTTTAGCCAAAGGTTCATTATTGAAAATAATAAACAAAAATGAGTTTTGGACGATTTTTCACGTATTGATTCCCCTTAACCTACATTTTATCATGATATTTGGACCAAAACATGATAAAAAGCTCATCAAATCTTTCCAAATCCATATTTTCAATTTTTCAAATTTGAACGTCAACTTGGTCATGTTATAACAGGGAGGTCAGACGCCGACAACGGTCTGCAGTACTCGTGGCTGTGGAAGCTGGCGAACGTGACGCAGTCGCCCTACTCGTACATCTGGTCCAACGAGAGCAGCTCGCCGGAGCTCATCAACGGTCCGTCCAGGAAAACGATGTACGTCACCGCCCTCTACTTCACGATGACCTGCATGACCAGTGTCGGCTTCGGAAACGTCGCCGCCGAGACCGACAACGAGAAGATATTCACCATTTGCATGATGATAATTGCGGGTAAATCTCATAATTGAATACCGCCATACGCAAAACATTCTAAGTGCCATTTATAAAATTGTCCAGCAGACCCTGTTTACCGACTTCAGCACAAACATGGCCAAAATTCCCTGTTTTTTATTTCACTCTTACCGTTATCTGACCAGAAGATTGTTTTTGTTTTGGGCAATTCAAGATTTGCTGTATAAGTAGTTATGAATACAGGTGCCGATTTCGTTACATCCCCAAATTCCACTGATACACGTCATTTTTCTGCTACAATACATTTGGGATGTGTGCATAGTTAACTTAATCCGAATGAAGAGAATCTTATTTTTCACTTGTTTTATTATTAGTTCGTTCCCGTGTAAAAAAAAAAACAAAAAAAAAAACATCAATCGGGGGATCATGGAGGAAGCATAATAACGCATGTAACGTTGTGCAACACAATGGTTTTGTTTAGTTTGAAATTGATAAACGAACCGCTCGGAGCTCTACTATCGCTCAGAAACTTCATGAGCAGTTGTATTATGGCTCATAAGGTCTGAATCCGTTAAAAACGTATTTCTCAAAAAATGGCACTTAGGTTGTTTTGTTCATGGCGGTCTTCAATTATGTTCTCTGACATTAAATTATTACCTTACTTATGCTATAGAATAAGTAGAATCAAATATATTTTATTGCAGACATACATAAAGTGTATAGCATACGTCAACCAGAAGTAACAAAAGCATTGAGATTAAAATAGCTACAACATTCACGGATTCAACACCATGGATAGTCAATAGTCTCATCGATGGAGTATGGTAACAATTGATGTGGTTAAGGTGAGTTTTCACCTCATGGCTGCTTGGTTAAATGAAGCAGTGTAGGTGTTTTCCTTTTAGGAATGACGGTAGACAGCCAGTTTTATAACGGAAGTTAGTGAAAAACGTTGTCTATTTCCACGAAAAATAAAGAGTTACAATGTTAAATCGATTTCGACGGTTAGGCCATCATCAGTAACAAACAATAACTGATGATGATGATGGCCTAACCGTCAAAATCGATTTAACATTGTAACTCTTTATTTTTCGTGGAAATAGACAACGTTTTTCACTAACTTTCGTTTTGAAATGGGTTTCCACAACTTCGTCGCGAGTGATTAAGTTCGAGCCAGTTTTATGATTTGTTTATTGAAGCAACGTTTCTGCCTCCAACATTGGTGAGGCCCTAGTCATGCTAGACAAGATAAAAGTAGAGTATTAGAAATTTTCTATTTAATAAACTATGGTGAAAATTGTAAACAAACTATGTATAATGTATGTATGAATAGTGGGTACATAATTTTTATCTAACCTTGA
The DNA here is from genome assembly GCA_030762985.1 of Adelphocoris suturalis. NCBI lineage: Eukaryota > Metazoa > Arthropoda > Insecta > Hemiptera > Miridae > Adelphocoris > Adelphocoris suturalis. The sequence continues at coordinate 16,261,515 of CM061048.1, read as the reverse complement.
AATGTAGAGAGTTGTACTGTGAGGAACTACAAGTAACTTAATTTTTGGTTGGTTGTGACCTACATTGATATTATACTATTTATATATCTATAGAAGCAGGTCAGAATAATGATGACCTCAACAAATGTTGTGTTGCCGTAGCAGATTCGATTTGCGTTGACTTACCTTGCTTCATAAGTTTGCAACCATGTGGAGGATCCATCCACTGATTCCAATTTATGGAACCGAGTGAAAAATATAACTCGATAGTTAAAGAAGAACGTTGTCTAATTCCACGAAAATTAAGAGATGCCATCAGAGGATCAACTCTACCCTGCTCTACTCTGCTCTGGAGGGAGTTGGTCATCATCAGTAACAAACAACAACTTCGTCAAGAGGGATTTAGTTGGTACCAAGAACTTAGTGTTTGTTCACGAAAGGGTGAGAACACCGGTTCGGTGACCGAATATTTTGGATATTTCGGTATTTCATATTCTACTACCAGAGGGTAGGAAGGATAACTTTGCTAATCGGTGGATGGTGGTTTCGACCATTTGCCAGAACAGGCCAACGACCTTAGAGTTCTTGTTCTGGAACATGGAAAAGAGGGAATAAATGAAACAGGGAGTACAGTAGAGGACATTGTATACTGTACTAAAGGTGGTACGTGGTGAAAAGAAGTCACGCTCACCATTTTTTAGTGAGCTTTGGTGAGGGGGAGGGGTGAACTTGGCGGGTCGCAAGTAGTAATGTGTCAGTGTGGAAAAATACTAGGTCTAGAATATTTTGAGACAAGAAAACACAACTGAACTCACGTCTTTACCACAATTTTCACACAATATTTTTGTTTACAGCTCTGCTGTACGCAACGATTTTCGGCCACGTGACGACAATCATCCAGCAGATGACATCTGCAACAGCCAAATACCACGACATGCTCAACAACGTGAGGGAATTTATGAAGCTTCACGAAGTGCCCAAAGCTCTGTCCGAACGGGTCATGGACTACGTCGTCTCCACCTGGGCTATGACCAAAGGACTAGATACCGACAAGGTTTTGCTATGTGTCTCTGTGAATGTTCTGTCTTCTTTTCACTTTTCTTTTATTTATACATTTTTACAAGGAGAGTGCGCGGTATGTGTTCTACAGATCTTTCCTAGATTTAAAAGAGTTATTTCTACTCGAAAACAGTATCATGAATCGATAAAGTGAGTGTTAAGTCATTGTTCGAATAATGTGTCAAGCTACCACCTTCATAATTTTATTTAGTTTCAAGCTACAGAACGCATTATGCCATACACATCCTACCACATATCACAATCAGGATTTGGAATAGCAGATTATACCATCTGAGTTCCTAACTGCGGTACAACCCATCTAAACTTAACAGCGTAAAGGGAATATTGTACTCGTTACAAGAATGTCCCATATCTGTAGTGCGGAGAATATCTTTGATCTGAGAACAAAAAACTCCATACTATGGTACCATCAAAATTTCTCCAAGTACAGTTTCGTCAGTTACAACGATAAGGAAACGCACAGTCAAGCAAAAACTGAAAATTGTTAAGGGCCGTCTAAATCGTAAAATACAGAGGTACCTAATTTTGATTTTAAGAAAACTATTTTTTCAGCTGTGAAAAGTGATCTTAAAGCTTCCGCTACCTAAATAGACTCAAAAGCAAAATTAGGTGCAATGGAGCTCCTTAGCAGCCCCTAAAAGTGGAAAAAACTATTGTAGATTTATCTCATTTTAGTTTATTATTCCATAATTTGTGATATAAAGGTTGTATTGGAGACTCTGAAATAGTTCAAGACGGAGTTCATTACATAACATAAACCACAGTAGCACCCTATCAATTTGATAGCATTTTGATCAATCACCTAATGTAATCAACTGTTTAATGTTTGGAAAGCTGGGATATTCTACACCGGAATGAATAGAAAACAGTGCTAATATCTGGCGACTGTATGAATACAACGAGCACATAGTTCAATATTGGGAGGGTGAATGTGGCGATAATTTCATCCAAACGTTTTATCTCGGATCGCTCATTGGCGTGACAAAGGGCCCAAACACGCTAAGCACTTAAACAGCTGATTAGTGGGGTCAGCAGCGCGAAACACTTTCACAAACTTCTTCTAAAATATATTCGAACCCTATTTCTGTATAGGTACCCACCACAAGCAGCCAATTGGAAATGAGAAAAGTGCAGTGATACACAGTAATCTACCGTTTTCTTACTATACAATAAAATATTGAATGAACTTCACACATGGGTATGAAGAAGGTACTTTCACTATTGCTCCTGAGGCTACCTAAAGGAAGCGGGCACATTGTTTTCCCTTTTTTGTCAACATTTCCAATCGAATTCATACGTTTGCGACCATATTGAACAACATCCGTTCGGTGTCTGTGTGTCCGCAAATGCTTGTATTGAGCTTAATTTCCACAGTATTCATCCGCTTTGATGACATTTTCAGGGAATATGCCCCCTACCGACTTCATTGTTCTCAAATCGCTACGCATTTTTGCTACAGACACAATAGAGTTATGTGTTACACCCAACGTTTTTTAAGTCGATGTAGATTTCATTCTTAGAAGTTTGACACGAACAGTACTCTTCTGCGAGTGAACTTTGGTAGTAAACTTTCTATGATTTTTCAGTTTCGTATACAGGTAACATCACACCTGTCAGAAGGGTGCCAACAGACCCAACAGACGGGAGGAGGGGGTGTCAGAAAAAATAGATATTTTGACTTTGAAAAATCATAGAAAAAGCGTCTGCTGCTCATCGTGAGTGACATCGTTTGACATCGTAAATCGAGTAACAGTCGTATCCGTGACATGAATGTATAGGTCTCTGAAATGTTTTAAATAATCTTAAAATACATCCAAATTGTTTCCTATAGTTGGAGAAAATAGTAAATCACTATGTAGCAAACAACGATAAAATCATTCAATCAGACAATAAAAAAAAGCTTGATATATGTTACGTTTAACATGCCCAAGAGCGACCAATGGATCAGGAATGATAAAGTTAATTGAGGACCATCTACAGCCTAATCTGAATATTTTATCGAAATCAGATGAAAAATGTAGAAGGCATGCTCATTTTAGATTTTGAGGTTTACGCTTGCTTAGCAGTTAGTAATGCTAAGATGTTATTATACTCGTATGGGTAATCAAATCGTCATTTTCCAACTACATACTGTCCGAATTTGAGCAAGATCGAACGAATATGCCATGGTATGAATGAGAATGGAATTTACGTTTTAGCATGCGGAGAGTAAAGAATAGATTTTTGAACAACAAATCTGAAATGGGACCATCCAAATCCTAATCCGTACATTACCTGAAACTTTCATCAAACTCGAATAAAAAATGTAGAAAATATTCCAGTTATAAGGGTTAACATTCGCGCATGCGCAGCAGCTACTAATGATACAATTGTGTTAAAATTGATATGGGATGATAAATCTTCTTCTCCCAACTATCCTCCAAATTGGAGGATGTCGAACGACTAGGGGGTGAGAAAATGGTGCTTAATGGAATTTGCTTTGCACATGCTTAGAGTGAAGTATTGATTTCGGAACAATGAACCTGACAGACACCATTCGCAATCTAAGCTGCGCATTCCCTAAACGTTTCGTCATAATCGGATGAAAACAGTGGAAGTTAAGCTTGTGGATTTGCGACACGAAACCGACAACACACACACACACACACACACACACACACACACACACACACACACACACACACACACACACACACACACACACACACACACACACACACAGAAAAGAAACGAAATTGGTTCAGAATGCTGTAAAACATAAAATTCGATTCGAAGTTCCGATTTTAGCTAAACAAATTGTTATCTCCCGAAAATGAAAAAAGTATTTTATTTAATACATTTTCATTTAAAAATTGAAAATGAATGTGTTAGTGTGTTTTAAATATCGTAGATGTCTTACATATTGTTATGGTTGTTTGACATGTTACATCACTGGTGCTCATACCGCACACTCTTTTTGTTAGTTTTATGTGATTGTTGTACTGGAGCCATCCTAAACCTAGCAATGCCAAGATACATCGTCATCACCATTCTAATAATGGAAACATGAAAGTTTGAATTATTTTGGATAACATACTCTTAATAATAATTATATTGAATTCATATTATTGTTTGAGCGGTAGTTCTCTTTCTTTTTGCAATTTCACTTATTACATACTTACTCTGTAGGCCCTTGATGATTAATTTTAATCCTATTTACCAATAAACGCTTCTATTCTATAACATTTTCAAATTGAATTCGTCTTTTTACAAAATGAATTCGCCCTTTTACAAAATGAATTCGTCCTTTTACTAAATGAATTCGTCCACTTACAAAATGAATTCGTCCATTTACAAAATGAATTCTTCCTTCATAAAGAGGGACAGAATCTTCTTAGTAACGGCGGTGTCTGGGGCTCGGGAAAACGCTGGCGGCCGGAATGCAGTTCTTTTCTGTATTGTATAGCTCTTCTACGCAGAACACCTGTCTATATTATTAAACGAATCATTAGGTGGGTATCTAATGTGTCTGCATAGGTGTAGACGCCTACTGAAGAGAAATGAATAAAATTAAATAATACACCTAAACTTTCTTTACTCGAGCTGTGATGATGCAGTACCGTAAATTGGTAAAACAGCGGCGTTCTTAAACGTTTTCGAGAACTCGATTTTTCAATATTTCAGCCCTTGATTACTACCCTTTATGGTTGATCAAAATTGATGCCGATGTTAGTGGCACATCTCGCCAATGTATGATTTTTCAGCCATATTTCATAAACTTTGGTTCAGTAGTTTTGGAGAAACGCTCTGGACAGCGTACGGTGGAAGACCGGCTTTTTTTTCTTTTTTATTTAAGGTGCTATGCATCTCGAAACGTAAACCAACAAATTTTGAGGGCGTTACATGTTTTTCTTTCTTTCTTTTTTTCTTGGTCAATTTAAATGTTTATTATCGGAAATAATAAACCAAAACTCTGAAATTCATGGCTTTGGATGAATTTCTTGCAAACGTTTCGCAAATTTCTTGTCAATTCCTTGTAAACGTTGTAAATTTCTTCTATTACATCTTTATTAACTATGCACACCAACGCAATAAATAATTATTATTCGAGAAAGGAAAAGTTGTCTATCATTGTCTGGTTGCCTTCAAGATTTGGTCCCTCTTTTTGAAGGACAAATTCATTTTGAAAAAGGACGAATTCATTTTGTAAAAGGACGAATTCATTTTGAAAAAGGACCAATTCAATTTGAAAATTCTATATAAAGTTTGAAAACGGGATACATGATCATCAATATAAGTGTTCAATCATATTAATTTTCACACAAGGATAGGGATGGCTCAAGCACAATGATCGCGCCATTGCGGGACCGAGGTTCACGTTACTGTGTTTTCCGAGCATTTTCTATACAATAGAGCTATAGATATATATCTACGGGTAGAGCCGAATATTGGCAAAATACCTCTAGCAAATGAATTGGCTGAATACAACCTCAAAGAGCAATGCCATGGCAAAAACAGAGGACAATGTCAAAATCGATCTTGTTTGGTGACAAAGGCCTACCTATCCTGATAAGGAAAAAATGCGGTACCCGTGATAAATAAAATAAAATATAACTAATAATTACGGTTTGTAAACAAGAGTATGCACTGCAATACAAATATTGATATATTTATTGTCTAAATATAATATTGACGTTCCTGGTTTGTTCCTAGATCATTTGGCACTACTTATCAAATTCTAATATTTTCATTCGCTGCAGCTATTGACCAATAAAATATGACTAAAGTTTCAAAATAAAAATACCAAATTGGCATTGGTGATACAAATATACCTTCACTGGAACCATTGTTGTTTCAAATTATTTATGAATATTTAGCCCCTCACCGATTTTTTTTTTTTTTTTTTTTTTTTTTTAATTATGTGCCAAAAGTGGACCGAAACAAATCATTTCGTTCCAAATTTAACTGTGAAACATGATTTTCTACTTGTTTAAAAGTGAAATCAATGGTAGCGTTCATTATTAATTTGAATTTTTTGTTTTGCTTATTTGGCATTTTATTAAAAATACAGCCATGAAAATAATAACATACCTATTGAATTCAACTTATACTAAAACTTCAAACCATAGTTTGTAATGAAGTTATACAACTCTTCATAAATCATACGATTGAGCAATTAACAAACATAATGGAATGGAGCTGGAACTGAATTTGTTATAATATCAAAAAATGTTTTTCTTTTAGAGTCAAACAACTTACAATTCCATAACTAAATGTTCGGAATCGCTATATTGATAGTAACGAAATGAGCACTCCAGTGATGGTCGAGCTCAGATTTTAAAAATAGGCCGAGCAGACGGCCACCCAGTTCGCAAATCGTGAAATAACATGGCAAAACTTTCGATTCCCGAACGTTTGGAATATTCACGGTGAAATTTCAAAAATGTTTTTATAGATTTTAGTTTTGGTTAACATTGCTAAGACCGCAGGTTGTAATCAATCGAATTCAACATTTCCAATTCGCTCAAAATCTCATGAATCGAGTTTCATGATGTCGTGATTGTAATCGTTCTCACCTCGTTTCCGTGTCAATCCTATATTTCTGTAACACCCAAACAATGGCTAATGTTAGTTGTGTTCTTGGGATACAGTGAACTTGAGCCTGGGTTTCACAGCCTAGCATAATCTTAGATTAAACTAATATTTTTTACTAGTTGTCGGATGTTGGCTCATAATACTTCAAATGAGCAGTGCATGTCACCAATTCACCGTTTGACGTGTAGATTGTGCGTAGATGCTTGTAAATGAAGGTGGTGACTCTGTGTAGAAAAATAGTCTGAACGAAAAATAATTATCACGTTAGAAAATTCACCAGTGAAGTTTTTTCACCTACGTTTGTGTTGTGATCAATTCGGCAGTGTAGGGATTTTTAAGCTGATTGGCATAAACGGGATCAAAATGAAGGAGAAAGATCAAAGTTAAAAGATTACATTTGTATTATTTTGCTATCGCATGCTGATACACACATACACATACATTTGCATACATACATACTTGTGAATTTGGACGCAATTGATGAACTGTTTCAATACAAAACTAGTTATAGTAGAACATTCAATCCAACCTACCTTCTCGTATTGTGCTTACGTTGACAAGAATCAATTGATGTGAGGTCACTATCACGTGAACTTAAAAACAATATGGTTTCTGAATTGAAAGAAATTGCATTTCGATTAATCAGAGTCTTGAAAATCAATCATTTAATTGTTGTCTTCCCTGTGTTCAATTAGAGGAGCTATGTAACCGGTTCATAAATCCCTTCCTCCGGAAAATTCAATATTTATTTTAAATTATCAAGATATCAAGATGTATTAAGGGTCGATCCAAATTTCCTAAGAAGAAGGTATAAGCAAGGGTAAATTTGGAAATTCATCGACATTCTAATTGTGATTCCAAAGTTGTTAATTGATTTATTAAACTGAAATCGACATAGATAAACACAAAGAAGACAAACGAAACGTATAAACATACGTATATCACAAAATTTAAATCAGTCCTTAATTAAGTTTTTTTTTTTTAATCATTTGCTAAAAACTGAATTAAGGATAGGCAGGCCTTTTTATTAAAATTTTCTAATAATTTGAACTGTCTAAATGATGAAACGTTGTTCTCACAAAAACTTGCTGGCCAACTATTATTTTTCAGACTAAGAATAAATTCGGTAGGCGTGTCGTTCTACGGTTTATGTTCATTGAGTTTTTCGTTACTTTTTCTAAATTATTTGGGTACCCACCTACCATATTCACATACATAATCTTGGGAAAAAATAAAATAAAATATATGAATAAATGAAAATAATGACTTCTCTCTTATTGTATTCAACTTCATTTATTTAATTTTCATTCAATTTCATAAATTCAATTTAATTTTTACCTTACTTCACTCCTCCGCAGTTTATATCGTCCCTAATGTATTCTAAATTATACAACATTGGGGTATTATATTGAGTAACTAACTAACTCATGACGTTGCATGAAAAGTGAAGGTAAGCATAATTGAGAAGGCTTTTTGAAATCAGAAAGTGATATTTTTATTCCACCTTTTGAGATTTCCTTAACAATCAGCATGCCGGAACCACAAAACGGGACAAAAGTGGCCATATTCGCTCTCAATATCAGACATTGACAGTTTTATCAATGGCAGTTTGTAGGTATCCGTTTAACACCTGTCTCCGGATAATACTCGTATTTCGCAACCGGTCATCCTATAGATGCCTAAAATCTTGTGTGACGTCATGTTCTGTGAGATTCCAGCTTATTGAAAGCTGTTAGCTTTGTATTGTTTTTTGTCGTTTATTGATTTCTTGTGATATTCGTACTGCTGTAGCTGGAGGGAAATTTTAAATAGTTTTGTGCTATCCAAATGACTTCAGAGACTTTTATTTGGAACATCATTATTAAATTACAATGGAGCCCCATTCAGGGGTCTTCCCCCTAGCAACAGGGCTTAGTAATATTATTCCAAATCTTTCCTGTTGTGACGGTAGAGCCAAAATAAACGCAAAAAATATATAAATAAACTAGTTTTTCTCCTATAAACTTATTGGGACAAAACTTGCTTATTGCAATCTCGAATAAATTTCAGTCAGCAAACAATTACACAATATATAGGAAGTAACCAAATTAAATAAAGTTAAACCATACAGTCGCAGTGGCAATACCATCAAATTCAAATAGGTGCAATAAGGCCTGTATTATAATCTGCTTCCTATTCTTTCAATTCGTCATCTAAACATCATTGTAGCCCTCAACACCCAACACATTGAAGAACTGCGGAAGCTGAAATTATCTAGTTCTCTCCCCAATTACATTTTTAAGCCACCCAGCCCGACAAAACTTTGACCTTGCCTGTCGTTCTTCTTTCGTGATTAATACTAAAACGGGAGTTCTGACAAGTTCTCTACATTTTACAGTACACTTCTCCACTTTAATTGCATCACTGTAGGTCCACCTATTCTTAGCTTATTTCACAGTAATTTCATCGTTGTACACGTCCCTCGTGTCGATAAGAGGACAAAACCCAGAGTTATTCTTTGAAGGACGTTTAGTAGTTCGAGGGTGTGATGGATATGGGTTCCACTTTCCAGAATGGGAATGGGAATGGGATGGGTTTCCCTTCTAAACTTCTAGATTCGTGCAACTGCCACATCCTGCGACAGTTCCTCAGCATATCAGCTTTCAGGATGACCTCTGGGTGTAGCAGGCTGATTGTCTATTTCCTTTGAAGGGGTAAATTGTCTATTTCCATCACCCTCTTGTCATATAGTAGCAGAGCGTGGTTTCGAAACACACTCCACCTCCTCCCCCCCAGCATAGACAAAATGGGCAATAAATATGTAACTCTCACCACTATTCAATTACCCAATTTATCCCTGCCCTGCCTCTACTATCTCCCCTTCCGCTCTGCCCCCCTCCCCCACCCTTGCTTTTCGAAAGATTGATGGATATGGGTAGTTCCCTCTTCTCAATTCTTGCAACTGCCACATCTTGGGATTATTGATGGACTTCTAGATATTCTAGGTATTCTTCTAGATATCTCTTCTTCTTCAGGATATTCTCTAAGTGTAGCAGACTAAACGTATGTATTACCCTTAGGAGGGGTAACTACTCCATTTCCATCGCCTCCTTATCATAAGGGTTGCCAGGGAAGCATTTCCATAAACATAAAGACCATTATTTAGTTGAGACTGCACCAGGGAGTGCACAACCATCAGACCAACACTCTTGACAATACTGCCTATCAGTCAAGCAAAAAACCCTCACGCTTCTTCTTACTTTCCGCAACTATCTGACTCACATGTGCGTCCCAGTTGAGGTTTTTCGTTAATTAATATGGTATCTATCTTGGCCTGGGCGATGGTCCCGGCTGATTGTTTTAGATTCACACAGTACATTAACCGCAGTTTTCCGCACCAAATTTGCTGCCCAAATAAATTATTGTTTAATTTATTTATTTATTTTTTTTTTTTTTAAGGACATGATTTATTTTTAAAAATTTGGGGTTCTATTATTTTAGAATGCAATGAAAAAAGCTGTAATCTGCATATATTATCAAACAAGAATTATGAATTTCTTCAACTTCAAAATAATAACTTTTTTGAGAATTGTTAGGTATATGTTTCTAAGAATTAATGATCATATATTCGTATATACACAGATTATATTACAGATTTTGGCTCAAAAGCCAAAGGTTATTAACCTCAAAGAGAAGGGATTCGGGGTTGAGATTTCATATTGGTTCATTCGAACATGTTGAAGAGGATAGAATCGGTTTCACGATTAGAAAGATATTGTTTCGAATCGCACTTGCATGGAACCGTTGGCACATAATATGAAGAATGGAAAACTATAATAACATTTGATTAGGGATCCTCCATTAGAAAATTTCTAGGGAACACTCTTTGACAAAGTCTGAAAAAGTTGTTGAAAATTGTTTTTCGACCCATATCCTGATCTTAAATTCTTTATTTCATGGAAAATTAGATAAAATTCCAATCTATTGACTCGTACTTATCCCTCCATCTCCAGCAGTACAACGTAATAATGATGAAGAACAATTGCCACAATGAAGAGAATCAAAACATTTTGTGTTGCTATTTGAAGGTTTCGTTGCAGGTGTTGAACTACTGCCCGAAAGACATGAAGGCCGACATTTGCGTCCACCTGAACCGCAAGGTGTTCAACGAGCATCCCGCGTTTCGGCTCGCGAGCGACGGCTGCCTCAGGGCCCTGGCGATGCACTTCACGATGAGCCATTCGGCCCCGGGCGATCTGCTCTACCACACGGGCGAGTCCATCGACTCCCTCTGCTTCATCGTCACCGGCTCCCTAGAAGTCATCCAGGACGATGAGGTCGTCGCCATCCTCGGTGAGTAGTATTTAAACGAATTAGTCACGAATCTCCAATCAATAAGACTGTTTTATGATCCCAAAATTGAATAATAAGTATAATATTCTCAAGTTTGCTAAGACAGTAGCTAGGAAAGAGCCCTCCTGAGTTATTTCTCGAAGAAACCCAGAGTTTAGAACAGGGGACTGCCACACACCTTGAAGCTTCACTTGAGGAGATGCTCCCACTCAAATTTTGGGCTATGTAAGCATCCCTTTAATTCATTCTGCTCCAATAATTCGCTTTCATATCTACCTTTCCCAAGCTCTTTTTAAACTTTTAACCCTGCTTTTTTAGAGTCTCGCTCTGAAAGTCGTTTCTGGTCCCTATGCGAGCACTACAAGTCCGAGTCTCAATACGAATATCAATCTTAGTTCTGAACGTGTCTAGCTTGGGTTTTCTACAAGGGGAATCGCTGCAGTCGTCCTGAAAGGTCTGGCCATCGAGTTATTGTGGCGTCTCTCTGTGGAAGCCTTTCTATTAACCAAGTTGACGTCAACATAGGTATTGGCTCGAGGTGGTTTCCAGTCGCCTTGGCAGGCCTTGTAATCGCTCCAGTAAAGGTATTCTTGGTCCATTTCGAATGAGGCTTCCTCGTAAAATCGTCGAAAATCGAACGCTCAGAAGCTCTCTTGCTGGAATTGGTGACAGCCAAATCTGTGCAGGTTACTAAAACCTGATTATAAAATAATAAATGATAAAATCGTTTGTAAAACAATAAAAATACGTCTTGTCTACGTATAAACTTAAAACTCGAGAATTCGAACAACTTAACTGACGCGTTAGAAGGTCTGAATGACAAAATGACAATCGTATTTTATTGATAAGGATGTTTCACTAAGCAGCCGGGAGGGTCGTAGCTACCTTTCGATGATTGTTCGTCGAAACTCGACTTTCGAAGGTTTCAGCCCGTCGTAAATCGAATCGCCTCAAATGACTCACACATGCACATTGGAGCCCGTCGGAACTCAAGTTCGATGATCGTCGATTCGATGATTCGACGTCGATCATACGGACCATGAATATCCTTAGCGTATTATCTGTCTCGGGAGATCTGATCTATTAGCCATGTTAACGTCTGAGCAAAGCTTTGCAAGCCGGTTTGGGATTACGTCCAATTCACTGGGCTAGACAAAATCTACCTGAATAGACCACCCAAACAAAATGCCTAACGAACTCAATTCGGCGACCACATTTGTTATTTTGGCGAAATCCGTATCTGACATGTTTCCCAGCACTTAAACTCATTTGAGGCCTCCCTGCAACCACGAAAGGACTTTTGGTCTTATATGAGGCCTGACGCATTGAGTGCACTAAGAAGTAGCGTGAGAGAGGAGGACATAGTAACAACTCAAAACCAAGTATCTTCAGGAGTGTAGTGATTCCGCTGCCCTAACAACGGTAATATGAATCAGTTGCTTCGTATTTATATCTAAGGTGGGGAAGCACATACAGAAAGCATTATAGGCAGAAAGCAAATGTGAAACAATATGCAGTTCTCCGAAATAAAAAGTATCAACTTTTGTTTTTGTGGTGGGTGGGGTGGGTGGGGGGGGGGGTTAACCTTTAGCCTTTTCAAACAGATTTGGTTACCTCATCCATATGATTGTGCTAAATCCTTTATATGGGCAAGATTATTAACTGATAAAAATACCATGCGATTTTGCACTGTGAAGATTAGCCTTTTGACAATCTCCAGTAAACCTGCGCTTACGTGAATTTTCGTAAACTACTTTCCATGATCCCTCCATCTCACTCATAATTTTGATGTTGGGTCTAATCGTAAATTGAGAACTTCAATTTCAAGACAGCCTACCGCATCCAATTTTTTTCTTATTTGTAGTGGGGGGGGGGGGGGGGGTCGCAAAAATAAATTTCACCGTCGTGAATAAGTAGAAACGATCCAATTTTCAAAACTAATACATTATATTGGTGAATTACTTCAAAAATTGAAATGAATTTCAATTTGAATATATGTGACGTTTTGAAGGGAAGTTTGGATGTATGCTATTGTGATGAAAAACTGGTGAAACGGTGCTTTATTTTTATCTAGCTCATTATAAGAAAGTTTAGTTTTTTCAAAACTACTACATTATATTGGTGAATAACTTCACAAATTGAAATGAATTTAATTTTGAAGATATGTGACGTCTTGAAGGGAAATTTGGATGTGTGCCATTGTGAAGAAAAACGGGTGAAATGGTGCTTTATTTTTATCTAGTTCATTATAAGAAAGTTCAGTTGCGACGTATTTATGAAGTTCTCCGACTACGGCGAGTAACTAATGTGGGTATAGTATGAATTTGAATCGTTGGATCTGATTAGATCCAATCTTGAATTCACTATTCAAATATTCATAACAAGATCTATGACGTAGTCCAAGCTTGATCATGTATTCACTATCCATATCATATCTACTCACCTTGAATAGTCTCATGGACCGCGCCTTCACAAAATTACGCAAATGGAGGAATAACAGTTATTTAAATGGGTATTTTACAAACCTTTGAATGCAACGAATATGACGATAATCCTAAGGCGTTGGGTTATACAGTTGCCGCAAGACAAACCCGTCATGCGGCCCCTGCATAATCCAACGCCTGACGATTATTCCAATCGTCAAATGCCTCACGACTATCCCCATATTTGTTGCATTCACAGGCATTTAAAATGCGTATTTCATTAACTGTTATTCTTTCACTTCTGTAATTTTATAAAGACAGGTAATGTAAGTAATTTTGTACAGGTAATTACTTATAGATAGAATCAAACCAGGAATAGCGTAGTGTTATATCTGGATTTAAAGGTATCAGGGAACCAAGGGGCTTAGTTACACGTTCAATTTATTTAATTTTTTTTGTCGGTAGGTGCGTACTTAGATGTTGATATACTTAGAAAAGATTAGACTTTAAACTTAGATTTCAGTGCTAATACCAGTATGGAGATAAAGCTCTTCTTCCCATAATCTGACGGGCGTTTTTACTTTTTATAGTTCTCTATTTCTCTCATTTGAAGAGGGGGGTAAACACAAGCTTCCAATGCAGTATGGTGATTAGAAATGGCCAGACAATGGCTTTATAGATCGTAGGATGTCAATAGATTTAAATTAGTATATTTATTCCTAGTTTTACTGAGTTTGCGGTTTCTTTTTCTATTGATTTTTGTTTGAAATCTCCACAATTGCCTGCACACATGTTAATATACACATATTAATCTTTCGAGAAAGTTTGTGGCTAACCAATAAATGGCTTTTTGTCACGTATTCTTGTCAATTGACGCTTAGGTGTTCTTATCCGTTTACTTATCTTTTGAGACGATGAATGCACTGGTGCCTTCCTGGGTCATTATTCTCATGAATAAAAATATTCTTCCGGGATCATCCACCGGCTGACAATGATAAATGTTACAGATCTAGTTTGATCAATAAACCGCACCAATCCACGGACTTTCATTGTAGGCCCCCCTCACTGTGAACTCAATACCCTATACAGAGTCGAAGAGCTCATTCCGGTCTAATCTGAGAAACGTATAAGAGTGGTTAAGGTTCCTAGTCTATAGCCTCCTCCACCAATGAGCTGCAGAACACTTTCTCAGATGATAATAAGGTTACATCTTGCCATTTCATTTTTATGATACATACCGATATCCTTGCACCTCGCTTTGTTCACTCAATTCTCACCAAATTTTGACAGCATTCCAGAAAAGACGGAGAAGGGTCAGCCAATTAATAAGGGTAGTACAGTGATTTGCAAAAGAAAATAAATTGTAAGAATTAGCCGTTGTGTCATGTATTGTAGCAATATGTACAGAGCTTTTACTGTTCCACATTTTACAATACATATCAAATAACTCTCTTGATACAAAATGCCGACTTTGAGGTAAATAATTGAGCGAGAACTAGAGCGTCTAATGATTATTAAACTGATGATTTTTTTCCAATGATAATCTGGTCGTTGATTACATGAAGGGTACACTTCTCTGCACTTCGACTCATCCTAAGCTTTCTCACCAATTTCCTCCGCGTCTTTGAATTCAATCGGGACCAGCAGAGATTTTCCTGGAGACGTTGAAGGCCATTCTTTGATAGTTTCCATTCCTACCTGTTTACGTTCATCTAGGTAAACCGGCACCTCCAGTCCACAACTCATCTTGCTTAACCTATTGTGAAGGCAGCACCTTCACTGAACGAGAAGAGGTCATCTTTAGACATTCGCTACTTTTTTCAAGACTCCCTAATACATATTGACGTGGCTTTAATAATGGCGAACGTGCTCTCAACCGAATCCACGAAAGATGCATACAGAGAATTAAGCGTACATCAGGAATCTTGCGAAAGATGTGAGGATCAACTTTTGACAGATGGTGAGGCTGAGCTATGACGTCAAAACATATTTTTGGGGTCTGGATGCTCGCAAGCTCGCATCTCAGAACTACATAACACCAAGAAGTCAATCCTTTAGTAACAACTCAGATTAGTTGGACATATGGGTCATAATGATGTGTATAGTTTGTGGTTTGAACGCTCACATCTCAAAAATACATAACATCAAGTACCTAGTCAATCTCTTGGTAAAAATTCAGATTAGTTGAACAAAGTTACCTCTTACCCTCGTCAACAGCTACTGTTTCCTCGTGTTAGCATATTTCGCTGTACGCATTTTTCGTACCACCCTCTCAACCAAGCAAGAACGAAGACTTGAGAACGCCTCCATTTGTTTGTGAGCCCTTCTGCTAACAATGGTAAAAGCTGTGGCTTGTGGTGCTAGATGCCTGTCCACTGGGCATACCAAAGGAGTAAGCGAGGAATAGTGTTGCTCACAATCCATCTTCTCCGAACAAGTTTATTCAATTAGCCATTTAAATATATTAAATACATTTTTTCAATGGAAATTTATTTTGGAGGATTCTATAGAAAACTCCCTTCATAAACGTGAACAGAAACATAATAAAAATTTATTAATTCAGCTGATCAGGATGAAGCCCGTCATTTCATTAGGCTCTCGTTGTCTGATAGAGACTCCCTATTAAATTTAAATTTCCTAGGGTGAGCGCAGGACAGAATTTTACTCTCTCAAGTCAGATTGGAGCCGTTAACTTCATATATCTCTTGGTGTCCCGGGGAGGCGTCTATCAAATTTCAACTTTCCAGTGCAAAAAAGAGAGAATTTAGCTACCTCAGCTGATCAGGATGGAGCTGGTGATTTCATTTGTCTCTTGAGATCCAACATGTGGTGAACGATAATTGTGAGGTGGAAATTATTGAACAAGTGAGCACACTTCTGTTACACATCAACTGGTCTCTCAAATTGTTTACTGATCCCAAAGCTACAGACACACCTATAACAAAACCTAAATCATCCAGCTGTACAAACATTTTAACTAGCAAAAATATCCAAGTCCCTCTTTGGTATCAGCTTGTCAACACTACCCCAATGCCTACTAATATTTCAAGAAGAAACACAACACCAGTCCACCTGACTGGAGGTATTTTTTCAGATATTTATTCAGATTAGCAACACTGTTAGTATTGGACTTGGATAAGCCAGTTTTTACAAGTAGCTCCAAAATCACTTAAAGGAGAAATTGTTTCCAGTGATAGATATGTTGTAAAGTATCCCCTGGGTGCAACTATATCATGTTAACATAACAAGTCGGACATTAGCAGTTTTCGCCCTAACCAAATGTTGTTGTTGTCGGTTTGGTTGCAGGTAAAGGAGACGTGTTCGGCGACTCGTTCTGGAAAGACAACGCTGTGGGGCAGTCAGCTGCCAACGTGCGGGCCCTCACCTACTGCGACCTGCACACCATCAAGAGGGACAAACTCCTCGAAGTTCTCGACTTCTACCAAGCCTTCGCTAACTCTTTCGCCAGAAACCTCATTTTAACTTATAACCTGAGACACAGAGTGAGTTCTACCACCATTCAAATATCAAGAGGAATATTAAGAGTGTTTTAGTGTCAATACTGCTCTTGTTTGATACGGGAACTGTCACACTTATGAATTTCAATTCACATCCTAAATGAGGATTACCTCCTACCCATGGGTTTGAAAATTTTACATTTACTATTTTTGTATGAAATTCCTTTCTAAAAATTTTGACACCACCCGAACATTTCTTCCTATGAGTTGATTTTTACTGTTTTTCAAAGTTTCGTCAAATTGTGACGTCATTACCCTGAATGACTTCAGCATGGGTTTTCATAATAAATTACTCTTTATGATACTGATCATGTTATAAACAACGGTTAAAACAGAGACAAATATTTCCTGATAGTTTTTGAATAAATTTCACGAAACCACATGGAAACTGATGAATTTCTCATGTCGATTTCAACAACATATCTTGCGTCTGAGATCGACAGGGTGTTGGTGATTGAAACACCAGAATTGAAGTAACTTCTATCACAGCCTGGTGAAGGACCTAGAAATATGAATAGTTAACAGGGTTAGACTGTATTCGATTTCCTTTGATGTGAGGGTTTTTTCCGAGTCTACCATAAGCTAGCGGAAGCATCTTTTTCAATTTCGGGTGATGGAACTTTGCTTGTCGCAAAATCAAATCCACTCGCATTTTACGTTTTAGACCATTCTGAACAACTTTCGTTCCATGTTAGTCTGTCTGTCTGTGTGTGTGGGTGTCTGTACGTCAGTTGTGTATCCGCAAAACTGTAACAAGCTTAACAACTACAATTTTCAATAAATTTCCATGAAATTTTCAGAAAATTTGTGTGATAGAATGTAGATGATCCCTTATCAGTTTCAGTGTTTCTAAATCAATACATCACTCTGCGCATGCGTGAACGTAAATTCTACCAAGCATATTTTTACTTCCAACTTGTCCAATCTCGCTCGAATTCGGTTGAAAGTTGGGAAAAGGCGAATTGATCAACCCATAATAATATCGACGCAATTGTAGCATTAGAAGCTGCTGCGCATGCGCTAATGTTTAATCATAATTACGAGCTTAATTTCACAATTTTCATCCGATTTCGGTGAAATTTTCAGGGAATGTGTGGGTTAGGGTGTAGATGGTCCCTCTAACGATTCCATTGTTCTCAAATCAGAACTTCATTCTGCGCATGCGCAAACGTAAATTATTTTAAGCAATATTTGCTTGTTTCCTATTTCCTTTGTTGACGTTTCACGTCATCCGGAGCAGAATTTTTTAAAGACCGTTTGAAACATATCAATAATCCAGACATTCATGTTACGGATACGATGAACTATGTGCTACAACCAACTTGGTGACTTTTTTCTATTTGCTCCAGAGTCTACCTAAAGGTAGCGGATGCATTGTTTTTACTTTCGGGAGAACAAAAATTTTTGGTATAAAGAATCAAAATTTCCTCTCGCATTTTACATTTTAGACCATTCTGAACAACTTTGGTTCCGTGTCTGTCTGTGTGTGCCTGTGTGTGTCTGTCGTGTGTCCGCAAATCCTTGTTACAAGCTAATTTCCTATTGTTTTCATCCGATTTGGGTGAAATGTTCTAGGGAAGTGCGGGTGAGGCAGACAGTAGGTCCCCTATCAGTTTCATCGTTCTTGACTCAATACCTCACTCTGCGTAAATGATACGAAGCATCATTTTCTCACGTCCTAGTCGTCCGATCTCGCTCAAATTTGGATGATAGTTGGAGGATGCCAATTTGTCCATATTGTATCGGTTTCCACATGACTGGATCATTAATAGCTACTGCGCATGCGCCAATATGATGTAACAAGCTTAGTTTCCACAGTTAGCGAATTTTCTTAGAAAATTAAGCTATTGCAATGGCTCCAAAAATTTTAAAATAAAAATTTTCAAAACATTTCTTCATCGAAATCTGTTCTGAGGCATTCTGAAATGATTCCTGGATTTTAACGCTTTTATATATATATATACCGGGAGGTCGCATTGATCCCAATACCCAGCGATGAGCGCGTTCGGACTGCTGCAACAATCTATCATTTGTTGGTGGTGGCATCTTCTTCAAAACCTTCACTCCGAAGCATTCATTGAACGTGACTGTGGCGTCGTGGGACCTCGCATGCAGCTTCAATGGCAGTGGTCGATCCTGGTTTAAAGAAGCTCTATGGTTGTTTATTCGTAAATTCAATTGGGTGGCTTTTCCTACATAGAAGCCTTTGCTCTGATCTTCCGCACACTGTTTACAAATAAGCTGATAAACACACATCTGTGATTGACACTCTGCGGTTCCTTTACATTTGTAGGAATGAGAGGTATTTGGGGAGGTGAAGTGAAGCTGCACTTCCGGAGGCTGAACACGTGGATGTCTGTGTGATAAAATCCCTCCCAGGTTCTGTCCTTGTCGGTATGACACTTGTGGCATATCTCCAAACAAATCACGGGTCAGAGGACTGGAAGCCAGGATTGGCTGTAGTTCCCGGAGGATTGCATTAATTTTCTGAATCCCGAAGAAGAACGTGGTGACGAGGGGAACTCTATCAGATGATGGTCGTGTTCTTCGCTGGTAATTTACGTGAGCTGGGACCATTCTATCACGCACGATTCGTTTTGGGTATCCTCTCTCTATCAACTTGTTCCCAATTGCAGACAAGTATTTACCCAACGCCTCACCATCGAGAGGCAATGAGGCAATTGTCTGATGCAAGATTTTATGAGACAGTTGAAAATGACCCAACACCACGATTGGCAATCGACCTCAAAAGGTATATTGTGACACATGGAAAGAGAGAAGGGCTAAGTTCCAGGGACATTGAGCTTCTAGTTCCGAATGAGCCAAAATGTCCTGATTTTTATCTCCTCCCAAAGATTCACAAATCGTACACTCTCCCTGACCAACTTCCTCCGGGTCGACCGATTGTGGCAAGTTTCGGCTGTGTCACGGAGCGTATCTCGTCATACGTGGACTCTCACTTACAACCTATAGTTCAGTGCCACCCGTCTTTCATAAAAGACACGCACCATTTTCTGACTCTGCTAAGAGAAACAAGAGTACCAGAAAATGTCATTCTTGCTACTATAGATGTGAATTCTTTGTATACGGAAATTCCTCACATTGAGGGATTGGGTGCTCTCTCTCACTTTTTACAGGAGCGTTCTGAACCAAGAGTTCCCTCTACGAACTTCCTGGTTAAACTCGCAGATTGTGTCCTAGAGATGAATGCTTTTAAATTTGGTGACCAGTTCTATCTTCAGAAAAGAGGGACGGCAATGGGCACTCGGATGGCACCCTCATATGCAAATTTGTTTATGGCTGATTTAGAAAATAAATTCCTCGCATCCAGAGAGAAGACCCCGTTAATGTGGAAGCGGTTCATTGACGACATTTTCCTCATATGGCAACACGGTGAAGAGGAGCTCGAGTTGTTTTTTGAAGATTTGAATTCCCGCTTCTCAGTGACATTCTCTTGGTCATATTCAAGGTCAGTGGCTACATTCCTGGATGTAGACATTTTATTGGATAATGGAAGCCTCTCTACTAGCGTACATGTTAAGCCCACAAATAAACAACTCTATCTACATTATGACAGTTGCCATCCACCACACACAAAGCGGTCTATTCCACGGTCTTTGTCCATAAGAGGGCATGAAATATGCAGCAATGGTGAAGCGTTGGGTAAATACTTGTCTGCAATTGGGAACAAGTTGATAGAGAGAGGATACCCAAAACGAATCGTGCGTGATAGAATGGTCCCAGCTCACGTAAATTACCAGCGAAGAACACGACCATCATCTGATAGAGTTCCCCTCGTCACCACGTTCTTCTTCGGGATTCAGAAAATTAATGCAATCCTCCGGGAACTACAGCCAATCCTGGCTTCCAGTCCTCTGACCCGTGATTTGTTTGGAGATATGCCACAAGTGTCATACCGACAAGGACAGAACCTGGGAGGGATTTTATCACACAGACATCCACGTGTTCAGCCTCCGGAAGTGCAGCAGCCTGGATTGCATCAATGTGGGCGCCCAAGGTGCAAACTGTGTGAGATAGTAATAGAAGGCTCTCACTTCACCTCCCCAAATACCTCTCATTCCTACAAATGTAAAGGAACCGCAGAGTGTCAATCACAGATGTGTGTTTATCAGCTTATTTGTAAACAGTGTGCGGAAGATCAGAGCAAAGGCTTCTATGTAGGAAAAGCCACCCAATTGAATTTACGAATAAACAACCATAGAGCTTCTTTAAACCAGGATCGACCACTGCCATTGAAGCTGCATGCGAGGTCCCACGACGCCACAGTCACGTTCAATGAATGCTTCGGAGTGAAGGTTTTGAAGAAGATGCCACCACCAACAAATGATAGATTGTTGCAGCAGTCCGAACGCGCTCATCGCTGGGTATTGGGATCAATGCGACCTCCCGGCCTCAACCTCAACGATTGAGTCTACATTAGAAGTTGCGAAGCCATAATATATGGATGGTTACATGGTTGCAGGCTTCCAAGACACTACTCGTCCAATTATTCAGAAAAACTAATCACTCTTCTATTATTGACAAAGATTATTTTCGAAATATCAAATCATTCTTTTTTCTTTTTATCTGTGAAATTCATATCAAATTAAGTTTATTATATAAATAGTTCAGTAGAACAAGAACAATCAAATGCATATATATATATATATATATATATATATATATATATATATAGCATTTCCCAATTGAGTTAAACGTTTTCCATTTAGGTTTAGTCCTTTTCCATTTAGGTTTAGTCCTTTTTCATTTTGGTTTAAACCTTTTCCATTTAGGTTTAGACCTTTTCCATTTAGATTTAAACCTTTTCCATTTAGATTAAACCATTTCCACTTAGATTTAAACCTTTTCCATTTGGATTTAAACCTTTTCCATTTGGATTTAAACTCAGGAAATGATCGTGGAGTTAGAGGTAAAAGTACCCAAGTCACAAATTCAACACGTGGGAAAATCAAATGCAGAATATTATGATTATTTAACTGTTGTTATTATTGGTGATCAATATCATCAAACTATGTATCCAACCTAAGAAAATAATCATATTTACCAAACTAACTTTTGAAATTTTAATTTGATTTTTGCACAATATGAATTTACCTCTTCGGTACTTTTACCTCTAACCCGACGTTATTATGCCACAACTTGAAAATTAAATCATGCAAGTGTTTTTTTATGCACAGAAATGTAATATAATATAATAATGAACAAATGTTTTTTGAACACAAGAATTTCTCATGAACGGAAGTTATAAATTAAGTTAAAACTATCCGTTTCCTTTTTTTTTTACTTCTAGCCTAATGAAATTTTAGTAGATAGGCACTTACTTACTATGATGGGGCTAACTACTGACGTTTTGATGGAGTTTAAATCCAAATGAAAAAGGTTTATATCTAAATGGAAAAGGTTTAAATCTAAATGGAAAAGGTTTAAATCTAAATGAAAAAGGTCTAAATCCAAATGGAAAATGTTTAAATCTAAATGGAAAAGGTCTAAACCTAAGTGGAAAAGGTTTAAACCTAAATGGAAAAGAACTAAACCTAAATGGAAAAAGTTTAACTCAATTCGGAAATGCTATATATATATATATATATATATATATATATATATATATATATATATATATATATATATATATATATATATATATATATATGTAAGTATATATATGTATGTGTCATTCCAGACGATAACTCTCGATAGAATTGAGATAAAAACTTCGTTCTTTCGCCAAAAAATCAAGCATTTCAAAAGAAAGGATGAGTTCGTTGGACAACAATTTTTGAGAACATCAAATTGGTCAAATTTCAAAAAATGTACTTAAAAAAATCACTAAAAAAGGTAAAAAAACCGCTAAAAATTAACAAATTTCTATTTTTTAGCAGAATGCTACTCGAAAAAAATTAATCGAACATGAACTAGGACATTTAAAAATTTAAGCACAAATAAGCTAAAAATCGATAGGAACACTTGAAAAAATTGTAAAAATCCACAAAATCGTTTGTTCATTGGAATATTACTGACAAAAAGTTAGTTTGCTATAAAATGTATAGTAAACTTTTTATTTGTCCCCTAAGTGCTCAAATTTCAACAGAATTTGACATAAATGTAATACGACCATTTATGAAAATTCGCTCGTACGATCATGCTGCATGACTGGAACTTTTTAATCTGATCTAGATGAAATTGTCAGGGAATGAGCGGGCTAGGGGATATTCGGTCCCCTGTCAGTTTCATTGTTCCCAATCAATACTCAACTCTGCGCATGCGCAAACCTAAATTCCATAATTCTCCATTTTTTCACGCGCTAGTCGTCTGATCTCGCTCAAACTCGAATGGTCGTTGGGGGATGACAATTTGATCATCCCACATCAATTTCAACATGGTTGTATCATTAATAGCTACTGAGCATGCGCCAATGTGAAATACCTGTAATGACCTTATTTTCCACAGTTTTTATTCGATTTTGATGAAATCGTCCGCAAATGCGCAGTTTAGGTTGTAGATAGTCCCGTACCTATTTCATTGTTTTCAACTCATCAGTTCATTCTGCGCTCGCACAAACGTAAATTACATTGAGTATAATTTTTTCGTTTCTTAATTGACTAATTATGACATTTCACGCTATTTCTTGATTTAATCTTTTCCACTATGGAATTTTTCAATATCATTTAAAACTTTTCAATGATCTATACATCCATGAAATGAAAACGCAGTTTCGTTTTTTGAGTTTTGGTCAGGTTTTTCTCGACTTCGACCACTCTGCACTGGTTAAAACCAAGTGACTAATACTTTATATATGTGCAAGCTAGTACTTTCTCTTCAGTACTGGAAAAAGTCTACTCCTTACTGGGCTGACAGTTCCGTAACTAACCACCACTTGTTGATTGCTTTTTTAGTTTCATACTTAATTGGTTTACATTCACTTTGGTTTAATTCTGTAATCACTGTTATAAACATTATAGTTCAATCCGGATGATGACAATAAAGAATTTTTAAATAAAAAATACACTGCCAAGGAAATGGCACATGATCTTCCTCGTGACCTTCACAGTACGTCACCATTAAATTCCAGAAAACTAGAAACGACCGGTTCTGGCATCAGGGAATTAATAAGGTGGGAAATCGGAAACTGAATGGTACATATAATAAATGAAATTAATAAGGAAAATTTTGATTTTAATATGGGACCATCCAGGATGTAGTCCGCATGTTCCATGAAAATGTCGTCTAAATCGGATCAAAACTGAAGGAGTTTTTAATTGATTTACAGGATTTCATAAATATTTTGATGGGCACAATCACTGGTAGTACCGTACTATTCGTATGGCACCTTAAGGGACTCTACCGGGATCATCTCTGAAAATTTGAACAAAATCCGATAAAATTAACTAAGCTGTGACCGTAACAAAAGCATCACTTTCGCGCATGCGCCTAGCGTACCGCTGCTGATGATCGCGAAGAATGTGATCCGGGACCTCAAGAAACCTTGCCCGCATCATCCCTGAAAATCTGACCAAAATCCGTTCACAATTGCCTGAGTTATGACCGAAACAAGAAAATTTTGTTTGCGCCTGCGCAGAGGCTACCGTTGATTCGATCGTGATGAAGTTGATAGGGAACCATCTAGAGCTTAACCCACACGATCCCTGAAAATTTGGTTAAAATCGGATCAAAATTGTGGAAGTTATGGCTGTTACAAGGAAATGTGGACGGACAGACAGACAGACAGACACGGAACCAAATTTGTTCAGGAGGCTCTGAAACGCAAAATGCGAGTGGAAATTTTGATTTTGGTGCAAAAAAAATTTTTTCATTTCGAAAGTGAAAACAAAGCTTCCGCTGCCTTGCAGTCTCGGAAGCAATATTATAATTATTTAGAAAAATTATATATAGAATATTTTTTTTTTTTAAATCTTAAAGTTGGTTCGATATTTACGTATACCTTTTCATTGTGTTTGTATTTGTCAACCCACAGCTGATATTTAGAAAAGTAGCTGACGTGAGGAGAGAGCGGGAGCTGGCGGAGCGGCGGAAAAACGAGCCGCAGTTGGACCAGAACCAGGACCACCTCGTGAGGAAGATTTTCTCCAAGTTCCGGAGGGACCGAGCGGCGCTGACGCCGCAGCTGTCGACGAGCCCGTCGCAGGACCCCGAGCGGGGGGAGAAGAGCGTCGACGGCGCCCTCAGCCCCGTCCCCGTCAAACTCACCTGCGTCGCCGAAAAAGTTAGTCGACCATCAACAAGATCGTCTGCAGCTTGATAGTTTAACATTGTGGATAGATTGAACAACTTACGTTGTATATCTTTTTCTTTTTCCTAATAGTATTGTTTTCCTTTCAATTACTTACAGTTTATATTTGTATTGGGCTTGCCCATATTAATAATAAATATGGCCATAACATCCCAGGGGATATTCGTCCCTTATAGTATGTGGATGACTTAACTATCCTCCTGCGAGGCGGTAATCTGAGAAATGTGAGTGACACATTGCAACGTGCTATTGATGCCATCTATCATACAGCGCCGATGCGAGGTTTTAGTTTTTCACCTGCAAAAACTACCTCCATCCATTTTTGCAGAAAGTGCAAAGCACATGATGAGAATCCACTCACAATTGGTGGAGTCACAATACCTTACTCCACACACACACGTTTCCTTGGACTCATAGTTGACCGCCAGCTGCGGTGGACCCAGCGTATTGAGTACTTGCGCCAGGCTTCTATGCAGGGTGTACAGTTGCTCAAGGCCCTATCTAACTATAGTTAGGGCCCCCTGCAGGAAGTCTTCTAAAGGATTTTCCATGCTGTGGTGCAATCAAGAATTGATTATGGGTCTGCAGTTTATGGATCAGCAAGAAAGTCCTTGCTGCGTAAGCTGGAACCTATATTAAAGAAGGGTCTTCGTTTGGCCACTGGGGCCCTTCGAACTACCCCCACAGCCTCCCTTCAGGTGCTCGGGCATAGTCAGCCACTAAAGATTAGGCGAAATCTACTGACACTCCGTTATGCAGAGCGCCTTCGTTATTTTCCAGGGCACCCTCTGCATACCATGGTAACTCTACTACTCGATGAAACATATTCCAGGCTCCAGACTCGAACTCGCCCATTGGGCATTCGTGTTCAGGAGCTCACCAGATGAGTCTTCATATAGGGATACCCTCTTTTGAAGTCCCCCCGTCCCTCCATGGACCTTGTCTGGGATGCGCATTGATTTTCACTTGAGAGTTGGGGTCAAGGGTAATACACCCCCACATATCCTCAGATGTCGTTACTCAAAGGCAATACGGAGATATGCTGGACACACTTTCTTATTCACTGATGGCTCAAAAACCCTTGACGGTGTTGGCCTTGCTCTATGGAGCCCCAATTTCCAAGTCACTTGTGACAGAGTTCCCGTCGGGATCTCAGAGAATGCGCTGTCGTCGCCCCGTTGGTGAACAACGGGCGTCGCACACCTTTTCTAGTGTTTTTAAGAAGCTGAGTTTGGCGTTGGATGGGTGATCCAGATCCCTGGAAACCAATCTACGCCCGGATCATTGCACATTACGTTCCGGTACTGTCACACTCTCCTCGGTAGAGCGAGCGTGGTTTGGATTATGCACGACTGACGCCTAGTAGTCCAATCCACAATTTTTTGGGGCGTTAATGTTTCAGAAGAAACATGGTCCGGGGTTCTAGTAGGAATTCCCATTATCACCCTTTGGTATATCAATAATTTAACTGGTCTTTGACTTATAATTTCTCTTTTATTTCCCTCTTATAATTTCAATTTTCATACCGATGGTATACCTGGCCTTTGCCATTTTTATTATTCTTTATACCCGAGCTTGGTTCCCAATTATTCAAGGGCATTGTTCCCAATTATTCAATTTCCAGGGCTAATACCCAATTTAAGTCCCCAATGTTGGGCACATTAATTTATATATATTTTATTTTCCTTAAGGTATAAGTCTCCATAGTTGAGCCACCGTTTATTCCCGATTGTTCCAATCTTTGTTTGGGGGTTAATTACCTAATGAATACTTCTTATGAAGATTCATTGGCAATCCATCCTGTTTTAATTTCTCTTTTCCCATCCTCAATCGCCAATGCAGCTATTTATTAATGAGCATCAGTTCTCAGCCAGTAACTATTCCACCTAGTTAACATACTTGATCTTCATTCAAGTATGTGTTTAAGTGGGGGAGTGTGGCAGAGTTCCCGTCATAGAGTTCCCGTCGGGATCTCAGAGAATGCGCTGTCGTCGCCCTGTTGGTGAACAACGGGCGTCGCACGCCTCTTCTCGTGTTTTTAAGAAGCTGAGTTTGGCGTTGGATGGGTGATCCAGGTCCCTGGAAACCAATCTACTCCGAACATAGCTCATTAAATGCTATTAGTAGGAGTGGTATCTCTCTGACGGGATACTGTCATTCTCCCCTACCTCTTTTTCTAGGATTTAGGACCCCATTGCACCTCTGGGGGGCTACCTAGATCCCTGATAAACTAGACGCCTACTACCTGTTGCGTCTGTGTTCACAACAGAGCTGTGGGCAGTGACGCTGGCTGTTCGACACTGCCAGCTATCAGAAGTTGGAAATTATATGATCTGTAGTGACTCAGTGAGTACCATCGAGGCGATTAGGGACACATATTCATATGATCCCCTAATACAAAGCCGGCGTGTGTCACTGCACCGAGCCACAACATTAGGCAAAATCAAAACTTTTATGTGGGTGCCAAGCCATGTAGGTATTAACGGCAATGAGTGTGCTGAGGCCCTAGCAAGGAGAGCCATTGGTGATGACTCCATCAAAATGTTGCCTATGCACATTGAGGATCAAATCTCATCCAATTCCATCTGGCTCGAGCAATGGTAGGGTGAGGTCACTGGTCTGTGAGGAGTCCTTCAGGACCTTTGCCCGGTTGATCCTTTCGTGGCCCACCTTTTCCAATGACCGAAAAGTGGTCAATCGGGTTGCCGTCTTACTCACAGACACCTGCTAGATCCAGTAGCTCGTGATGTTGTGTGTGGGAGATGTGGGGGTGACTTGTCTATCCGCCACTTTTTGGAGGATTGCCCAGCTCTCATGGACCTCAGGGTCTAGCATTCACCCTACCAATGGGTGGATGTTCTGTCACTGTTGGTGTATCTGAAAGCCACTGAGCTTTATTTGTTTTGAGGAACTCGTTTGTAGGTTGGTGTCCAAAGTCACCTCCTTCATATTATTTAATAAATCTGTTTGGTTTTTCGGTAGTAGAAATGAGGAATAATTTAGTTTGAATTACTCCCTTTCTACACCAAATAACTAAGTCAAAGAAAATCAACACTAAGAATTGGTGAAAATATCAAAATGCAATACAATTATTGATACCTATTTATAATTATGTTACTTTCCTTCAGTATAAATAGGATACACATGATACTGTTTGTTCTCCAGGAGGACAGCAGCGCAACGACGACGTCGACGACGGTAGCGACGACAACGGTGGTGGCGACGTCAGCCTCGCCGATGACCGTCGTCGCTCGGCCGACGACGATCCGAGCCAGCAAGTGGGGGCGGCTGCTCGGGAGCAGTTTGGACTCGGGGACGGAAACGAGCAGCGCCGCCTCCGTCTCCCGCACGCACTCCGTCCGCGACTCCCCCGCCAAGTCCTCCGGCTCCACCAGCGGCGGTGGGAACGGCGGTGGCTCCGGAAATAAGGTCGGCCTTTGACCACAATATTAAATATTGTACATCGATATTTTGTTCGATCATTTATATAGCTATTTCAGTCAAATGAAACCTTTTTTCTACCAAATGAATCCTCTTTTCAACCAAATGAAACTTCTTTTCAAACAAATGAAACCTCATTTCATTCAAATGAAACTTTTCGGTCCACCATATTGCTGATCACCTCGACAGACTGCTCCTACTTTGTGATAACATGATAATGAAACTGCTGCCGCAGCTTCAGGACACCAGTGTTGGGCATAATCTTATCATCGAATACGATTGTAATTGCGATAATTATTCGTTGAATCTGAGTCAACTGAGATTATATTCGTATTCGTATAATCGTATTCGTCTGTTGGCGATTTTTTTTTTTTTTTTTTTTTTTTTTTTTTTTTTTTTTTTTTTTTTTTTTTTTTTTTTTTTTTTTTTTTTTTTTTTTTTTTGGTTGAAAAAACGCATTTATTTAGATAGGTATTGCAATACAAAAAAAGTTACACAAATCAATAAATGCTACTCCCCACTATAAGTCGTAGACTTGTGCTGTGGGGAGGAGTAATACATAATCAGCACACTCATTCAATACCTTATTCAATAATCATCTTGTAAGTAAATATAGGTAAATTAGAATCAATAGGTACATATACATCGCTTAAATTAGAATACATAGGAATTATTCAGTTACCATCTTAAAGTTTTAATATTATCTAATGGGTCTCAGATTGCCTCATTATTCTATGTTTTTTCAGTTCTTTTTTGAACTTTTCAATTTTAGAAATAGAATTGAGCTCATGGGGTGGGGCATTGAACAGTTTTACTGTACGCCCGTTGGCCATGGTGAGTCCTACGGAAAGGCAGTTTCGAAAGAAATTAGAAGAGAGATTAGAAGAGAGATTACACGAATACAACCCATAAAAATGCGTCACGGTCATCAATTTCAATAGGGCGTCCCTCCTATAATATGCGAAGCCTTGCTAATATTACCTAGCTTCAATAGGAGCTTCCTATCACGAAGTTGGAGCAGTCTGTCGAGGTGATCAGCAATATCGTGGACCGAAAAGTTTCATTTGAATGAAATGAGGTTTCATTTGTTTGAAAAGAAGTTTCATTTGACTGAAAATAGCTATATCTTCTGTAGTAAACCTACCACCAGGTTTGCCAGGTAAAGTGGGAAATATCCGGACGGAGTTGGAATGCATATTAAACAACTCATATTAAAAGTTTTACATAAATTAATTCTACGCACGCGGCACAAAAGCATTTCCTATTTAAATTCTCCCTTTCTGAGAAAACCGGACATTTGGCGTTCAAAGCGACTTTAACTTATCGTCCAGACTGCTTGGTGAAAAACCGGACCGTCCAGGTCAAAACCGGACAACTGGTAACCCTGGAATCTACCTTTATTCTCATGAATGTGAATTTATTGCTGTGAATTTATTAGTTATTTGACCTGGTCCGTGAAATATTTCCAGGTCTTCCCTAAACTCCAGAAGGTGACGGCAGCGTCTTCCGGTCTGGGGTCGGCCACGATGGTTTCCCGTCAGGAGACGATCGACGAGATGGGGGAGGCCGAAGACAAAGGTAGGGAACTCCCTAAATTTCAAGTTCGAACTTATCTGAATAGTTGGACTCACTGAATTTGACTCACTGAATAGTTTTGAACTATACTGAGTTTGACTTGGGTGTACTTTAGTTCAGCTCCCAATTTTAAAAACGAGAATTCTCCGCTTCAAATCATCTTTATGTAATTTTAAAAATATGATTTGGAATCGTTGGAGTTCCCTCTTTTTCATCGTTGATATTTATTTATTTATTTAGAAGATACGGGACGAACCCAATTACAAGAGAGAGAAAAAAAGAAAAGTGAACAGGTAGTACCTAAATTAATTATAAATATATGAAATGGGAAACAACCAACGATGACCAAAGCACCACACTAGATAGTCACACTGCTTCACCAAAGACACAGATTGGCAAAATGAGTTATTGAGGGGTATCCAAGCAGAGGTGGCGGAAAAGTTGAGTTTTGACGGTTGAGATGGGCGAAGAAAGAATGTCGATGAAGGGAGGTGATGATGAGAGGAGGTTCGCTTGGCGAGGAAGGCGGCTCAGTGGGCGGTGATATAAGTAATTTGTAGAAGAAAAGGGGACGGCAAAAGGCGTGACAGAACGGGAAGAGAGGCGAGGTACGAGAAAGCCAACCCGAGCCAAGAGATCAGGGGCATCAATCCGACCTGACAGCAAACCATGAAGGAATGTAACATCCGCGCACAGGCGACGATCACGTGGAGATATCAAGCTGAAGCGACGAGCGAGTACTTGGTAGTCCAAATTCTCACGTGGAATGGGAGCTTATATGCCAGGTAATGGAGGAAAGCCCTGAAGACGCGTTCAATTTGCACAGTATGGGACTCGTAATAAGGACTCCAAATCACTGATGCATACTCCAGAGTTGGCTGCACGAGAGTCTTATAGAGTGTCACGAGGGCTGGTGCCTCAGAGAACTCTCTGGTATTCCGTTTCAGAAAGCCAAGTGTGCCCATTTCACGGGACGCCACCTCAGCTATGTGGTCGGAGAAGGAAAGCTGGGAATCTAAGTGCACCCCAAGGTCCACAATATCAGCCCTACGAGGAATTGTTACACCATTGATTGAGTAGGGGTGGATGACTGGAGAGTGGGAACGATGGAAGGAAATTACTGCACATTTAGATGGGTTCAGGGCTAGTCCGATAATGTCACACCATTGAGAGAGGGCATCCAGGTTTTGTTGGAGAAGTTGGCAGTCTGAGGGGTCACGGAAGGAGATGAAGAGCTTCAGGTCGTCAGCATATATCAAGAACTGTGTATGGTACAGGAAGGAAATAACGCCATTAAACACCAGATTGAAGAGAAGGGGACCAAGATGCGAGCCCTGAGGAACCCCTGAAGTGGCAGGAAAGGAGTAAGAAACGACACCACTTAAACGCACTAAAAGCTGCCGAGCAGCAAGGTAGCTGGCAATCCATGCATGAAGTGGTCCAAACACACCAAGCGATGCGAGCACATCAAGGATCACACTATGAGGCAGCTTGTCGAATGCTTTAGAGAAATCAATCGTAACCAGGTCCACCTGACGACCCGCCCCGACAGCACAAAGTGCGTAATCCTGAAAAGTTGCTAAGTTAGTCACTGTAGAACGCCCCCTGACAAAGCCGTGCTGCTCAGGAGCTAAGCGCGAGTTGAAAATTGGCGAGAGTTGAGCCACTACCAGCTTCTTCAGTAGTTTTGGAATAGTTGATAAGGAGCAGACTGGACGGTAGTTACTAATGTCGTTCTTATCACCCCTCTTGAAAATCGGAGTAATGTAGGACAGCTTCCATTGAGCAGGGAAGAGGCCAGAAGAAAGAGAAGCATTAAACAGGTGAGTCAGAGGATGGGCCAAGCTACGCGCTCAAGCGCGAAGAAGAATTGGAGGGATACCATCAGGGCCCATACCCTTTGAAACATCCAGGCCAAGCAGAGCACCATCAACGTCGACCTCCGTCA
The DNA here is from genome assembly GCA_030762985.1 of Adelphocoris suturalis. Taxonomy (NCBI): domain Eukaryota; kingdom Metazoa; phylum Arthropoda; class Insecta; order Hemiptera; family Miridae; genus Adelphocoris; species Adelphocoris suturalis. The sequence goes on along the minus strand of CM061048.1, from coordinate 16,229,376 downwards.
CAGCAAGGGAGCCCAATGAGACCACATCGATAGGCGGGCGGGAAGAAACCAGGTCATGAGCAGGATCAAACACCGAGGCAAAGTGGGATGCAAAGAGATCAGCGATTGACTGTGGGTTATCAGCAAGTGAGGAACCCAGATGCATATTATGTGGCAGAGAGGATCGCCCGTCTCGGTAATTGATATAGTTCCAGAAGGTCTTAGGGTCACTGGGGAGGGAATCCTGGACAGAACGGATGTAAATGGAGTAACATTCCTGCAATAAAAAGTTGCATCTAGCACGTAGTTGGGAGAATGCTGAGTAGTCTTTGCATGATAACGTTTCCTTATACCGGTAGTGGACAAAGTTTTTGCGACGAACAAGCTGGATCAGGTCAGGAGAGAACCATTTCGGATAGGAACTGGTGAAGGTGTCCTAGGGACGAAGAGAGCAATGGCCTGATTTAAAGTGGAGTAAAGATGGTCAAGAGCAAGTTCAACAGGTTGGGAAAAGAAAGGTGACCAATCATGCTGTAAAAGTCAATCATCCATAGCTGCATAATCACCACGCTTAAAGTTAAAGGTGAATTGATGAGCTGAACAGGTAGTCTGGGGTGGAGACCTGACTGTTAGATCCAGTAATAAAGGAGGGTGAGCAGGGTCCTCATCAACGAGATATTCTAAACATCCTAAAATAGATTTTCATTATTTGATTGATTAGATATTAATTTAAATGGCAATCTGCAGAGATGACGATTATATAAATAGTTGGTAGCTGAAAATTGAACAGCAAAGAGGTTTGAGGTACGGGGGCGAGTTTTAGGAATCGCCAGATTCCTCACGGTAGTCCGATCAGATGACTCACGGTGGTCCGCTGACTGATTCAAGGCCGTCTGAAATGCCGAAGAAAACTGACTACAAGGCGGTGTTCCGGAACCTTGTACGAGTAGAAATTGACCCCCCGGGAAATCGCAGCTGATCGTTTACTCCTACACGACGCAAATCATTCAGTTTTCGGTAGTTGAAACACCCTGAATTATGGGCCCAGTGAACAGTTTTTCTTGATATACTCCAATTTTTTTTAGATGGGGGAGGGGAATGGGCACGGGTATGTGTCGAGGGTAGGCCCATTTCACTTCCAACAAACAAACACACATACACACACCCACACACGCATATATATATATATGTATGTGTATGTGTGTGGGTGTGTGTGTGTTTGTGTGTGTGGAGGTGAAATGGGCCTACCCTCGAAACATACCCGTGCCCATTCCCCTCCCCCATCAACAAAAATATTCAGTTTTCGGGAGTTGAAACACCCTGAATTATGGGCTCAGCGAACAGTTTTTCTTGATATGTACTCAAATTTTTTTGTTGATGGGGGAGGGGAATGGGCACGGGTATGTGTCGAGGGTAGGCCCATTTCACCTCCACACACACAAACACACACACCCACACACACACATATATATATATGTATCTGTGTGTGTGTGGGTGTGTGTTTGTGTGTGTGGAGGTGAAATGGGCCTACCCTCGACACATACCCGTGCCCAGACCCCTCCTCCATCAACAAAAAATTTGAGTAAATATCGAGAAAAACTGTTCACTGAGCCATAATTCAGGGTGTTTGAACACCCGAAAACTGAATGATTTGCGTCGTGTATTAGTAAACGATCTGCTGCGATTTCCCAGGGGGTCAATTTCTACTCGTACAAGGTTCCGGAACACCGCCTTGTAGTCAGTTTTCGTCGGCATTTCAAACGGCCTTGAATCAGTCTGCGGACCACCGTGGACATAAGTTTACTAAGAGAATCAAACAAAAAGTCAAAACTGGGATTTAAATTTAGAAAAAGACTAGCTGAAGTGGTATACGATGAAGGGGACGATTGCGGAGGTAGTTTGTTGAAGCAAATGGTTCGCTGAATAGCATTGAGAATCTCATATATCGTCTGGGAGTTAAAAGACTCAGCTTGGGCAGCGAAGCAGGACATGCCAGATGAGCTTATGCAGAAATATGAGATCTGATATGCATCGACGTTTCTCGAGGGTAAGCGATTGGCACACATCCAAAAGGTGAGGGTAGTCCACCTCAGTAACAGGAATTGCAAGCTTATAAGCGACGTAGCGAAAGAATTTATTTTGGACCCTTTCCAGACTGTACTGTATTGAATAGCCTGGCGACCAAACGGGAGAAGCTATTGTTACTCAGTATTGTGATTTGTGCTAAGCGAATTTAGCTTGGATGCAAACTTGAATGATTGAGTCGAACTATAACTCCAGGACTAATGAAAACCTAGTCAACTTTGCATACTGGTGGAAGTGCAGGATTTGATGAGGAATGAACTGAATTGGGTACGCGTAGTCCCGTTAAGTCAAAGGGTGTACTTTAGTCCTGCCCCTGATTTTAAAAAGTTCCAGTCATGCAGCATGATCGTATGAGCGAATTTTCGTAGATTATCGTAACATTACATTATATTACTGTTTTGAAATTTGTACATTCAGAGTACAAAGAAATTGTTAACCACCAATTTTATGGCAAATAAACTCGTTCCAAATCATATTCTACGAATAAAAACAGATTTTGGATGTTTAGCAATTTTTCAGTTTTTCAATCGATTTTTCAGCAAATATTGAAGAAATTCAAGTACATTTTTCTCCATAATTTTGTGAATACATTTTTGAATGTTCATCGTCAATCAACTTCTTTCGACTACGATTCTGATGGAAATATAAATTTAACAGTTTTAGACGTTTTCAGTCATTTTTAGTGATTTTTTTAGCACATTTTTTGAAATTTGACAAATTTAATGTGCTCAAAAAGTGTTGTCCAACGAACTCATCCTTTCTTTTGAAATGCTTGATTTTTTGGCGAAAGAACGAAGTTTTTATCTCAATTCTATCGAGAGTTATCGTCTGGAATGACACATACATATATATATATATATATATATATATATATATATATATATATATATATATATATATATATATATAAAAGCGTTAAAATCCAGGAATCATTTCAGGATGTCTCAAAACAGATTTCGATGAAGAAAATTTTTGATAATTTTTATTTTAAAATTTTTGGAGCCATTGCAATAGCTTTATTTTCTAAGAAAATTCGCTAAAACGAGATTTCCCCACTTCAAATAATCTTTTTGAAATTTTAAAAATATGATTTGGGATCGTTAGAGTTCCCTCTCTCTCACCGTTGACATTTGAAACATCCTAAAATAGGTTTACATTATTTAATTGTGGTTAAAAAAAGTTGGGAGTTTGGGTGGTTTTCCCTACTCAAAAACTTTAGTCCTACCCCTCCTACCCCCCACTGTCTAATCGTCGGTAAAAACCAGAAACTATAACACATTTTTACTGATGACACAGATAATCACTTTTATCGAAAGTTGTGAAGTTTAGATGCAATGATATTGTAAATAGTAATCACTGTGGGTTTCACTGTTGCCAAATCAATACTTCATTTTGCGCATGCGCAAACGTAAATTCCGTTATGCTCCATTTTTTCACACTCTAGTCGTTCCATTTCGCCTAAATTTTCATGATAATTGGAAGAAGATGACTTGATTACCTCATGTCAATTTCAACACGATCGTATCATTAATAGCTACTACGCCTCCGCCAATTTGATGTACTGGTAACGACCTTAATTTCCACAGTTTTCATCCTATTTTGACAAAATGGTTAGTGAATACGCGGGTTAGGTTGTTGTCCCGTATGTATTCCAGTGTTTTCAACTCATCAGTTCATTCTGCGCTTGCACAAACGTAAATTACATTGAGTATCATTTTTAGCGAATTTTTGAAGAAAACTAAGCTATTGCTCTCGCCTCAAAATTTGTAGAATGTGAATTTTTGAAAACATTTTATGCAGAAATCCGTTTCAGGCTATTCTGAATCATATTCTGAAGTTTAACGCATTTTTTTATGTATGTATGTATGTATATATGTATGTATGTATATATGTATGTATATATGTATGTATGTGTCATTCCAGACGATAACTGCCCGTAGAATTGTGCTAGAAACTTCAAACAAATTTCAAAATGTTAAGGACACAAAACGAAAGTTCAAGTTCGTTGGCCAGCATGATCGGATTACATCTTCGGGTTGAAATTTTCAAAAATGTAGTCAAAAATTTCAAAATAGCCTGTTTTTTGCGATTTGTTGTGCGAAATAATTTTTTCAGCATACTAACATGTGGTATATTCGGAATCAGCGTAAAATTTCCTATAAGAATATGTATCAAGTTTTCAAAAATTTCAAAGTTGAAAAATCAGTCAAAAATTGAAATAATGCCGTTTGCTAGTTTCAAAAATCGGTAATATTTGCATGAAACATTGTCCAAATTCAGATTGAACTACTCTTATAGAAGTATCCCTGTATAACCAATTTTATTCCAATTTTAACCAACTTTATGTCAAAATTTGATGATGTTATGATAGGATACTGTTAAGATTTCAACTGCCTTCAATACTGACCACATTGGACATCGAAATCTATGAATCCTCCTACATTTGTCTTTAAATCTACAAGATTAGTTTAATAATAATAAAGTATGAGTACCTCCTAATTATTTTTAATAATTTGATTCCATGTTTGTCTATCAAAATCATAAACTAAAATTTCTCTACACGATCAATAGCGACTGAAATGTCGAAGATTCCTCCAAAAATTCGTTCATGACTGGACTTTTTTTGTTTCTTAATTGACCGATTCTGACATTTCACGCTACTTCTTGATTTACTCTTTTCCGCCATGGAATTTTTCAAGATCATTTAGAACTTTTTAATGATATATACATTCATGAAAGGTGAACGAGGAAGCTATGTGCTACACCCACACCCAACTTGGCAGACTTTTCTTTCAGTGTATTGGGCTTGCCAGTATTTGATAAATAAATTAATCTATATCTATAAATTAAATTTGTTTATTGATCGTAATTTTAAACTGTTATTAAGTCAATCGTGGGATCATTAGGGAAAAAACTGGATTCTAGATCCACTCAGCTGATCTGGGATCGGTCAGTTGTGTTCAGAAGTCCCTCAAGGGCCCACATACCAAATCTCAGAATCGTGGGATCATTAGGGAAAAAACCGGATTCTAGAGCCACTCAGCTGATCTGGGATCGGTCAGTTGTGTTCAGAAGTCCCTCAAGGGCCCACATACCAAATCTCAGAATCGTGGGATCATTATGGAAAAAACTGGATTCTAGAGCCACTCAGCCGATCTGGGATCGGTCAGTTGTGTTTAGAAGTCCCTCAAGGGCCCACATACCAAATCTCAGAATCGTGGGATCATTAGGGGAAAAACTGGATTCTAGAGCCACTCAGCTGATCTGTGATCGGTCAGTTGTGTTCAGAAGTCCCTCAAGGGCCCACATACCAAATCTCAGAATCGTGGGATCGTTAGGGAAAAAACTGGATTCTAGAGCCACTCAGCTGATCTGGGATCGGTCAGTTGTGTTCAGAAGTCCCTCAAGGGCCCACATACCAAATCTCAGAATCGTGGGATCATTAGGGAAAAAACTGGTTTCTAGAGCCACTTAGCTGATCTGGGATCGGTCAGTTGTGTTCAGAAGTCCCTCAAGGGGCTACATACCAAATCTCAGAATCGTGGGATCATTAGGGAAAAAACTGGATTCTAGAGCGACCCAGCTGATCTGGGATCGGTCAGTTGTGTTCAGAAGTCCCTCAAGGGGCTACATACCAAATCTCAGAATCGTGGGATCATTAGGGAAAAAACTGGATTCTAGAGCCACTCAGCTGGTCTGGGATCGGTCAGTTGTGTTCAGAAGTCCCTCAAGGGGCTACATACCAAATCTCAGAATCGTGGGATCATTAGGGAATCTCCGCGTAACGCTCACCGCGTGACGCTCCCCGCGTGACGCTCCCCGCGTGTCGCTTTATTAATTATGTTGCTTATAGACTCCGAAACATAAACATAAACATAAACAATAAATTTCTAAAACCTGACACTGCACCCTTTTATGCCCTCTGGGTCAGAGCCCTTTGAACGGATTTGCACCAAACTTTACAGGAACAATCCTTGAATCATGCCTAATAATACCTGAAAGTTTCATTACAATCTGTCGAGCGGTTTCGGAGTCTATAGGCAATATACATGCTATTCTTGTTTAGGTGTCAAGATTGTGGTGTCATATTTTCCAATATTTTGTGATAAAATTACCTATCAAGTTAGATAGATAGATAGAGAGATAGATAGGTATAAGGTTTATTGACAAAATGGTAAAAGAAAAACAAATGTACATCCCAATGAAAATGTCAACCTACTGTCAGCAGTGGGCAAGCCCGTACCGCTGACAGGTGTCGTGACTCGACAACATGACAGTAGTTCGCGAACCAAAATTACCTTAAATTAACTAATCTTAATTTATAATCTTGTATAATACTACTAAAATCTCTTAAATCTTAAATAATACTACTAGTGTAAATACACAAAGTTATATAAAATGTATTCTTATATATTACATAAATATCCATTTTATTGTATTTTATTATATTCATTTTATTCATCTTTCTATATTATACATAAATGCTGACCAAAATCCTATCCAGACCGGCATACCCTACTGAAATCCACTGAGTTCGCTGACCAACTTTGATAAGTTCGCTATCTAATCTTTGTGTAATCGGGCTGGCCCGTTATTTATAAATAAATAAATATAAATAGTACCTAACTTGCGTATTTTGGTTAATTATGAAGGGAGACCGCCGATCGTGAGGAAACTCGAGTCCTACGACTCCGGAATCATCAAGAGCGAGCAGAAGTCCAGCGAGGGCACTTTCAAACCTCAACCGTCCGCAACACTTCCCGAGTACAAAGAAATCATGACCAATATCATGGATTTCAAGGTAACATCCTTATCTTCAATATTATTTTGGTTTATTATTTTCAATAATGAACCTTTGTAATCGACCAAGAACATAAAATTGTTAACACCCCCTGAAAATTGTTTGGTTTAGGCCCATAAAACATTAATAAATTACGTTAAAATGATGCTGAAAAGAAGGTCATACAAAATATATATATATATATATATATATATATATATATATATATATATATATATATATATATATATATATAGAAAAAGAAACATAATCACCCAGAAAAAACTCCAGCACTATAAGTAATCAACTATCTTCCTTTTAAATGATGATAAACTATTAATCTGAAAGTATTTATGCCCTTGTCAAACAAAAATCTAAATACTTTGATATATGCATTTCTTCTATAGAACTCTGTATTAATTCTTGGAAAAAGTATACGAGGGATATTGAAATTGCGAGTGAAATCAGAAACAGAAATATGTTCATTTCTTACACCAGTGATACGTGAACACATGAATGAAGCAAAAACATTTGAGAAATCACTTCTTTTTTACTTCAAATTGCACATGAAGAAGTGAGGTTGGGTATCTATTATTTTTGTTCAATATATAATTTTAAGCAAAATGACTTAATTGCACTTCCCCAAAGAACAATACTATACTTAAAAATGGAATATGCCAAACCAAAATATATTGTTCTTTTATGTTTTTGCGACAAAAAAACTACGAGTTTCCTTGAAAACATAAAATAATTTTCTCATTCTAGAAATTAAAAAATCAATTTGCTTCTTAAATTTTAAATGACTATCAATAAAAACACCCAAGTATTTACATTGGTCACCAAACGAAAGCGAAGGGCAGACACAATTAGTAATACTACTTAAACATGAAGAATTTTCGTGAAATTTTATCGCAAGGTACGGACAAAAAAGCCTTCATCAAATTATTGAGAAACAAGATTATTCAGATTGAATAATGCATGATATTTATATTACTTATACCCTTTTGGAAACCATACTGATTTACAGAGGTTATATTATACTTTCAAGGAAGGATATAAGCCGCGCCTTAATATACTTTTCAAGTCACTTAGAAACAAGGTTTGTATGTACAGTGAGTCCTGGACCTGTTCAGAATCGAACTAGGTTCGAAGGAGGACCGACAAGGGAGGGGATGAGAACTGGTTCATTACTCCTTGCAGTCCATACGCGTTTCGAACCAATTCGGAACTGATAACCTTCACTCGTAACCTTCTTCTCAATAGGATTCTTCTTAAAATTAAACGGCTGAACCATTGAAGTTAAAGGTAGTGTTTTGTTAATCTGTGCTGTCATACTGACATTCCGAATATACCTTGGTTCCAAACAGCCAAGGTAATAAATACGAGTCGTATTTCAGTAAATTAAAATAAAAACAAATGCAATTATAGCCGAAAATTTTTTTTTAAATTCGCTAAAAATGAAAAGTTGTTTGTGAGCGGTACCTAAGTAGGTATATAGTTTCTTCACACCCGTCAACTGAACATATTGCTCCCCCAACTTTTTAGATGGATATAGGTAAATTGAAAGAAGAATAAAATAGAAGAGGATTGGCTCACAAGAATTTCTGTGAAGTAGCTAGTAATGTAGTAATGAAGTAGGTACCTACCTAACTTTCGGGCGGTAACGAGTTCCACCAATTTCCAATTGACTGTAGGAACTTAATGAGCCTTTCTAGTTTGGGAAAAGTCTCGGAAGCAAAGAGTTTCACGAATTTCCGACATGAGCCTTACACAGAAGAGAACAGAAGTATTGAAATCCAGGAATCGTTTCAAAATACCTCGAAACAGATTTTCACGAATTTAAATTTAATTTGTAACATTTTTCTAGACATTGCATTAAGTAGTTTAATTTTCCTCGAAAATTCACTAAATGTTCCAATTGTGCAGTATGACCAAAAGAGCCAATTGACATAAGTCAATTTGTGTTATATTTGATTATATAGCTCTAGAATTTTGTTTGCTATCAAACTAACGACTTACCGTCACAATATCAGTTACCAAAAATCAATGTAATGACGCAATCAGTATTGCCGAAAACAACAACAGCAAAACTCCCCTTGTGAGCCCACAGGGGAAATCGTAGGGGGCGGAGCGTAAATAGTTTACTGCGAATGGGCAGGACTAGAAGTTCCGAAAAAAATCCCGGATTGATAGAACGTGTTCTGGACAGTCCCGCACTGGCTCTGTGAACAGCGAACTAACAATCCCGAACTAGTTCGGTCGCTGTGCATACAGCCAAAAAGGGGCGTGGTCAGTTCAGAACCGTTCGGGACTCACTGTACATACAAACCTACAGATAGGGCCAATGCAATAGGTCTATAGTTCCCCATAATTGTATCCCCTTTCTTAAATAATGGAAACTTGGCATTGTTTGCATTTTGGACTTTTTTGGGTTGCTTAAATTAACTCCAACAATATTAACGTTTGCACGCCAGGTGGATGTGAAGCTCGAGGTACAGAAACTGAACCAAAAAGTCGCTCGCATGGAGGAGCTGCTGACGGAAGTGCTGTCGCGACTCGGCAGCGCCAGCCCGTCGTCAGCGTCGCAGTCCGGCGCCGAAGCGGCCTCCCAAAAAGCGCCGACGACGCCGTCCGACACCCCGCGCTCCGGCGGCGGCGAGATCGGCGCCCTCGTCCTCCGGAAGCGCCGCTCGAAATCCCGGACGAAAGGGGCGGCGCCGAGCGTTCCGCCCCGCAGCTCGCCGACGGACGGCGCTCAGCCGCCGTTGCCGCGGCACCCGTCGGACGCCGAGGGGGAGGCGACGTCGCCGTCGGGTCCGTGCCCTTCGTCGTCGGCGTCCGTCTCCTCGTCCGCCGCCGCCGCGACGCTCCCGCCCGTCAAGCCGGAGGACGACGCCACCAAAAGGCCTTTCCCCAGAAGACCCCGGGAATTCCTCTAGTATTTACTCATCAACTCATTTTCCTTTCATTCCCTCCCAATTTGTTCCAATTCGGCACAAACTTCTTATAGTTTCCCTCACTATTCAAAATATCAAACCCATCTGTTCCAATTTAATCTAAATTCAATTCTACCAAAACTGAACCTCACCACCTAAATTACTTCTACTCAATCAATTAGATTTACAAATGCGGGCAATTCTCACAAAACATCTAAGTACGCAATAATATGATTTATTCATTTATTTATTGGCATCAAAATAATACATATAAACTACATTTTATACAAATAAAAATGTAATAAACGCTTCAGTTATTCAATTCCAAAATTATACTGAAAAATGTCAACAGTACGACTTATAGGTAAATAAGAATGAAACAACTGACGCCCACCAGAAAATACCTAAGAACTTGTGCTATCTGGTGGAGTCGCAAATTCAAGCATAGTCTTCATACATTAAGACCAAATAACAAAAAATCTCGAAAGCCTAATGATTAAAAGGAAAAAGAAAAGCACTAAAACACTAAATTTGAATTAAATTTCCAGGAAAAACAAACTGAGAAGAAGGCTAACTAAACTTATATGTACAATTTTACCACCTTCTTAAACTAAATATGATTCAGCTTCTTGACCGCAAAGTGATAATCAGCACAGTTTTAGGATCTTGAGAGTCGGTCAGGATAATAAAATTCAAGTCTTCAACGCCAACGTTTCGATATCTATGCATCATCATCACGAAGATGAGGTTCCGAAAATCTATAAATTGATCAGCTGTGGGTTGATAAGTCACATGGCAAAAAGAAAAAAAGAAAAAAAATACATATACATACTATAGGACATGTCTGATAACATACTAAACCGGCTCATTATAGATGCTTTAAACTCAAGAGATAAAGCCTTGAGCATTCATTTTGACTTGACTACAGCCTTTGACGCCTTGAATCACAATCGATTATTGAATAAACTGCATCGTCTTGGATTGGATGATGTGGTTTTGAGCTGTTTTTCTTCGTATCTAACTGATAGATACAAATTTATTGAAATTTATTGGATTCGTAGTGGGCTTGTTCATACACAAAGAGAGGTCCCCCAGGGTTCAGTTTTAGGACCTATCTTTTTATATTGTATACCAATGATGTTTTTGAATTGAAAACTGGAGGCTCTCTCATTTGCATTGATCTAGCGTTGGTTTTTGTGGAGGTTGTCGTTGGCTGTAATATGTCTATATACTGTTAACAATTAACAGAAACCTAAAAATTAATATCTTCAATTTGTCGATAAATTCTAGCTCGTTGATCCGATAACCGATCCAAGATTTAAATTTATTTTAGCGAATTTTCGTAGAAAATGAAGCTATTGCAATAGCTCCAAAAATTTGAAAATCAAAATTTTCGAAAACTTTCTTCATCGAAATCCGTTCTGAGGCATTCCGAAACAAATCCTAGAGATTAACGCTTTTTTAAATGTATATATTCATAAATAAATAAATAAAGTTATATATGTATAAGAAAAACTTTTAAACTCTAGGATTCGTTACTTAATGTCTCAAAATGGATTTCAATGAAGAAAATTTTCAAAAATTTCGATTTTAAAATTTTTCGGATCCGTCGCAATATCTTCATTTTTTACGAAAATTCGCTAAACCATGGCTCAACTTTCCAATTTTTGACACCAGGTAGTCGATTTGAATTTTCCACTTAAAGCTTGAATCTATTTAAATTCCTAGGTATTTTAATGAATCGACCGAGGCAGTTTTGTGACAAATATATTGGGTACGTGTTCATAGTTTTGTATGGACTATAAGGGCAGTATCTGTTGTTTCATAGGTAAATTTCAACATGAATTGCATAAATTTTGTTTCATCAATATTAACTGAATACGAGTTGTCTATACGTTTAGTGAGAGTTGCCCGATATTCCTTTATCATCGTTGACTTGAGTGATCATTAGTTTTTCTCCGTCTGCAGGCCTCGATTAGAGAAATTTACAGAGCTACCAATCAATCATACCAGAACCTGAATACCAGTAAGTAACTCCAAACGAAATAATCCCCTTACAATTAAAAGTGCTGGGTAATTTTTGAATTCTGGCATCTGACTCGTCTTTATAGACAAGTATTTATGAATAATATCATTAATTGGATAATCTGTATTGATACTAATTAATTTCAATTCTGTGATGCTTGAATTCCCACAAAAACATGTACCTAAAATAAATTAAGAAAATACTAAACTGTTATAAAGTAGGTATCAAAGTATGATTGCAGATGTTGGAATAAATTGCTATATTCATCATATTTGAATTTTTATTCACTAAATGGATTGTTCCAGTGGCAGCAACACCCGCAAAATCTTGTATAGTTTCCATCTTATGTATTTCAAGTTCTTCCTCTCACAATACGAACAGACACATCAAATTAAAACTTTTCTGGAGCACACAAAATGTCCACTAGTCTCTTGTCTAGGTAGAAAGATCTTTGAAATCTGGGTTTTTCTGATATGTAGATAGTTGGTAGCCCTGTGAATGTGCCGCAGATCAGGTTTGTTCCAGCACAATAACTTTCCCGAACTAAGTTACGCGCAAAATCCAGCTCAGTTAACTTGATTTGGCTAACCTATTACTAAATGCTGGAAAGATTTTTTAATTATTTTTTCCGACTAATATAATGGAGAGAACTGAATTTTTAGTCATACACTTTCTGAATCCTTAATCCCACGTAAAATGTGAGGGCTGATGTTCATTTTTGTCTTTAGTTCCTAATATTGTCTGCACCCATATTAATATCTGGCATTAAAGATTATTCTGAACTAAAAATTATGGAATCTGTATAAAGTGGAACGAGTGAGGCCTAGGAGCAAACGCATTATTCAGCCACATATCAATATTCCCTTCAGAAAACGCCTACTTTTTTCCGATTTCCCAAATTAACACACGATTTCACCTTCTCAAGAGCTAAACCTTGCAGGAATCTGTTGAATCATATCAAAATATGTTTTACCGTTTCAAACAGTAGAAGCACTCTGAATTTGACGAATAGATATTTCATACTGTGCCTTACAGTACTTTCTTTGTAAGCAATAACTTAGTTTACGTTTTCTACTTACCGAAAGCTTACGCTATGAGCAGGCTGACTTAATCTTCGGTTTTATCCGTTCGAAAGAAATTTTATGATGATACCATTGTCTTTCATATAATTACTGTTGTTCAGTTACGTAGTTTTATTTTGTCTAATACGTGTTAATTTTTTCTTCTTCCTACATTGTTATTATTGAAAAGTTTTATCGCGGTGTAAATCTTGTTTCATTAGAATTTAGAGAGGGGAAAAAAAAATCGAGATTTGATTATTACTATAACGTAGCACGACGAAGACGTTGTAAGCAGTACTACTGAGTAGTACGGACAAGTATTATACATTTCTAAAACATCTGGCAATATTTCGTGTACATAGATAATAAAATTATATAACCATAATTTCTGGGCGACTACTAAATTATGTTCATCAAAAAGTAGATTTGAACATATTTTAACGACTTCTGTACTAATCGTATGAATGACCTCGTTTACTTCGTTTATTATTTTTATGACACGAATGTTATGTGTTTTTGAGCATAGTTATGATTCGTTCAATCATTCGAATGGATAATAAATATTAATAGAAAGTGAATCAAGAAGTCGTGTGATCTAAATAGAAGGTCTATTCGATTGATTATTAGATGAATATAATGATAATAATGGAAAATCCTTGTATAGCATTCGTTTTAATTATAAAATGGGTCCAGAAATAAAGAAAAAAAACTATGAAAAAATTGTGAAATATAATTAGTTATTACGATGATGACAACTACAATAAAATGTACAGTGGTTATGATTATTATGGTGTCATACAAATCATGGTGTAAATACAAATGTAATTAGGGAATCAAATTTTATATACTGAACTAGACATTTTCAAGTGGGAAAGAAAATAATTTTTGTGATATTCTGTTTAGTATACTATTTTATAGCAGTTGAAATACAGACAACTTCTTAGATAGAAATATGATAGCTCCTCTCGCCTTTTTCCAACACTTGAGATTACTTTTAAATTGTTCCTAAATATTAACATGTGTAATGTGTTGATAGCTAAGAATGCAATCGAGGGTATAGCTTGTGTGTAATGTTTGATGACACGATTTGTTTGAATTTGATTGTCTGAAAAACTACACGCTGAAAGAAACCTCATATTTTCTCCTCATTCTGTATAACACAGTAATTTCGAGTAATTTGTTATTTTTATGAATACCTGTTTTTTAAATTGATCTATTCATTTTTAAATTTATTTTTTGTGATATTAGTTGTAGTAATGACGTGTATTATAATCCATCCAATGAATGATGATCACTCTAACTGAGGCGGTTTGAAGATGTTTATAAACGCACTGTTCAGGTAGTGTTTAGGTAGCCTGTACTGGGTGTACCTACCTTTCATTGAAATTAGTAATTACCTACTCCTTCATTTCTGTCAGGTAATGACTTTTTACTTGCACTTCTTCTATCAATCTGCAGCCTAATAAATACCTGATGCCTAAGGTAGCATCGTTGGGTTGGATGAACTTTAAAAGGCTTAGTGATCATCATTCACTGGACAGAGTACAGTCTAGGATCATCTCTTTCGTTATTTTGCCAAAAGCAATATGACTCCAGTTATTGACACCTCAAAGTTACGTCCAGTATATCATTGCCATATTTAGAGTATAATTATTTTTGGGACCGCACAGTTTTTTTACCTGGCGTTCTGGAATGTTCAGTTTTCTCTTTACATACTGTTGTGTTTTGCATGGAGAGAAGTTTTATGCCCCGTCCACACTTGGAGACTTGTCTCCGGAAACATTGTCGGCCGACTGTCTCTCCGGTGTTTTCTATTGTATCCGGCGATGTCTTCAGCTAGTCTGCTGACTGTCTGCCGGCTGTATGCCGACTGTCCGCCAACAGTCGGCCGACAAATATGTGTGTTTCTGGAGACAAAAAACGCTGTTTTCTGTTTCCCAAATGAAGGGGAAACACGGAGACAGGTACAAGTGTTTTCATTCAGTTCACAGCCAGGATTCACATCGTGCGCATCACTGTTTAGTGGATTTGCACTGTATTTGCACAGTGTATCGCGTACATTTCTTTTAGATCTTTGGCCCAACGAATCCTAACAGAATCTCAAAATCTGTCGGCGTCATTCTTGTGAAGTTCCGGAAACCTGCACGATCTTCTAATCGGAGGTCACTTAATAAATTGTGGCCATAATAGGAACTTTCTTCAAGAAACTTGCGAGTCCACCATCGCCTCTTCCTCGGTAAATCAGCCACATTATTAAGGACGATGAAGCACGCAGAGGCTAAAACCACGTCCTCTTCGGTCACCATGTCGTCAAACACTGGCTTTCTAGTGTGGACGCAAAACAAGTCGGAAACTTGAAACAAAAACTGTGTCTGCAGACAATCGGCCGACTGTCTGCAGACAATCGGCCGACTGTCTGCAGACAGTCGACTGACAGTCGGCAGACAGTCGACCGACAGTCTGCTGACCGTCGGCCGATTGTCTGCATACACAGTCTGCAAGTGTGGACGAGGCTTTAAGCCAAGTGAGTCTGGCAACAAGACACTGGGGCTATGAGTGTTTAGCAAATTGTGAATGTAAATTGAACTAGGAAAATTTGCTCGTGGTAAAACCTGAACTTATAAAACAACTTTCCCATAGAGAGATGGAGATTGCTTATCCCCCCTCCCCACCCACCGAGTAGATAGGACACCGTGTTGGACAAATCGCACCTTGGGAGTGATACAAATTGTGAATGAAAATTGAACTAGGAAAATTTGCTCGTGGTAAAACCTGAACTTATAAAACAACTTTCCATAGAGAGATGGAAAAACACAGGAATTCTTGGGAGTGGAAATCGAAATCGCATTTAAAGATTTTGTATGACTTTGTTGGCGTACTACAAACACACCATTCATATTTTCTCGGTTCTTTTTGGTCTGTGTCATGCATATACCATCTACATATACTGCCCTACTTCTAATTAGCTTCTCCACCTTTCTGTTTTTGATTAACATAATTATAATTATAAAAATCTTATGATGAACCACTAACACGGTAAAACACAACAAACCTTGATTGTTTCCTTCGTACAATATTGGTACATCGCAAGTTAATCACCAGGTTGCCTCAGTACGACTACTAATCTTTTGGGCGAATAGTGGTGCATTGCAAAATATGTACCGGTACAACAGTGAAAAACACGAAGAAACTTGATATTCCTTGGTTCGATAGCGGTACTTCTTGAAATAGACCAGTATTGCTGTAAAAATAAAGGATAAATACCTGGTTTGTCGCATCGATAGTGATTTATGTCGGGATGAACCTCTATTAACATCGAATTTTCCATCTTCTTTCGTTGACAGCTGGAACATGACTGACATAGACCGACCTTTCCCCGACGCTAGATGAAGACTTTGACCAGAATCATACTGGTTTATCCTGCTCTCTACCGGTCACTTTTTGTCCTATGATTAAACCGATACTAGCCGCATGTAGAGCTCGTCAAAATGTACACAGTAGTATATATAACTCAAAACTGCCATTTTTGGCCTTATACCAGTATCACTCCCAGGGTGCGAAATATTCAGAAGAAAAGGTAAATTTTAGACGTGCCCATTGAAGAGCAAAGATTGTACTCGGTTGAGAAAGAGAAAGTACCGGAGCTCATCATCCTGATAACAAGAAAAAGAAGCTGGGAAAGCTTCCGGATACGAAATTGGAGCACGCCGAGTCCGCTGGACTCGTCAATCAGAAAAGAAGTTAGACGAGACGAAGTTGAAATGCGAGAGTCGTAGAATAAAATGCTTGCTCCGCCTGGTCTGTAGCCAGTTTATAGGTTCAATCTCTCCCTATTTCGGGCTTGTTACCCATTTCTCCTCTTTACTTTCTAGGATTCTGGGTCCAGACTAGTCGGTTTCTACTCTGTTTATTCAGCAACAAGTTACATAAGTCGGGCACAACACATCCTAAAGAACGAATTGTCGGTACAATACCACTTTCCATTAACGTCCTTCGTTGTGAATTTAACTTTCTGATTAATGAAAGAGTGAATTTAAGTTGAATAATACTGTAGACCGTCATGAGAAAATTCCTTAAGTTTTCCAGAAGTACGAAAATTACTCATCGAGTTCACTGTAAGTATGAAGATTAGGAAGGAAAGATTTGGCAATGAGTATCACCATTCACTCTGCTAATATGAAGTCACAGACTTTGGTGAGCGATATCACTCTCCTCTCTGTGTGGTTTGGAAAACAGAAGTTTGGTGACAAATATCACACATAGCTATTCCTTTTATACCTGTACCCTCACTCTCACCTCTGTTGAGGTCAAACTCGAGATGCAGCTTGCATTTATTTAGGAAACCACTAATAAATTTTACAAGAGATCATATCAATCTCAATCGCACAGTTCTTGAAACTCAATGAGTTGCTTCTTCATGGCCAGTTTGCGAATCACTCGTACGAAAATGGTCTGACCCGGTGTATATGAAACGTCTCACAGCTATACACGAGATAAACATTCTTCAATTTGTAACGGAAAAGGATTTCCTTATGAGCGCATAATGGCGAAAATAAAGTAAGGAATACAAGCTGCTAATGTTGGTTAATCAAAAGCCTTCAATCTTGAGAGGCCTCTGGTCTGATAACGGATCCCATTGAATGGAAATGGTCTCTCACTGCAGAGTTTATCAGGTATTTGTGCTAGGACCGTTAATGTAGTCTGTATATATTTTTGTGTAGTTGACAAGGCCAGAATTCCAAGAACCATTTCCAAGATTCCAGTTTTGTTCGATTCCAGATTTAATATAATTGTTCATCAACCCCAGAAAGTTTAAATTTTATGACGGGAGAGAGAAATAGGAGGGGTAATGCCAAAAAAACATGTTATAGCGAAAATTTTAAAATTTGAAGAAAAAACTGTAGGTAGTAATACATATTTGTGTGCATGGTGTGTGTGTGACACATTTTTATCGACATTACCCCAGGCCACAATTCATAACCTATTTTCTTTTCTTTTTGTCCATGCAAATTTTTTTTCTAGTAACTTCTGTGCTAAAATCTAGGAAATTTTGAACTTGATGTCAGGGTGTCAGGAGAAGGGATGGAACTTTCCTTTTGAAAGCTGCCTAAGCTACAACACTGTCAATCGATTTTACCCCCCCCCCCCCCTCATAAAAATGCTGTTCATTCATGAGTTTCAAATTTCAATTCATTTCATGAGTTTCAGATTTCAATTCATTTTATGAGTTTCAGACTCCAATTCGTTTCATAAGTGACAGATTTCAATTCATTTCATGAGTTTCAGATTTCATTTCATGAGTTTCAGATTTCAATTCATTTCATAAAAAGTTTCATTCATGAGTTTCATTTCATAAGTTACAGAGTTTCAGATTTCATTTCATGAGTTTCAGATTTCAATTCATTTCATAAGTGACGGATTTCAATTCATTTCATAAGTTACAGATTTCAATTCATTTCATGAGTTTCAGATTTCAATTCATTTCATGAGTTTCAGATTTCAATTCATTTCATAAGTGACAGATTCCAATTCATTTCATGATTTCAATTCATTTCATGAGTTTCAGATTTCAATTCATTTCATGAGTTTCAGATTTCAATTCATTTCATGAGTTTCAGATTTCAATTCATTTCACAAGTTTCGGATTTCAATTTTTTTCATGAGTTTCAGATTTCAATTCATTTCAATTTCAAATTTCGGTTCAGTTATAGAATTAACCCTGGGAATCTCCCATTTAAGATCGTTGAGGATAAGTAAAGGGGGTAATTCCGAAAAAAATGTCAATAAAAACCGTGATATTTTATTTTTTATGTATATTTTTGTTTCATTTTTTATCCTTTGGGTTAGATTTGTGAAACATAAAGAAATCGGGTATTTTCTTTGATGACGGACTATTTGTTAAGTGGTGGAGGGGGAAATTTACTGTACCGTAACAGTTCATACTATTCTCAACTGATTTTTCCAATTATGAACTCTCACTCCAATAAACTTCATCTTTCATTGTTTTTACAACGTGCAATTCTGAACGTTTATATCCAGTTTTGTTAAATTTGAGATGCAATGCCAATTGTCGATAACTGGTATTAATATTGCTATTATCCCCCCTCATTTCATTATTTGTGATGTGAACTGTTTTGCTACGGTTAAAATTGATCCATTAATCACATAATTTCACATGTACCTATTCGCTAGTTCTTAAAATGTATAATCACGGTTTTCAGACAGTTGAGCCTACAACCGTATTCCAACAATCATTATTAAGAAAATTGTTTAGAAATTACGCTCGCTAATTCAATCGTGTATAGGGTATGAAATGTGAAAATAAGACGAAGTACATTCCCTAGAGTATGGAAAGCGGAGGTAATAAACACGCTCGACATGGATCTACCCTAGTACTCTGATAGAGTATGGATTTTTCCGGGCGAATAGAGTTTCAATGAATAAAAGCCGGGTGAATGCAATACATGATATTTTTAATATTAATAATTAAATATTATTGTTTATTGATTATTTGTATATAGTTGTTAATTCTCGAAATACCAAATGTTGGGTGTTTTCCGGGTATGAATTGGTTTTAAATTATATTGCTCAATTTGTTGTCAGCATCTTATATTAAGTGAAACCAGCGTTTACGTGAAACGAAAATGATGCAATTCATTACGTCAGAGTATAAAATACATAAAATGGATTAGCAGAGATACTTTACGATAGTCCCTTTAGGTTGAAGATGCTTACCCTCAATAATCGACTTCTCAAACTCTGATAAATTAAGCTTACAAAACATTTCATTCTTCCGAAGCGTTCTAATCAGCAGAGCGCCTGCTTACGACAGCCTTTGCCTCACCCCGTTGTTCGAATACATTTCTTTCTCCAAGCATAGTCGCACAATTATACCCACTTATGCTGTAGTTGGGATTGTATTTCGCCAGAGTGCTCTGTTCATGTAGAAAGAAAACGGTAGACAACTTTAAGATATTGCGTACTAGAATGGATTTTCATGTAGAATATAGAGCGTGAACTAATGGGTAATCAAGAAAGTAAAACAAAAAAAGTAAGGATTTTTAATGTTAAAGAAGTATGACTGGTATGAGATGGTAGTAAAAACGCACTCGTTTTCAGATTATTTATTTATTTTCAACCATTTTAAGCTGTATTATTCGGAATTGTTGAGTTTCATATTATCGAGACACTTTTAAAATCAAACGTAACACATGTTTAACCAAATTAACCAAAATTGAATCTATCATTTTTCGATAAAATATCCAAACAATTGCCTACCGATATAACTATCAAAGTGATCGTATAGACACTTTGGTGTATAACTATATTATTGCAACAAGAATCTGTCAATTTTTCCTATACAACCACAAAAGATGGAAATATCTACGTTAATTATATGGAATATACCAATCCAATCGGTTTGTTATTTTTTATTATTATTTTTTTTTTTTTACATCAATATTCCATTTCATAACAAAGTTCAGACTGATTGCAAAACACTGCGTTATGCATCTATTTACAATAGATTTAAATGTACAGTCATCGAAGTTAGTCGTTTGTTTCAAATGAGCCTAAGCTATGATTTCATTACTTGGGTTTTGCAGATGTTGCTATGATTAATTTCCGTTTTTGAGATCATAACGATCAATTCTCCAACGTAATACATATCAAATGAAAGTTGACATTCGCATAAGTCCTGGAAGATTCACACATTACACATTTTAACGTGTCCTCAATGCTCGAGGAAAATTAATAAAAATAAAAAAAACTATGCTTTGTCAAAAATATTTTCATTTCAAAAAAAAGCTACAACAAATTTTACCTTTTATAATAAAATACGGTATATTTAATAAGCTACTGTATCGTATTATTTTATTATGCTAACGGCTACCATGAGCTTTCCTCTAATGTTGTTAAGCTCAATGAACTATTCAAACCAAAATATTGTTATCTTGTGCAAACAACGAATTTAAGAGCAATTAAGCGAATCATTGATTGATTTATTTTAATTTCGCAATGCAAATAAGTTTTATGAGGACAAATTCGTTTCAACTGTACTGGGTTTTACTATTTGAGCATTGCCAATTGCCGTTTTTGCTTTGAAAGACAAAAATTTACAATAAAGATGACTTGCAGTTTGAAGCATCGCCATCTGAGTTGTAAAATGCACTACGCTAATTTATAGGCATTGTTGAATAATAAAATATACATTATTTATATGGATGGACTACTTTATTATCCCTGCTCTTGCAAGAATGTTTCAGGCTTCAAGTAAACGGCATCCGCGAAGGTTAAAAACTTACAATTATAACTTCGTTTACAAGTAGGCTTGTGTTATTTTGTTTGTGACAACAGAAGCATTAGACAAAGCTATGTTTTCCAAGTATAAAAGCCTAGAGCCAGTCTTATTTGGAAATACCTTACAGTTACCGACGAAGAACTAAAAAACCAAGTCAGTCTGCTTAACTTGTTTTATTCAGAAAGAAATCAATGATAGACAATAAAAGTTGCCGATTAATTGATACTTGATGGAAAACAAAAAAAAAATCAAATTTTGTATTTGCACAAATCAAATTATCTAAATTAGGTACGTAATTAGTACGTTTTATTATCCATGTTTTGTTTTTATTTAAAACTAGCCGCTCCAGCTCGCTACGCTCGCTTCCACGTCCAGCCGGGGGGCAAGCCCCCCGGACCCCCCATTAAATTGCTCGCTTCGCTCGCAAAGTGTGGCATGTAGGGAATGTTGCTCGCTTCGCTCGCAAACTCTGGCATGTAGGGAATGTAGCTCGCTACGCTCGCAAATTGTGGCATGTAGGAAATGTTGCTCGCTTCGCTCGCAAAGTATGGCATGTAGGGAATGATGCTCGCTTTGCTCGCAAACGGTATATCCCTAAGGGTAGGTTTAACTTTTGTAGGGGATGCTGCTCGCTTTGCTCGCTTGAGGAAGTTATACTGCCCACCCAACTTGGCAGACGTTTTTTTCTGTTGGAAATTCTTACAAAAAAATTAAATCTTATAAAACTACGTGGAACCACGGAAAATTTATTAGGGAATGTTGCTCGCTTCGCCCGCAAGGTATTGCTGCATAGGTGTTGGAAAATACCCGTATGAAATTCCGTTGAAATGAGTCAAGTGCCTAGTGAGTCCCCTGTGAGTCATCGCGTCCCTTTCAGGTAAGCAACGTTGTGTAACGGCGGCCGGTGGTCGATTAATTTCTGATATTAAACGGTTCCCCTCGCTTCCGCTAGTGATTTAACCGACTGCCCGTCACTTTTTTCGATATCCGATTTCGGATTCAGATTCGGCGGACCCAAAGCTGTATTTCGCCCGCAAAAACCGTTCCGAAAAACGTACCTTTACGGGGTATATTTTAATGGGAAAAAACCTAGTTTTTCGGCGGACTTTTCGAGAAAACGGGTCCGTACTCTCGCATTTTTTTGACGCATTTCCCGATACTTTTTTCGCAATCCCATCGCGCCGTCGTCTTCCTCGTAGGAAAACCTACGAAACCCGTATTTTTCCGGAATTTTCAACGGCCGTTTAGAGGGGTAGGGGAAGCGGGGAAGTCCAAAAAGCGCACATTAACCGGAACTTCGACCCCCCTCCCGCCCTACGGCCCATGGTTCGGCTGGGATTAGACAAATTTAAATTCGCTCGTTCCACCTTTCGGAAAATCCCAAGAAGATCCCCCCACTCGTACACTCCCCCCACTCAGCCGTTTGGCCGTGCATAGACACGACAGACAGACAGACAAACGGAGTTTCATTCTTATTAATAACTAGCCGCTCCGGCTCGCTACGCTTGCCTCCACGTCCAGCCGGGGGGCAAGCCCCCCGGACCCCCCATTCAATTGCTCGCTTCGCTCGCAAAGTGTGACATGTAGGGAATGTTGCTCGCTTCGCTCGCAAAGTGTGGCATGTAGGAAATATTGCTCGCTTCGCTCGCAAGGTGTGGCTGCAGATGCGATGTATTACAATTGAAATATGTAGGGGATGTTGCTCGCTTCGCTCGCAAACGATAGATCCCTAAGGGTAGGTTTAACTTATGTAAGGGATGCTGCTCGCTTCGCTCGCTTGAGGAAGTTATACTGCCCACCCAACTTGGCAGACGTTTTTTTTTTTTTTTTTCAGTTGGAAATTCTTACAAACAAATTAAATCTTATAAAACTACGTGGAACCACAAAAAGTTTATTCGGGGATGTTGCTCGCTTCGCTCGCAAGGTATTGCTGTATATTTGTAGGAAAAAATCCGAATTTATTCTGTTGAAATGGCTCTCGCTTCGCTCGTAAGGTACCTATGTGTACCTGCTCGCAACACCCAAACACCGAAACCTGTACCTGAGTTATCGAACCCCAAACACGTCTGTCTTCCTAGAGCCTTCTCGCGTCCACAGCACATATAATTTCTCATTTTAATAGCTTAGTCTCGCTTCCCCTCGCAATTCGACCGACTTAAGGTCACTTTTTTCGATATCCGATTTCGGATTCAGATTCGGCGGGATCAAACCTTTATTTCGCCCGCGAAAACCGTTCCGAAAAACGTACCTTTATGGGGTATATTTTAATCGGAAAAAACCAAGTTTTTCGGCGGACTTTTCGAGAAAACGGGTCCGTGCTCTCGCATTTTTTTTGACGCATTTTCCGATACTTTTTTCGCGATCCGATCGCGCCGTCGTCTTCCTCGTAGGAAAACCTACGAAACCGGTATTTTTCCGGAATTTTCGACGGCCGTTTAGAGGGGTAGGGGAAGCGGGGAAGTCCAAAAAGCGCACATTAATTCTTACTTCGACCCCCCTCCCGCCCTACGGCCCATGGTTCGGGTGGGATTAGACAATTTTAAATTCGCTCGTTCCCACTTTTGGAAAATCCCAAGAAGATCCCCCCACTCGTAGATCCGGCCCACTCGCTCTCAAGGTACTGCTGCATAGGTGTTGGGAAATACCCGTATGAAATTCCGTTGAAATGAGTCAAGTGCGTAGTGAGTTCCCTGTGAGGTAAGCAACGTTGTGTAACGGCGGCCCGTGGTCGATTAATTTCTGATATTAAACGGTTCCCCTCGCTTCCGCTAGTGATTTAACCGACTGCCCGTCACTTTTTTCGATATCCGATTTCGGATTCAGATTCGGCGGACCCAAAGCTTTATTTCGCCCGCGAAAACCGTTCCGAAAAACGTACCTTTATGGGGTATATTTTAATCGGAAAAAACCAAGTTTTTCGGCGGACTTTTCGAGAAAACGGGTCCGTACTCTCGCATTTTTTTGACGCATTTCCCGATACTTTTTTCGCGATCCGATCGCGCCGTCGTCTTCCTCGTAGGAAAACCTACGAAACCCGTATTTTTCCGGAATTGTCAACGGCCGTTTAGAGGGGTGGGGGAACATTAATTATTACTTCGACGCCCCTCCCGCCCTACGGCCCATGGTTCGGGTGGGATTAGAAAATTTTAAATTCGCTTATACACCCTATCGGAAAATCCCAAAAAGATCCCCCCACTCGTAGACACCCCCCACTCAGCCGTTTGGCCGTGCATAGACACGACAGACAGATAGACAGACAAACAGACGGAGTTTCATACTTATTAATAACTAGCCGCTCCGGCTCGCTACGCTCGCCTCCACGTCCAGCCGGGGGGCTTCGCTCGCAAAGTGTGACGTGTAGGGAATATTGCTCGCTTCGCTCGCAAACGATAGATCCCTGAGGGTAGGTTTAACTTCTGTAAGGGATGCTGCTCGCTTCGCTTGCTTGAGGAAGTTATACTTCCCACCCAACTTGGCAGACTTTTTTTCTGTTGGAAATACTTACAAACAAAAAGTTGTGGAACCACAAAAAGTTTATTCGGGGATGTTGCTCGCTTTGCTCGCAAGGTATTGCTGTATATTTGTAGGGAAAAATCCGAATTTATACTGCCCACCCAACTTGGCAGACGTTTTTTTCAGTTGGGAATTCTTACAAACAAATTAAATCTTATAAATCTACGTGGAACCACGAAAAGTTTATTAGGGAATGTTGCTCGCTTCGCTCGCAAGGTATTGCTGCACATGTGTAGCGAAAAACCCGTATTTATTCCGTTGAAATGAGTCATCGAGTCCCTCCAAGGGTAGGTTTGACTTCTGTAGGGAATATTGCTCGCTTCGCTCGCAAAGTCTGGCATGTAGGAAATGTTGCTCGCTTCGCTCGCAAGGTGTGGCTGTGCAGATGCGATGTATTACAATTGAAACATGTAGGGGATGTTGCTCGCTTCGCTCGCAAACGATAGATCCCTAAGGGTAGGTTTAACTTCTGTAAGGGATGCTGCTCGCTTCGCTCGCTTGAGGAAGTTATACTGCCCACCCAACTTGGCAGACGTTTTTTTCTGTTGGAAATTCTTACAAACAAATTAAATCTTATAAAACTACGTGGAACCACGAAAAGTTTATTCGGGGATGTTGCTCGCTTCGCTCGCAAGGTATACCTGTATTTGTGTAGGACAAAGTCCGTATTTATTCTGTTGAAATGGCTCTCGCTTCGCTCGCAAGGTAGGTACCTATGTATACCTGCTCGCCTCGCAACATTGTGACATCGAACCCCTTGACGTCTTCGTAGAGCCTTCTCGCGTCCACGGCACATATAATTTCTCATTTTAATAGCTTAGTCTCGCTTCCGCTCGCAATTTGACCTACTTCCCGTCACTTTTTTCGATATCCGATTTCGGATTCAGATTCGGCGGGATCAAAGCTGTATTTCGCCCACAAAAACCGTTCCGAAAAACGTACCTTTACGAAGTATATTTTAATGGGAAAAAACGTAGTTTTTCGTCGGACTTTTCGAGAAAACACGGTCCGTGCTCTCGCATTTTTTTGACGCATTTCCCGATACTTTTTTCGCGATCCGATCGCGCCGTCGTCTTCCTCGTAGGAAAACCTACGAAACCCGTATTTTTTCGGAATTGTCAACGGCCGTTTAGAGGGGTAGGGGAAGTGGGGAAGTCCAAAAAGCGCACATTAATTCTTACTTCGACCCCCCTCCCGCCCTACGGCCCATGGTTCGGCTGGGATTAGAAAATTTTAAATTCGCTTATACACCCTATCGGAAAATTCCAAGAAGATCCCCCCACTCGTAGACTCCCCCCACTCAGCCGTTTGGCCGTGCATAGACACGACAAACAGACAGACGGAGTTTCATTCTTATAAAATAGTATAGATAGAGATATACCTCATTTGCAAATATATTGGGATCAATTTTTTGTAAGTATTAAGTTATATGTTGTAAAAGCAAATTTGAATATATTACTAGTTCAAAACGAATTTTTGTTTTTCACCTACAGGTAAGTTAGGTATTATGCGCCGATGGTATCGGTATCGAGAATCGGGAATCGATTTTTTAGGTATCGGTATCGGGAATCGATAAATTTTGGTATCGACTCATCTCTAGTTAAAAACTATGGTAACTTCTGAACCAGTAAACTCAGAAACCACAAAAATTACTGAGGGCTGGTTTCAAAAACGTTTTTGACATTTTATGTCTTTACTTTGACACATAAGGGAGTTTTTGCCTTCCATGACGATAACCTAATATTGCTATAATCAATTTGTTTAGTTCCTATTTCAAGGAGGCATGACATGCGCATTGTAATATCCGCGATTTTCAAAAAAAGTGGTTTCTAAAAATGGATTTCTTATTATGGATTCTGAAACTTTACGATCTACCATCAGTACGATTTCGTTCGAGGTTATTCGGGTACAAGTCTCAGGATGTCATCCTACTAATTTTGTTGAAATAGGTAACCATAGCCTGTAATCCAGCCAATCCAGTAACTGGTCGGTATAGACGGAGCTCCGATAGTGATAGATCGATTTTGATGAAATGGGTAGAGAATATGCCACATTACAGAGAAAATAGACACAAACAGAAACGGCTGTCTTTGTCGTGTATTTGCTGGTATCCACATCTTCAATAATCAATCGTAATTGACAAAGGGAAAAAGTGTAAAATATCGTACATATATAGGTAATGGGTAACAGGTAGGTAGGTACATGTTTATAATATAGGTATGTATCGTTGATCATGTTTAAGTTCCCGAATGAGATTCTCCTAACCTAAGACGAATTTTGATGTTGCCTTAACAACTACCTACCCTTCCAAGTTCCCTTCCTTCTTCTACTACATCTATTTCTAGTGAAAAAATTAATCCACAGTCCACAGTTAAAGTTGTTGCTAATTTGTACTTCTACTATTATGAAAGAGTTCATTACACGTTAGTTAATCTATGACTCGGGCTTAATTATGAAGATTTGGAGTAGTGTAGTCACGTTAGTGTGACTTTTGAATCGTTTCATTCAATTGTACAACAATTCTCTATTCGAACAGTACGACTCCATGGTTAGCTTCTGGTTTGCATGGGCTGGAAAAACCTCTTTTCGTACAACGACTAAGCTGAACGGCTCAGATAAAAAACTCCAAAAACTCCCTATTGAATCAAAAAGTGTTACGTTACGTAACCGAAAAGTGTTACTTTTGATTTCTGACGATTATCGCTTACAACCAAATCGTTGCTACGAAACTGTATGTTAGGCATTTATCATCAAACAAAAATCGTTCGCCAGTCGTTGGAAAGCTCTCGATTTACCTAACCGTATTATGTTAACCACTGCGCAGTGCGTGGCCAGCAATCTGAGGAATGAGCTGGTTGTCTCAAGGCCCTACAACTGTACGTGGATCTCAGACGCCGCCTAATGCAAATTGAAGAGAGCATTGGCGGACATATTGGGGTCAACTTCACGCGCCCTTTTTGAATTGTAAGGCTAGCTAGTTTGTGTACAAGTGTTCGTAGAAAACATATTTTGTATTATCTTGATGAAAACTAGTCTAAAATCATTAAAAATGTCAATTATTATGATGACAACACAGTTTGTAAATGAATTTTATGCAATATTTCCAACAGAGACAAACTGTGGGAGCTGCTTGTCTTTGGAATATCAAACCAAATATGACGATTTACAAACTTATTTAGGCCACAATTCTCGTCCGATTTTCGTGATTCTTTTTTTGTTCAACTATGAATTTGGTCTAGTTTGGATCTTATATCAGGAATTTCAAATTTGATTATGAAAAAGGGTGAATGGAGGGGGTAACAGTAAAGTATCATGATGTTTTAACTAATATCATCAGATTGTTGATTCTTTTTTGTTCAACTAAGAATTTTGTCGAGTTTTGGAAGGTATATTAGGAGTTTCAAATTTCATTATGGACGAGGAAGATTGGATCAAGTAATAAATCATGATGTTTTAACTATTCAAGTCAGATTTTCGAGATGATTTTTTAAATTCGATTATAAATTCAGTCTAGGTTATAAAAATATGTCAGGAGCTTCAAATTTCATCCTGGAAGTTTTATTATTTGAATTTGCTGTCGGAGGGAGTGAATTAGGGGGGGGGGGGGGTGTTCGAGAAGTCATGACATTTTTGTTTTTCTCTTTAACTCTCACCAAATATATATAAAATCCATTCATTGGGACGTCCGTGTAATGCATGCATTACTTACCAATATGATTTCATGTATTCATGTAGTTTTGCGTAGTGTCGATATTGTACTTTTCATACCGTACTTATAATAGAAAGGGCATAAGTTAGTTAGGTATTTTAAAGTGAAAGATCCTTCCATTATTCAAAAGCAATTATCTCAGAACCATTCTTCTAAAGTAACAGAAGAATCGCTCTGCATTTCAATATTGAGACAATTTTGCCATGGGTTCACCTGGATGGGACAAGGATTATGATCAGAGAAGCTGAACAATTGAATAAATGAATAATCACTTTATGGCACTTTCTATGTTATTACTATATTATTTTCATTTTACATACAATTTCATACAATTCTGTCAATACAATACAATACAATATAATATACAATACAATGTCAAAACAAAAAACAATTTCATACAATTCTCTCAATTTCTTGTTTAAAGGAAATCTGTGGAAAAAACAAAACAAAATTTAGATTAATTTGAAACTTTGTAGCTCATGCATATTGATAAGTTAGTAAAAAGAAAATAATTATCAACTACAATAGGTACTGCGTTACCACATCAAGACTCAAGAGGCCTACAACGGACCTAAATAATTCAATTCAATTCAATTCAATAAGAATTTATTTCCATAGGTACATTGCCATTTTCATTACATAGGTACATTGCTGATAAAATAATGCTGATAATTGCTAAAAATTGCTAAAAATAATTGCTGATAATCTTTAGGAGATCGTGAAAATCTATACTTACTTGTGAAATGAGAGTGTGCAGTCTTCAGTTTTGCGATTTATGCAGTTAAATGCCGCACACACTTTAACCATTGTGCATTATCAAAGAAATTTCATGAGTAGATGAACTATAATAATACAATTCATTGCACATAAATAAATGATGTTGCCCCCAATATGGCCGACTACAGACCGTTCAATTTGCAATGCGACACTAGCGCTACGAGTGGGTCTAGTTTACTATTACAATGTCTTTGGGTTGTCTGAATAATTGTTTACTTACAGGTGATGTATTCGAGATACATACAGTTCATTCTAGGGAAGAACATTACAGTACAAATTATCTATGTGCGAAGAAGGTATGTTATTATCTATATTAATAAAATCGTAAGTATGTCTGTCTGTACATTGATTAAATTATTAAATTTTTGGTTTTTTTTTCCATGCTATTTGTAGACGATTGGTACGGTTTTCTCAATTTTAGGGGAGGGGGTGAAATGGGGTATCTTGGACACCATTGAACGAACTGGGGATCTGATTAGGCGAATATATTTGGATTATTCCAACTTAAATCACAGGCTACTTGAAATTTTTCAAATCTGCCCCTTAGGGGGGTGTTTTAGGGGAGGAGGGGGGATGGTATATCTTTTTCATCACTTAAAAAATGGGAATTTGTTTGTCGAATATGTTTTGATTACTCTAATTCAACTCAATGACTGATTTTTCAAATTTTTCAAATCTGACCCACAATGAAGGGGGAGGGGTGGGGGTGTTAAAGCGTTTCGATCGTCACTGAACCAACTGGATACCTGAGCTGTCAAATATGTTTGGAGTATTCTATCTTAAATCACAGTCTACTTGAAATTTTTAAAATCTACCCCATAGAAGGGGGTGTTTTAGGGGAAAGGGAGGGGGATGAGGTATCTTTGTCATCACTGAACGAACTGGGGATTTGATTGTCGAATATGTTTGGATTACTCTAATGCAAGTTAAACACTACTTTTTTCAAATTTTTCAAATCTGACCGACAATGGAGGGGGAGAGGGTGGGGGAGTTAAAGTGAACCAACTAGGGACCTGATTGGGCGAATATGTTTAAATTACGTCCACCTCAATCACAGGCTATTAAATTTTTTCTAGCCTCAACCACAGGGACGTGCTTGTGGTAAGGAAAAAAAGGAGAGGGAGGGGGTGGTTAAATGTAATAATTTGGTAATCACCGAACGAACTGGTGATCTGATATTCGGACGAATGAAATTGGATTAGTCTGAACGTTCTTTTGGATTGCCTTTCAATATAATATATTTAATCTGAAATATGGGGGGTGTTTGTGGCGAGGGCGTGTTGAGCTCAGTAATTTGGTCCTAATAGGTAATTTATAAGTAGGTACTTTAAGTAAGTACTTTTAAGTAAGGTCTTTTTTGAATCAGATCCATAGGGGTGTCCCAAAATGTGATGGGTGAGGGGTTGGGGGGGGGGGGGGGGGGGGGGGGGCTTGCATATATTCAAGTCAACCTGTTCTAGGCACGGGTGAAGGCCGGGACACACATATCCGCACCGTGTCCGCACCGCATGACGGCCGTGTGTCGGACAACACACGGAGAAGAAGTTATAAGAAGGGAGTTTACCAGCAAGTCCCCACCTATCCGCACCGTCTCCGCACCGCGTCAGTGCTCCGCATCCGCACCGTGTCAGACTAGTTTGGTTTAGTTTTACACGGACGCGGTGCGGAGACCTCGACGATGGATAATGAATTATCCCCCCTCCCACCAGTCAATTTGTCTTCAACACGCCCTCCCGATGTTTTTAGGCATTCCTTCTTACTTGGATTACATATTTACATAGAATTGGTGACAATTTCAAGCTGAGGGAAGAAATTATATTACAGTGGAACCTGGATAATTCGAACTTCTTTAATTCGAATTCTTCTTTAATTCGAATATTTCTCTTGGTCCCTAGCATTTTGTATTTAAACAATGCTAAAAAATCGTGGATAATTCGAATTTTATTTTGGATAATTCGAATTTCCGGCGTGCTAATTAGGGTATAAATTTTAAGCTTTGGCTTGTGAACCCACGATTTTGTCTCCAATCTTCGTGTTTTTCCTCCAGTGCGAATGCTATCACTCCTAACTCACTATTTGAAAAACGTCTCAACATGACCCATGACCAGCGTCTTGTCTGCTCAGAGTGCAAACCGAATTGTGATAGACCTCCGTAGCACGGACAACACTCGGAACTGTGTGGCCTCCCACCTCCGTCTCCGACACTCGGACGTGTTGCGGAGAGGGTGCGGTGCGGACACGGTGCGGATATGTGTGTCCCGGCCTTGAACCAGCTAGAACCTTCAATGAAAATAATAACGTTTGCTCCCTAATTCTACAGCTCAGTAGACCTGTAGAACACGAAAGAGTAGAGTGTATTAGTATCATAATATTTGAAAGGCGCCACGTTCCATAATAGAATACAGATATTCATGTCATTGAACTATAATTGGTATAGGCATTTATTTAATGTAGTTCAACAGTTCATGTACAAGTAAGTATGGATTTTATTATTTCTAAATTTTATCAATGGTATGTACATATAGGTTACATTTATGAAGAAACTTCATATTTAATACTACAGATGTGTGAGCATCTCGGAAATTACTTGGGTAGGTACAGTTCGATACGGCTCCCCAAAGTTTTTTTTACCTCATTCAAAGGAAGATATTTATATAGTATAGAATGAAACGTACAAGAGAAAGTTTTCAAGTCCGAAAACCGCTTGAAAATGCCCCAAAATGGATTTCCTTTAAGATAATTTTGTAAAATTGTATATTAAACATTTAAAAACAATTGCAGCAATTTCATTTATATTGAAACCTCGTTATACTGAATTGAAGCTCTGCAATTTACGTTAAAAAGGAACAACATCTGTACGGCTCGTTTTGAACTTAATTTTAATCAACCGCAATAATATGAAGTTCTACTTTTGAAGGTTTATGCTTTCATTGGCAGTTGAGAAGGTATTATGTATGAGCTTTCCTCGCGTGATATCTCCACTACTACGTACATCCCACAACCATTATCAAGAAGAAGTAGGTACGAGTTGTTGAGTCCAATTTAAGTATACTATTCCCGAAAGTTGTTTTATAATTCATTTACCACATCAAGAGGTCTTGATCGTCCAAATTATTCAGCACATCCTTCATATAGTCGAAGTTTATGACGATTGGTTGATTAACCGTGTATCGTTGCTTCCATAAACTGAAACATTCTTAACAAAAAATATATGGGATGATTGGCAGGAAAATTGGGGGATCATCATTCATTAAAAGGCAGGTAGCATGTGGTTCGACAAACATGTACCAAACTAATGAAAACTCTTTTTCATTATTGAAATTATGAAAGCTCGCGTTTTTCGAAACAGAATTCTACAAGACACTCTCTGACATGGAAGAAGGTAAAGCTAACGCTCAGTTGTACTTACTTAAGTTAATTTGGTAACCTTCGTTACAGAGAAATTAGACTTAACCGAGACCATAACTGATGAACTTCTTCCCCATCCACAATCCCTTAATAACTATAATCTTTCAGCGAAGGTTCGTAGAAAATAAAGCTGTTGCAATGGCTCCTAAAATTTTATAAACAGCATTTCTGAAAATTTCCTTCATTGAAATTAGTTTTGAGGCATTTGAAAACGATTCTTGAAGTTTGCGCATTCTAATGTATATACAGGTTTAATGTATATTCCATCAGACAAAGCCCCCCCTTCCCCTCTAAAAACGTAGTTTTTTGCCCATTTTTCAAAATGCAGGACGGTTTCTTTTAAATCCTGAAATAACTAAGTCTGGCAAGAATTAGAAAAAACATTAGTGTATATTAGATGCAAATATGCGTTAAATGAAACCTAGCACAGCTCAGTACACTGTTTTGTAGGTATTGGAAAACACACAACTACCTATTTTGTGGAAATAAGTTGTAAACAAATTATGAAATTTTTGCTATACAGATCATTGAGGAAGATTTTTTGTCTCCCAAGCCAGACTGAATAGCAAGTTCACTAGCTGAGCTCTTGAAGGGAACTGATAACCAATTGTTATTAATCGTCGCTCTTCCGCATTCCAAGTTACAAGCCGATAACTTGTAACAAGTTGTAAAAAATGAGTTGTAAAAGATGTACAAGTTGTAAAAAATGAGTGTGCTAGCGTTTCATAAAGGTACAAGTGTAGACTTGTAATGCACTGTGAAAATTAACAAGTGTACAGGTGAATTTGGACAAATTACAAGTGTTTACCCATCATTTTGGACAAGTCATGGTTTTACAGTTGTAAAAAATGGCCAATTTTCAACCTACGTCCGTTCACCAGTAAACTTGTTATTTTCCAGCATTTTGAGTTGACAATTTTTCGGTGTTTAATATGTAGGAATCATCTTCGGCTAATGAATAAAGACAAGAAAGAAGCATACAGCTTAGAAGACGCATAAGATTTTTTCGGCCACGAATAAACGCTCTTTCGTGAGTATTTTTGATTTCAACGAGAGATTTAGGATGTCTGCCGAGACCCTTGAAAGATTCAAATGGTACGTGACTCTGTGCAGTTTTTCCTGATCGGGTATTGAGGATCTCCCCATCATTGAAGAACGAAGTGAAGTTTGAAGATCATCTCGAAGTTACAGATGTCATTCCTAACCCAGCAGCATGAGGACTTAATGAACTGATTAATCATTTCCTCTGAATAAAAGAGAATAATCCGATTATGCCAGCCATCAGAATAAGTTGAAATCAAATACACACTTTTTCCACTTTTCAGTTTATAACTTGTATATCTTTCAATCATTACATTTTGTCAAGTACGATAAATATCCTTTCGTGTACTTAACACCGTTTTTATCATTTAATAATTGATTAACAGGACATTCCATTTTTTTCTGACCGTCACGTCACGGCGAAAATAGTATTTTCTATTGATTTTTACGTACAACCAATGCGTTACTACGTAAGTGTAACCCCCTTAGTTTTCATTGCAGGAAAATCGTTTGCCACTTTTTGGAATAGTCTCATTTTATCACAACATCTCATGATCCCTAAGCCTGTGTAGTGTCAAGGAAAGATGATTTATTACGCTAAGTTATAAAATAATATTGCAAGTAACCATAATGAACTAATAATGTTTAAAATTAATCATTATTAAATGATCTGACTGTAGAACCGTAGGTCTACCGTCCTTTTTTATGTTACGATTCGCTGAAAAAACTTCACTTTCGGCTTCCCGCTTGACGTTATTTATTTTATTTGTCCCCACACGCCATTTTTCTTTTCTGCTACACTTGTGAACTCAGCTTCTACAAGTGTAACTTTTCTACACCTGAACTCCTTGTTTTGGTGAAACACTTGTTCTAGTTTATCGTGCATTACAAGTACCTGTACTTGGTCACTTGTAACTTGTTGTTTTATGAAATAGGCCCCAGGTCGTAAACAATTGATTACGCCTTGAGTTCCACAAGTTCAGGCCTATTAGAACGTATGTCAAGACCTGCTAAGGCCACACCTTTCAACTCGGAAATTTAATATGTCTAGCTAGATTGGGTTTTTGAACCACTGTACGCCGGCCATCTGTCGGTCTGAGTGGAAATCCAAGTCAAGAAGGAAACCACATATAATGAGCGGTTCACAACGAACCCGTGTAACAATCAAACATATTCACAGAAAATAAGGCTCGAAAAATAAAGGGGGAAAAATAAATTACAGAGAAATTAGACTTAACCGAGACTAGAACTGGTGAACTTCTTCCCCATCCTCAATCCCTTAAAAACTATAATCTTTTAGCGAAGGTTCGTAGAAAATAAAGCTGTTGCAATGGCTCCTAATGGCATTTCTGAAAATTTCCTTCATTGAAATAAGTTTTGAGGCATTCGGAAACGATTCTTGAAGTTTGCGCTTTTTAATTTATATACAGGGTGTTCCACCAGACAAAGACCCCCCCTCAAAAACGTAGTTTCTTGCGTTTTTTTTTTTTTTTTTTCGAATTCAGATAATGGCCTTGAGTTCCACAAGTTCAGACCTATTAGAATGCATGTCAAGACCTGCTTAGGCCACAAGACCTTTCAACTCGGAAATTTAATAAATCTAGCTAGATTAGGTTTTTGAACAACTGTGCGCCGGCCATCTGTCGGTCTGAGTGGAAATCCAAGTCAAGAAGGAAACCACATATTTATATTGAGCGGTTCACAACAAACCCGTGTAACAATCAAACATATTCACAGAAAATAAGGCTCGGAAAAATAAAGGCGATAATCTGGGATGCGTCGACTACAGAAAATACACGTTCGCACGGCTGATCATGATAGACGACGGGCTGGCGGAGAGAGGCTTGACTCTGCCCCTCTTAACGATAATGGTGATCAACGTCTGCATGGAGTCCTGCTCTTTCATTTCGATATTCCTGTCGACTCAGGCGAGCGTCAGTCTGAACAACGTGAGGAGCTTCTTGCTTGGGAGTAGCGTCACTCTGTCCCTCTTCAACCAGTACATCAGCCGCAAAGAGATCGCCCGCCTCCACGACTTCTTCGAAAAGTCATTTCGTTCATTCAGGCAAGCTATTTTTTAATTCATTAATTAATGTTTTAGTTTAGTAAATTGAACAAATAATGCCGAAAATGTTATATTGACGTCTATCTTAAACTAAAAATCTGAACTTAAAAGTATAAAAAAATCTGCCGTAAAAGTATAAAAACGTTGTCTATTTCCACATTAAAACCCTACAACGGTACCTAATAATTTTATTGGAGGGCACTTATAAGGAATGGTAACTTTACACTTCATCCGTGTTACGAAAGAGTTTCATCTACATATTTGCGTGTATGCGATTGTACAATCTGCATCAAAACTATCCAATGAAGAGGCACTCAGATACCTGATCCATTTTACCAGTATTATGACACTAATCTAGTCAACGTTTGGTGATCAATACAGCATAGAGTTTACAGGGAGCTGAATCCGAATTTAATTTCTGAGTTAACTAATCAATCCTTTCAACAAAAACGCTTGCATACGAGTCTGCAACACATTGGGACATTTCATGTCTTTAGTTGCAGACTCGTATGTGTTGCAGACTCGTATGCAAGCTCTAAGAGCCACTCAGCTGATCCGGATTGGGCATCGTCTAGTAAATTTCCTAAAGAGGCCACATACAAAATTACAGCTTCAAACAAAATTACAGCTCAATGAAATCATCAGAAATTAGCAAGCGGTTGCTATCATGTTCACAATATCAATTATTGAGAATGATCACCTGTGTGTAAACAATTATTCAAATAACCATGCTCATAACTCAGCTTGTTTGCCACGCACTTTGCAGTAGTTAACATAATATGGTTGGATAAATCGAGAGCTTTCGAAC
The DNA here is from genome assembly GCA_030762985.1 of Adelphocoris suturalis. Taxonomy (NCBI): domain Eukaryota; kingdom Metazoa; phylum Arthropoda; class Insecta; order Hemiptera; family Miridae; genus Adelphocoris; species Adelphocoris suturalis. The sequence continues at coordinate 16,192,889 of CM061048.1, read as the reverse complement.
GAATGGTCAACGAATTTTGTGGGATGGAAAACGACGAAGTACCATTTCCCTAGCAACGACTCGGTTGTAAGCGGAAATTATCAGAAATTGAGCATATTTCGTTACGTAACGTAACGTGACATAACGAAAATTTGGTTGTGTGCCATAGCAAAGACATGAAATGTCAAAACTGGATTCTAGAGCCACTCAGCTGATCTGGGATCGGTCAGTTGTGTTCAAAAGTCCCTCAAGGGGCTACATACCAAATCTCAGAATCGTGGGATCATTAGGGAAAAAACTGCATTCTAGAGCCACTCAGCTGATCTGGGATCGGTCAGTTGTGTTCAAAAGTCCCTCAAGGGCCCACATACCAAATCTCAGAATCGTGGGATCATTAGGGAAAAAACTGAATTCTAGAGCCACTCAGCTGATCTGGGATCGGTCAGTTGTGTTCTGAAGTCCCTCAAGGGCCCACATACCAAATCTCAGAATCGTGGGATCATTAAAGAAAAAACTGGATTCTAGAGCCACTCAGCTGATCTGGGATCGGTCAGTTGTGTTCAGAAGTCCCTCAATGGCCCACATATCAAATCTCAGAACCGTGGGATCATTAGGGAAAAAACTGGATTCTAGAGCCACTCAGCTGATCTGGGATCGGTCAGTTGTGTTCAGAAGTCCCTCAAGGGCCCACATACCAAATCTCAGAACCGTGGGATCATTAGGGAAAAAACTGGATTCTAGAGCCACTCAGCTGATCTGGGATCGGTCAGTTGTGTTCAGAAGTCCCTCAAGGGGCTACATACCAAATCTCAGAATCGTGGGATCATTAGGGAAAAAACTGGATCCTAGAGCCACTCAGCTGATCTGGGATCGGTCAGTTGTGTTCAAAAGTCCCTCAAGGTCCCACATACCAAATCTCAGAATCGTGGGATCATTAGGGAAAAAACTGGATTCTAGAGCCACTCAGCTGATCTGGGATCGGTCAGTTGTGTTCAGAAGTCCCTCAAGGGCCCACATACCAAATCTCAGAATCGTGGGATCATTAGGGAATCTCCGCGTAACGCTCTCCGCGTTTCGCTCCCCGCGTGACGCTCCCCCGCGTGACGCTTTTTCACTTATGTGCCATAGTAAAGACATAAAATGTCAAAAATCATATAGCCAAATTTCAGCTATAATCATATAGGTACCTACCTACCTCACTTCTACGAATCATAATAATCATTGAGCATATTTCGTTACGTAACGTAACATAACGAAAATTTGGTTGTGTGCCATAGCAAAGACATGAAATGTCAAAACTGGATTCTAGAGCCACTCAGCTGATCTGGGATCGGTCAGTTGTGTTCAAAAGTCCCTCAAGGGGCTACATACCAAATCTCAGAATCGTGGGATCATTAGGGAAAAAACTGAATTCTAGAGCCACTCAGCTGATCTGGGATCGGTCAGTTGTGTTCAAAAGTCCCTCAAGGGCCCACATACCAAATCTCAGAATCGTGGGATCATTAAAGAAAAAACTGGATTCTAGAGCCACTCAGCTGATCTGGGATCGGTCAGTTGTGTTCAGAAGTCCCTCAAGGGCCCACATATCAAATCTCAGAACCGTGGGATCATTAGGGGAAAAACTGGATTCTAGAGCCACTCAGCTGATCTGGGATCGGTCAGTTGTGTTCAGAAGTCCCTCAAGAGCCCACATACCAAATCTCAGAACCGTGGGATCATTAGGGAAAAAACTGGATTCTAGAGCCACTCAGCTGATCTGGGATCGGTCAGTTGTGTTCAGAAGTCCCTCAAGGGGCTACATACCAAATCTCAGAATCGTGGGATCATTAGGGAAAAAACTGGATCCTAGAGCCACTCAGCTGATCTGGGATCGGTCAGTTGTGTTCAAAAGTCCCTCAAGGTCCCACATACCAAATCTCAGAATCGTGGGATCATTAGGGAAAAAAACTGGATTCTAGAGCCACTCAGCTGATCTGGGATCGGTCAGTTGTGTTCAGAAGTCCCTCAAGGGCCCACATACCAAATCTCAGAATCGTGGGATCATTAGGGAATCTCCGCGTAACGCTCTCCGCGTTTCGCTCCCCGCGTGACGCTCCCCCGCGTGACGCTTTTTCATTTATGTGCCATAGTAAAGACATAAAATGTCAAAAATCATATAGCCAAATTTCAGCTATAATCATATAGGTACCTACCTACCTCACTTCTACGAATCATAATAATCATTGAGCATATTTCGTTACGTAACGTAACATAACGAAAATTTGGTTGTGTGCCATAGCAAAGACATGAAATGTCAAAATAAAGAGTAACAATGTTAAATCGATTTCGACGGTTTCGTAATCGATTATTTATTTTCGCGAAAATGAAAAGGTTAAAATGTTATAACATCCGTTCTTTATTAACTTCCGTTCTACTCATTAAGCCTGTGAAAACGGGAAGTAGTGAGAAAAAACCGTACCGAAACTCGTAAACGAGTTCCACTATCTGCTTTACCAGCAGATACCATGTTACATGGATATGTCTTCGATTGGGGATTTCATAACGGTCGTCCTCGAGAGTTGTAAACAAATCCTTTAACTTTGGACTGTAGGCGACGAAATGTAGGATAAAGAATTTATTTTATCATTCTTGGAGGCACAAAAAGCATACTATAAATTAAAGTTATTTCTCCAATACAGACGCAATGAGTTGTTGTTAACAGTCGACTGTTGTCAGGGGATGAAAATGTTTCCTATGGAGTGGAGTAAATGATGGTATTGCTTTACGTTAAGAATATTGTAACCGGCTTATTAAAATTGTTTATAGTCCAATCAACTTAGGTTAGGAATGTAGCCAGGTACGTAAGGAGGGGGAAATTGGTAGCTTGAGATGTGAACATTTATCACCTACTCGTAAATCAAGCGCTTTCCAACGAGTGGCGAACGATTTTTTTTGCGATGAAAATTGCGGAAGTCCCATTCCCCTAGCAACGGCTGGGTTGTACGTGAAAAACACTGAAATCGTGACACAAATTTTGCGTCACGGAAATTTTGGGTTGACCCCCCTAGAGCAAAGACATATCCATGTCAAAACCGTACGTTGATCAAGATCGAAATATTTATTTAATGTATTTGAACATGTATGTTCCTTACATTCGAGTATGCCATAATTGAAACAGTTGAAGTGTAAACATCTTTAACGTAGTGTTTGCAATACCCAGTTGAATCAACTATAAGAGTACCAAATTTAGAAATTGATCGTGGTGTTCTGTTACTTGATTTACTCACAATTAATGATAATCTATTCAGTATTATACTGCGTTAGTAGAAATTTCAAATATTTTATAAATTATATAATTATTATTAATTCAGCTTATTCACTTTGCCTTATGATTCGGAAACAACAATAAAATAAAATAAAACACACAATGAACTTCATAAATAATTTCAAAAACCTACAAGCAGTTAACATAGGCAGTACTAGTATATATAAGCGAGTTAATACTTCAGTCAAACAAACATAAATTTCCCAGATTGCAAACTTCACTTAAGAAGAAATATAGCCTTTTTATGTCGAATTCACTTGGTACTGATACAACATTTATCAAGTTTCCCGTAACCCCACCAAGTCCGAGATATATCGTTTTCTGATCCAGTTATACATAGGACACTCAAATAGAACATGAAATAAGTTTTCAAGAATACCCGTGTCACAGGCTGTACATACAGTATTTGGAGAAATTTCGTAATTATAATTCCTAATTTCTCTGACTTCCCAATAGTGTCAAAAGTGAAAATTGCTCAGTTCGCAGATGACCTGGCTAAATTGAGCAAAGGAACCTGTGAAGACAACTTCTTGAAAGAACATTTAGCTTATATAGAAAAGTGGTGTGACGAATGGAGAGTCAAAATGAATCCGCAAAAATCAAAGGTTGTAAAATTCACCTATAAAAATCGAATGAATAATGTTCCAATCACTTCCAATAATGAAACGATTCCACAAGTGAACGAGGTAATATATGTTGGTCACATCCTTGACTCAAAGCTCACATGGTTATCACACATCAATGCAGTGTCTCAAACATTAAAATAAGGACCAAGCAACAAAGTTCTTAGTGTCAGCTAAATCGCGCCTCCCTCTCCACCTCAATAAACTAATATACCTAACCCTTCTGCGCCCCATCTGGGTGAAGGGGTGCAAAATCTGAAATTGCCTGCAAAACACAAATTAAAAAAATACAGACAAAACAAAACCTCTACCTAACGACCATCGTAGGTGCTCCATGGTTTCTACACTAAACCATCATCCATAATGATTTGGAAATACCCTGGGTAGAAGAAGTTATCAAGACTCGTTACAACAGACTACACACATCAATGAACACTCACACAAATCCATCAGTACACGCTACAGCAACACACATTCCTGTGCCACGAGTGATACGACGTCTGAAGAGAAAACGAAACACGGACCTGTTGGACACACAAGAAGACATCTAATCACAGGAGAAAATGATTTTTATATTTTTAATCGGAGGGCAGCCATTGGGCCTGTTGCTCCTTCAAGCTTCATGTTAATTAGGTAGTTCCTACTCCATTCAAAGCATTTACACTAACTGAGATGTACAACATTGATTTCCAAATAAAGTTATCTTTCCTTAATAAATACATTTTAAAAAAATGACATTTCATTCACTAGGCGAATACTAATCAAAGATCTGTCGTTGTCAGAACGGATTTTCCAGAAGAGAAAAACATTCTTGATGACGCGAGGAAAGCAGCGACTTCACAGTTAGACCTATACGTCAAGATATTCGCTTGCAACAACGTCGCAATGATATTCGCTCAACCCCTCGGCGGACTCCTGTCTGGAAACTCATGGAAAAAACTACCAGTCGACTGGACCTTCCCTCCATCCGACAATGAATTCAGTTTTTGGCTCATTTTTCTCTTCCAAGTCACAGGTTCGATATCATTACTCTATGTTCTTGATTATAAAGTTTTGGTTGACAATATAAACTCTGATATTTTTGCTTCCGAGTCTACAGAAAGGTAGCGGAAGTATTGTTTTTACATTCGGGAGGAAAAAGTTTTTGGTCTCCAAAATCAAAATTTCCACTCGCATTTTACGTTTTAGACTATTCTGAACAACTTTGGTTCCGTGTCTGTCTATCTGTGTGTGTGAGAGTGTGTGTCTGTCGTGTGCCCGCAAATCCTTGTAACAAGCTTATTTTCCACAGTTTTAATCCGATTTGGATGAAATTTTCAGGGAATGTGCGGGCTAGAGGGTAGACAGTTCCCTATCAGTTTCATTTTTGCGAAATCAATACTCCACTCTGCGCATGCGCAAACGTAAATTCCATCAACCATCATTTTCTCACGCTCCCGTTGTCCGATCTCGCTCAAATTTGGAGGATAGATGGAAGAGGTTAATTCGAGCATTTCCTAGAAATTTCAACATAATCCTATCATTGGTAGCTACTGCGCATGCGCGAATATGTATTTCTTTTTAAACGAGCCTAATTTCAACAGTTTTCATCTGATTTTGATGAAATTGGTAAGAGAATGTGCGGGTTAGGCTTTAAATAGTACTCTATTAATTCCATGCTTCTCAAATCATTACTTTATTTTTCGTATGCGCAAACTAAGTTCTTTCAAGCATCATTCTTTTACGCCCTAGTCGTCCAATCCCCCTCAAATGTGGTGCATAGCCGAGGGACAATTGTTTATTTACTCCAGGTTAATTTAAACCTGATTGCATCATTATTAGCTCCTAAGCATGCGCGAAAGTACTCCCAGGAACAAGGTCTAGTTTTCATAAGATTTTGATTACATTTTCTGGAATTGTTCATTTCCCTCAAATCATTACTCCATTCTGCGCATGCGCTAACGTATATTACTTCAAGCATCATTTTCTCGTTTTTAAACATCTTTACTGTGAAGCCTGAAATTGCGGGGTCTTGGAACTCTAAAAGGGTGAACCCTTCTCGGAGGCACGATGCGCCATGTTCTGATCATATATTACATTCGGATTTTAATAATTATTGACCAATGATCTGCGTGGATGGGCTGTCTGACAAAGAAATAATAAACCATTGTGTGATAATTTGCTTTTTTTTTTTTTTTTTTTTTTTTTTTTTTACTTGAACAATCAACGGTATTTGTTTGGTCTATATAATAGAAACATAATCCTGAACAAACGAGGTACTGATAATATTTATAACAATTGCTGGGAACTTGGAGCAGGAGTGTAATATCTATGTTAAGTAGAAATATTGGAATACTGGAAAATGGACTAGTAGCCCTATTACCTACCTACGCTCACTCAACGGGAATTTACTGGTAAAAGTGGCAACTTTTGAATAAACTGAAAGACAACTTGACACATGAGAATCCTAAAATGTCTGTGAATTTGTCACTAAGTTGATTTCACAGGGTCTAAAATTGCCTCGTACACAAAATGAAATCCTTCTTCCTTCTTACTAAAAGATGAACGCAGTCAGGTTAAAGTGACCGTTTGTGCTCAGGAACCCATCTGTAGTCTCAAGTAGAGGGGATCAAAATTCATGTCATGACTCAGGGAATAATAATTTATAATTGATTTACTGATTGAATATATGATTTCAGGCGTATGCATAGCGCACTGCGTAGGTATTATGATCATGTCCTTCACATCAATCACAATCCAAATGACAGCTCTGTTTGACGTGCTTGTCTTCTGTATTGAAAACGTTGAAAAGAGAGCAACTACAAGAAGTCAACAAACTGGGCGTCAATATCACCCTTCTCTGTTGGCTTGTTTGAAGGATGATGTGGCTCATTACCAGCAACTCATCAGGTGACCATAATTCTGTAAGGATTTCAATTCTGAAAGTTCAGTCATGCTTATGGTTATGAGACCGAATTTTGACATGAATATGTCTAAGGCGTGGGGGTCTATCTGTAAAATGTAACACGAAAATATTGCAACGTTTCTATTCCGGTCGATTTCCACGTACAAGCAACCCGGTGGTAGGGAAATGTAACTTCCGCAATTTTCATCGCACAGAAATCGTTTGCCACCCGTTGGAAAGCTCTTTTTATGTGAAAAAAGTACACATCTCAAGCTACAAATTTCACCCTCCTTACGCACCTGGTACATTCCTAAACTAATTTGATTGGTCATTATAATGCAAATCAAACAGCAAATGTTAAAGGTAAATCAACGGACTGTTATTTAACAAATTTTCCGAAGTTACTTATAACCAACATTTACTCGTAATAGCATAGGTACCTATGTACTGTAAATTCTGCTAATAAGTTTAGATTATACAAAATCACTCCATGTTCTAGATAGGTAGTTGAAGATGTGATTTTACGTGTGAACAAGTAACTGTAGTAGTTTGATAACTTGAAAATTACGTTTTATTGCAGAGAACTCAGTTCCGCCACCCCCTACCTCCGTAATACGGTTCTGATCATTTCAGCAGCCGTGCCGATGGTGATGGCGTGTGAGGCATATCCTTTAATGCAAGTTGGTGTTACGAGTTTAAAATACCTCACTTTGTATACTAAATATAAATTTTAGTCGATATTTACTATTTAATTTTATATTGCTCGAAATAATTCGTAGAGATGAGAAATGAACTAAATATTGAGTGGAATTTATGAATATGATTCTCCATCAACACTGATTGCATGACTAAAATAATGAATACAGTATAATGAGCAGTGTTCAAACGTAACTTCTAAAACCTTTTTATTTCATCCAGGGCAATATCATTTTGGGCGACCTTGTCAAAAGCTTCCTGTTTTTATCAATCCAGTTCTTGTGTTGGGCCCAAACGTGCTCCAGATTGGAAACCATGACTGACAGAGTAAGTGACACATCTATGAGAAGTAACACTGTGACAGTAGGATGCAGGAGGATAGAGAACGCTCTGAGGAGGATAGAGAGAGAGCGCTCTTTCTGAATGAAGCAACATTATTTTATTTGCATTTAGTTTCATGTTGTTTCGAATTTTGATGCTAAAACAATCGTTAAATGTTTCATTATGTGCCATGAAGTTGCGGGTCACTGGTAACTCGTTACCTCTTCTAACAACTGTTACCTTGTGGTTGTTTACTTTCAAATTAAGTGATGTTTCGGCTTTGCCTACATAAAATCCAGATTATTTTCGACACACCAACTGATAAACACACATCTTGTTTGGCATCCTGCCGGCCCTTCGCACCTGTAAGAGTTGGGGTTGTTTGCCTACGTGAACTCTTCTTCTCCTAGTAATATTGGGCAAACTTTGCATCTCTCACCGTGAGGCGATAGTTTAGGCATCAAAATTCTAAAAATTTTGATGATTTCCACTTAGAACCGAGTCGCTGCTAGGGAAATGGTACTTCGTCGTTTTTCATCCCACAAAATTCGTTGACCATTCGTTCGAAAGATCTCGATTTATCCAACCATATTATGTTAACTACTGAGAAGTGCGTGGCTAACAAGCTGAGTTATGAGCATGGTTATTTGAATAATTGTGTACACTCAGGTGATCATGCTTAATAATTGATATTGTGAACATGATCGCAACCGCTTGTTAATTTTTGATGATTTCATTGCGCTGAATCCGAATTTGAGATCAAAAGTGTGAAACTACAACAGATTAAAGTTCTCCATTGTTCAAGTGCATTCATGATTGCATCAGTTGCTTCAAACGAATAATCCTGAAACTGGACTTCAGGTTTATGAAAATTATCAACATTATTATTGGATAAATGAAATTATTGTAGACTTTTGATCATTTCTTAGAACAATCCGAATTTACAAACCAGTGTAGCCTGTGTAAAGAACTTATTAAGAGTGCCGGAAGTTGCGGAATTATTATAATAAAACCAACTGAGTTTTATTGCATTTCACCCTCTTGGGCTGATTGTGGTAATATGCTCATTTATTTATCGGCCCATTTAGTAATCGGCACCAGTTTATAGGTTAATATTATTGGTTGGTTTGCATCAAACTCCGAATAAATATTACATGTAACCACAACTTCACATAAAATGTTGATATAGGACCATTTTGGTATCTTTGGAAAGTGTAATTTGATATAGCTATTCTTGAACCGAATTCCAACAAATATACGTGGCAGTAACCTTTAAAACCTTCTAGTTTTTAGTTGATAAACTTTTTTGTGTAATAATACTTTAAAAATTTCTCCCTTGATGGGAAAAACAAAAGATCATGGATATGTTTATTACCTACTGCTTACCAGTTGGTACCTACTACTCAATTGTATACCAACCATGTAGGTAGTGCCTTCTTTTCACAAGATTACTCCATTATGGTTATAAAACAATATTAGTTTTTAACTTAGAGTAATAAATCAGCATTCCTTGACACTACAATGGCTTAGAGGTCATGAAATGTCGTGGTAAAATGAGAGCATTCCAAAAAGTGGCGAACGATTTTCCTACTATGAAAACTATGAGAGTTACTCTTCTCTAGTAACGCCTTGGTTGTACTTGAAAATCAATAGAAAATGTGCCGGTCGGGAAAAAAAGTGTCGGTCGGGAAAAAAAAGTGTCGGTCGGGAAAAAAAAGTGTCGCGAAAAATTCCTTGACCCCCAGCCAAAAGACATATCCATGTCAAAAAGATGAAACTGAATGCAAATAAAATAGTGCTGGTTCCTTCTGAAAGAGAACATAGCAATGTGTTGGTAGCTAATGATCACCCAGACCTGAATTTCTGGCGTTAACCTGGTAACTGTTTATCTTTAGCAAGTATATCTCCGTACCAACAACAAAATTCCCAGAATTAATTCTTCGTTGTAGTTTTTAAAAAGGCATATTAGGCCGAAATATAAAAATTAATTTTGTGTCGTACGTTCTTGTTTTTCTAAAAATTGTGTGAATATACATGCTCTTAGTGCCTTCATTGAACTAAGTTAATCACTCAATAAATGATTTAAGTCGAAATTGGGAGTATCTACCTACATTCAAGTAGGTACACAGCTGTAATTTTATGTTTCATTTATTTTATTTTGTACATTCTAAAATGTAGGCAGAAGCATTTTTGACACGATATTCTCCTCTTATTCCTTCGGATTACCATTTTACACAATATCCAGTTGGAAATTTTATTTCGATAATGAAAATTACGTATAATCGTACTTTTATCTAAATGATAATAATTCCATTTCGTTCTGTGGTTGAAGCATGATGCAGTTTTCAACGCTCTGTACGAATCACCCTGGTTCGACACTGGTTTCGAATACAGGAAACTTGTATTCAATACTATGACGTTCTCGACGCACCCCAAGTACATCAAGGCTCGTCTATCCAACGAAGTGACAGCCACAATGGCCACATTCTACTCGGTATTTCTATCTATATACTAGATTAAAATATATAATAATGCTGAGAAGTTACTGAAGATTAGCTCAATTCATGAAATTTTGGACCTGAAGTATTCCTCTAATCTGTGGGGAAAAGATACCTCATTTTATTCTGGGTCAAAATCGAGTTTGATGCATTTTCTAAAAGTAGACAACCTGCTGAACACGCAGCACAGTGCCAAATGGGCAAAAAATGGAAAAAAAAACTACTTATCTTGAAAACGAATCGTTATTGACTTGGGAATGGTTTTATTCAATGCAGGAATAAATAAAACGCAGTTTGAGTGAGCAGAATCAATTTATTAAATAGAAATAGGTAAAATGTAAGTAGGTGAAAAGTCAAGTTTCACTGAACAAAGTTCGGTGATTATTGATCGCTAGGTGAGCCATGGTTAATAATATTTTGTATACAAAATTTGTTTACAAAATGCTTTCCTATTTACGTGTCGCTGATTCGGGGAGCATGTTGCAAAAAAACGCGACGCGAATCAGTCAACTGGAGCTCAGGGTGGAGCCAGTCATTTCATTCGTCCCTTGATGTCCTAGAGAAGTTCCATATCAAATTTCGTTGTAATCAGACAGAAGACATAACTTTTAGCACACTCATCTGATCAGTATAGAGTCTGTAAGGTCATTCGTCACCTGTTGTCTCAGAGAGGGAATTTTCAACGTCGTGCAGTGAACAGGAGAGATTTTGGCTCACTCAGCTGATCAGGATGGCGCCCCTCACTGTTACACAACACCTGGAAATAAAATAATGTTTGAATTCTACAGATATTCATTGCATGTAAGTGTTATAGCTGACAACCAACAACAACCCCTGGAAATAAAATAATGTTTGAATTTCTACAGATATTCATGGCATGTAAGTGTTATAGCTGACAACCAACAACGTGTTCAATTGTTCAAAATCATCTTCTTTAACTTGTTTGTAACTATATAATTTTATCCAATAAGTGTCGCCAATAGTCAACACTGCCATGTAAACGTACATGGACTATTATTTTTTATTCAACTAATTTTCATACGACTTTCCTACTGGTCAATGTCGCACAACTATCAGAAAGAAAATAATATTTTTATACTAATTAAAATATTCATTATGCAAATTACATGGCACATCCGAAATTCAGTATACACAAATAATCGAGATCAATACGTATGTACGAGGTACTTAAACAACCGGTAAATTTTATGATGTTACTAAATAGGTACTATTACTCTCCGAGCGGTAGAGTCCAAGCGGCCCATAAGCTAGGTACCCTAAAAAAAAGGCGAACTTCAGGCTGAGGTTATAGCTATAATAAAAGCTTTGGAATATTTGCTATCAAACGGATAAAACGATTCATCAACGTGGCTAGTCCTTACAGATTCAATAAGTGACTGTAACATAAGATGGGCTGACAACCCCCTGATTACCAAGCTAACAAGACTACTATTATGTAAGGGATAAACGGTGGGCATTCAAATTGTGTTCGTATGGATACGTGGTCACTCTGGGATATGCAACAACGAAATAGTGGATTATCTAGCAAAACCACTACTGGATTAACTAACTACCAGGTCATTCAAGACCAAACAACCATTCCAACAGCCAATTACTACCCGAAAATCAAAGACCGTACCTTAACCGAATGGCAGCAGATATATACCAATAACAGAGACAAAGGTTTGTTCTACAAACAAATCCAACCATTGGTCCCCTTAAGGCCCTGGTTTTACCAAAAAGCAGTCTCGAAACCTTTCTGTCGTATAATAACAAGAATAAGGATAAACCACGGGGTAAGCAACAGTAATGCTTTGATTCTTCCTGTTCACAAGAAGGGTGAGCCATCTCGTCTTGACAATTTTCGGCCCATCAGCATTCTGTCCTTTCTGGCCAAGCTCTTCGAAGCACTCGTCTATGATCGACTGATAAATTTCCTAACCAGGTGCAACGTGCTCAACCCATGTCAACATGGTTTTATCAAAGGTAAAGCTATTGATTCAGCTGTATTTGAGCTCACCGACTTTGTGTACCGTGGCATTGATAGAGGTCAAGTAGTGCTGGGATTGTTCGTGGACCTGACTTAAGCATTTGACCTTGTTCCCCATAATTTGCTTTTGAAAAAGTTTGAATTCTACGGTGTGAGGGGTGTGGCCTTGGAATGGTTTAAATCATACTTGGGACAGCGTTCATGGAAGGTTGGAGTTTTTGCCCCAGGTGGCATTGAATTATCGGATGAGAGAACCCTGTAAAGAGGTGTACCACAGGGCAGTATCCTTGGACCATTGGCATTCCTATTATTTGCAAATGACTTTCCTGAATTTGTGTCCACCTCTGACCCTAGTATAAGAATCGTAGAATACGCTGATGACACAAATGTGGTGATAGTCAAAAATACAATTTCTGAGGAAATTGATTCTTGCCTTATAGTCCTTCGTAGAATTCGAGAATGGTTAATTATGAATGGTTTGTCACTTAATGATGCTAAGACTCAATGCATGTTCTTCCGTTCTCTACGCTTTAATTTGAATCCTCCAGCTTCACTGCAGCTGGATGACATGAGTATTGCGGTTGTTTCCGTCACAAGGTTCCTTGGTATGCGGATCGACTGCAATATGAAATTTGATGATCATGTATCAGCAGTTTGTAAGGAGCTTGGCAGTTGCTGCTATTGTTTGCGGAGACTGCAAACGATTGCTTCAAAGGGTATCGTACTGAATGCTTACCATGCACTCTTTATGAGTAAGGCTCTTTTTGTCATACTTTATTGGGGTAATGAAAAAAATCTTGATGTTGTGTTCAGAGTGCCAAAAAGGGCGACTCGCATTGTCCTAGGTCTAAGACCATTTTCTTCTTGTAGAGGACAATTCAGAAATGCTGGTTTACTAACAATACCATCAGCATTCTTGATGCAATGCTTGATTTTCTACAGGAAATACTCCGCCTATTTTGAAGAATTTAAATTTTACCACAGCTACTCCACCCGCAGTGTTGGTCTCCTTCGGCTTCCTCAGCATTATTTCAAGAAGGCTCTATTTCAAGAAAGCTCACATTACCAGATTTTGAAAGTGCACAATAAATTCCTGGATTTCCGAATTGGGGGTAGCTCGCTTTCTTCATTTAAGGAGAATGTGAAGTCGTTTCTCGTGGACAAAGAGTTTTACTCTCTTAGTGAATTTTTTAACCATTGATTTATTCTCCATTCTTGTTAATATTGTGCTATGTTGTTTCGGAATATTTATATATAAACATTTTTATATTGTTCTTTGTTTTAATAATATTTTACTTTGTTCGACGTTTTCTCCTCACACTTAGTTGTGATATATGGAAATAAAATATTATTATTATTATTATTATTATTAAGCGACCACTACCTACACGGATTTGGCCTGCAAGATGACCCTCAATGTAACCGCTGCGGCGATCCTTGCGGCACTATTGAACATTTTTGTATGGGGTGTCTCTTATACTTTAGTGGAAGTGACGATATGTTTAGGCAAACAGCATCCAAAATAGAACTCCCAATTAATTATATGTTCCTTTTGTCAACCTGCAATATAAACATATACAAAGCAATGTATGAATATGTAGAAAACTGTAATCTTTACGTTTGATTAATTTAAATATTATAATCAAGTATCTTATGGCTGTATGACATAATGTTAATGCCAAAAATAATAGGTACTAAATAGGTATGTATGAGTTTTACTAATAATCATTTGTTGCAGTTTGTCATGAGCTCATTCAACCTACTCAACATGATCCGTAATATTGGTTGAATTCAGCAGGATGTAGACGAAGCAGTGCAGCGCACCAATAGAAACATCAAAACACTACTAGGAACTATTTGGCACAGAATTTTATGAATTTATGTGTATAATAAAGTAGTATCACTCCTGTATAGATATGTATATTGCATAACCTCTTGACACTAAGGGTAATCCATTAGTATGAGGAAATTTTTATTGTTATTATTAGTTATTTATTTGTAGAAAGACAATTTGATATGTAGAGAAAATCTTTGTCAATCATCTCAAAGTAAGTGGAATTCAAAACGGCGGCCTCATCAAAATTCATTAATTTGCCTATTTTAAAGTTTTTCACTAATAATCCCTAAATCGTACACCCTATAGAAATTTTCATACACAGCAAGGTTGTTGAGCATAAAACAACAAAACGATTCGACCTCAAAACTCTGAATTATCTCTTGAAATATCATCATTTTCTAAACACGGTCTAAAACGCAATAATTATTCAAATTAAGCGTTACCAGTTATTATTATTATTATCTTTTTTTTTTTATATGGTACGGTGGAGCAAAATTTTGTATTTGCGAATATTTCCGTAAAATAGTTAGAAAGAATTCTGTCCACCCCTTTTATCAACCGAAGGCACTGTGCGCCCCCAAGTCATCATGAATACCAAGCCTGTACATCACACCCGTATTGCAGACCTGAATTTCTTCATGACTCCCCCTTAGTCAAGGAGCAAAGCTCAAAAATAGGTAGGTAGTAATTTCAGAAGGTTTGAGATTAGATTTTGAAAATTTAATCCATTCTGAGTGAAAAAATCGTCTGCCATCTCGGAATCGGTGGAACACAAAACCACCACTAAAACCACCATTTTAAATTTTTCTCTAATAATTCCTAAACCGTACATCCTACGGAATTTGTTAAACGTAGCAAAGATGTACGGCATTAAATCTCCAAGCAATTCGACCCTTAAACTATGAATTATCTCCGGAAATAAGGGAATTATGGCTTTTCGAAAATCTGGCCAATTTTAGGGGGGGCCCCCCCCCCCCCCCCCCCCCCGGTTAGACTTTTGCCCTTCAAAATCACCTAGCGGCCTTAATACATATTGGTCTGATTTCAGTCTGCCAAAGTTCATTCCTCTCAAGATTCAATACTTCCCAAAGTTCATATCGAGCATATTTTAGCCGAGACCTTTCCCCATAGATTCAAGCAGACTTGTAGGTCATTTTACTCATAAGTTCGCAAAAACGGTGTTTAACTTCGTACTTTAATGGGAAAGGGTCTGAGCAAAAACTTGCTCGATATGAACTTTAGAAAGTATTTAACCCTGAATAGAATGAGGTTTAGCTGATCTAAAACAGAACAATATTAAGGCCGCTAGGGGATTTTGAAGGACAAAAGTCTAAACAGGGGGAGGAGATGACACTCCTAAAATTAGCTCGATTTTCGAAAAGCCATTATTCCCTTATTTCAGGAGACAATTCATAGTTCTTAGAATTCTTCGAATCGCTTAGGGATTTAATGCTCTACATCTTTGCTTCGTATAAAAAATTCAGTAGGATGTACGGTTTAGGAATTATTAGTGGAAAACTTTAAAATGGGAAAATTAAGCCATCTTTATGAAGCCGTCATTTCGAGTTCCACCGATTCCAAGATGGCAGACAACGATTTTTTCACTCAGAATGGATTAAATTTTCAAAATCTAATCTCAAACCTTCTGAAATTACTACCTATTACTACCTCCTTGCCTAAGGGGAGTCATGAAGGCAGTCAGGTACCGCAATACAGGTGTGTTTCACAGACTTAGTATTCATGATGACTCGGGGGCACACAGTGCCTTTGGTTTATAAAAGGGGTGGACAGAATTCTTTCTAACTACTTATATCACGGAAATATATACAAAATTTTGCTCGACCTTCCATATTAAAAAATAATATTAAACTAACTGGTAACGCTTAATTTGTATAATTATTGCGTTTTAGACCATGTTTAGAAAATGATGAATAGAAGAAATGTTACTCTGCCAGTGCTCGTCGTGGCCATCCTCAGATACGATCGCAGGCTGGTTGAATGTAATCACGAAGTAATGTAGAAACATTGTGCCGATTTGACATAAAGAATGTATTGAAAACATAACTTCAAGTCGCCTCGTTGGTTGATAGTATTTTGAATGCCTTTCATCCTATTTCCAACGATTTCATTTGATGAAATTAAAAGCTGAGGCGGCAAAGCACCTGCTATATCAATAGGTACCATTCGTAAATACCTTATTCAAAAATGTTCCAGTCAAACATCATGATCGTAAGAGCGAACTTTCGTTAATTATTATTATATCACGTTACATTGTTTAGCGTTTTGAGCAATTTGAGTGCAAATAAATTGTAAACTATCAACTGTTTGATAAAAAACCAGTTCTAAATAATATTCTGACTATGTTCTATTCTATTTTGCTATATTTTCTTGAAAATTAAGCAAAATTCAGCGCGAGCCGACATGTTTTATATTGATTTTTACGTACAACCGATGCGTTGCTAGGGAAGTGTAACTCCCTTAGTTTTCATATCGGGAAAATCGTTCGCCACTTTTTGGAATGCTTCAATTATTTTACGACATTTCATGAACCCTGATCGACTGTAGTGTGAGGGAAAGCTGATTTATTACGCTACGTTATAAATTGATAAGTAACCAAAATGAACAAATACTGTGAAAAGAAGGCACTTTTGGTAGGAGTACTATTGAGTAGTAGGTACTTGTAATTTTAAGCAGTAGGTGACAGACGATTCATAGATCTCTGACCAGATTATTGGCTTCTACAGCTGATTTCTATGGTACCTATTTAAATGGGGAACTTTCATTTGTCAGAATTTCACACTTTTGACCTCAGATTCTGATCCAGCGAAATTGGAAACCACCGAATAGCAATTTTGATGTCAAAATACCGTTTACTTTGCCCAAAAAATGGGTAGGATGATCAAGTGTGACGTATAGTGCAAGAGAGCAGAGGGTTTACTGAATTTCAAGAGCATTTCTACCGGTAAGATACCCATCATATAGCACCTTTTTGGAAAGCTCTCGCTCAGATCTCAGATTAAATCTCCTGCCTTTCAGTCCTCTGTGAGGGTACACTTTTGGTCACCTATCGAAATGTCTTTGACCATGATTTCGCAATAGGAGCGTAATGTTGATCTATATTTTACAAGTTGGGCAGTAAAAATGTCGAACCCCATCAACATTGGTTCGTTTATAGGGTTGCGGAAATTATGTAAACGAGAGATCAGAGCCGAACCTCGATCGAGAAGATTCCCAAATCGAGTCCAGTTTCTCACTTCTTGTTTGCAATACCTCCTACCAGTAAGTTGTACAACTCATAAATATTACTTGAAGCAGCTCCGTCAATCGACTTGCCAAGCACTGACACTGAACATCATCAAATTCATTGATTTATTGTATGGTCTGTCATAGAATATTTTTAGGAATAACTAATTACCAAATTATTGTTGGGACTGATGACGTGGTAGTCGTCGAAACCAACTCAACATAGTAACTCATTATTTTGTAGAAAACGACAACGTTTTGCGAGGGGAGACGGAACCCACCCCCTTCCGCCCTATACAGGGTGTCCCTACTTAAGTCCATCAAACTCTGATGGTCGATTTCAGAGCTAATTGAAAGTTCTCTCGAGGTTTTCTAAATTTATTTTATTTTTTATTTATTTCATTTTTTTACGCTTAGTTTTTGAGTACCTACCTAATTAAATTTTTAATTTTTTTCTCGTGTTTTGTACTTTATGACATTAAAACAGCCGTAACTCCACTTAGAATCACTTTAAACTCAAAACTAAGGGCCTCATTGGAAAGAGCGTTCAATTTCCTATTTACCTGATGAGAAACCAATATTTTTTGAGCTGTCTATAAGTTAAAAAAAGGGATTAAAAAGCAAATTTTGAAAACTCCTCAGATTTTGACTTAATTACATTTGTTTTTGCTCTCAAGACTATTTTGTAAGGCCCTCCTCAAGGAAAATCCTCAGAATCTCAGCTTTTTAACGGTATAGCCAATTTTACTTTTATTTTGTCAATTAGGAGAGAAAATCATGCTTTAATGTTGAAAAACACGGGCTTTTCAATGGAATCGAGGGTTTTCGTGAAAAATGACCATCTTTGAAAATACGAGTTTGGTGCTGGTTTCTACGTATTTTATTACGCTGAATCCAATGGCAATAGCTGGTTCCAAATCAACTACTTGGGTGACAGGCAACAAAGGTCTTAAGTGGGTGGAATGCGCTGTCATCTGACAACCGGTATTGGTTAATGACTGGAGGGTGACCACTTGAACAAACGAGATCTTGATTTACGTGATCTCTTGCTTTGGTCTGCCACCTGCTAAGTTTAGTTGCGAGATGAGCGCAGGGCGAAGCGAGCGGTGTTGTAAATTCCTGAAGGAAACCAAACCGCATAGGAACTCTGAGTATTTGTACGAAGTACATTTCGTTCGCTATTGAGGCTTACAATGACAGCGAGCGTCAGAAGCACAAGAAACATCTAGCCTAACAGACACACATTTTTATGATTCATGAAGAGTTTTTCTCGGTTTGGAGCCAGAACTATTTTTTTTTTTTTTTTTTTCAATATTCTTTATTGCACCAAGTATTACTTATTAACAATATTATTTTGAAAATATGTACTTTAATTCAAAACTAAGATACATCACTGAGTTTTGTTGATTATGGTGGATGTTTCACTTCACTGCTTCACAAGTAAGCAAGGTCGAGTGGTTTGGTACGCTTCAATCTTCTGATGATATCACTTGTATCAAGGAGTTGGACAGCTTCCTCGTTGATGTGACATCTTAACCGCTGTAGGTGTCTCACAGCTTGTCGCTTTATAGCATCGTTTATTGTTTCGATCCGAAGCTCATGATGGAGACGTTCGTTTCGAAAGTACCATGGTGCATTGACCACCGTTCTTAGCACATTGTTCTGGAATTTTTGGATGATGTCTCGATTTGACTGAGCCGTACAGCCCCAAAGCTGAGCTCCATAAGTCCAGACTGGTTTAAGGACTTGGTTATACAATGTTAGCTTGTTCTGGATTGACAACTTCGACCGTCTCCCCATTAGCCAATGCATTTTTCTGAATTTTAGAAGGAGTTCTTCCTTCTTTTTCTTGACATGGGCTTTCCATCTAAGTTTGGCGTCCAGTGTCATGCCTAGGTATTTGGCTTCATTAGCATTCGGAATAACTTTTCCCATGAAATGTACCGGAATATACTCGATTCTCTTGTTGGTGAAATCGACATGTACCGACTTAGTTTCATTTATCTTGATTCTCCATTTTGCTGTCCACTTTTGTATGCTGGATATTGATTGATTTAACTTGTTGGTGGATTCAGTGTTACATTCTCCGACTGCCAAAATCGCTGTATCATCTGCGAAGGTGGCTGTGGTGTTCATTCCAATTTCTGGGAGATCACTGGTATAAAGGACATACAAGAGCGGTCCAAGAACACTCCCTTGTGGGACTCCTGCCTTGATTAGCTTTGGCTCTGAGTAGGCGTCTTCTTGCTTTATTCTGAAATAGCGATTGGTGAGATAAGACTGAAGCAGCTCAGCATACTTTATTGGTAGATTTTTGCGCAGCTTGTAGTTGAGTCCCTCATGCCAAACTTTGTCAAACGCCTGAGCGACGTCTAGGAAGACGGCTGAGCAGACTTTCTTTTCCTCAAGGGCTTGTTCAATTATATGTGTTATTCTATGGACTTGATCGATAGTGGAATGTTTCTGTCGAAAGCCAAACTGGTGCCTTGGGAAGAGCTTACGTTCTTCGATTATGGGTACTAGTCGCTTGTGGATTAGTTTTTCAAATAATTTTGATAATACTGGTAGAAGTGAGATTGGTCTGTACGAACTTGGCTCCGTGGGAGGCTTTCCAGGTTTAGGAATCATTATGACCTCGGCAATCTTCCACAACTGAGGAATGCAACGGTGTTTTATAATTGCATTAATAATCATGGTTATTTTTGCAATGGCTTTACGCGGGAGATGCTTAAGGATCTGACCAGTGATAAGGTCGTAGCCAGGAGCCTTTTTTGGACTGATTTCCTTATCGATTATGAGCTTAATCTCTTTGATAGTAACGGGTGGAATGTCGACATCTTGATCAATACCATTTGCGACCTCTAGAGTCAGTTCATCTGTCATAGCAATGTTTGGAGTGAATATGTTTGCTAGGTAATCAGCAAAAATCGCTGCTTTGTCTTGATTACTCTTAGCCCAACTCCCATCGGAATTTTTTATGGGTGAAGCTTGTATTATTGGTCTTTTAAGATATTTGGTAGCCTTCCAGAGTGAGTAATCAGTATCACGATGACTTGTGAGTCCCATGATATAGTGCTCTTGGGTTTCTTCATTGATCTCCTGTGTCAAAGACCTCAGTTCACTTTCTGCCTTGTACCATTCTGATTTATGGCTGGGTACTCTAGTTACTTGCCATCGTTTTCTGGCCTTGCGTTTTTCTTTTATTGCAGTGACTATTTCCCGAGGGTAATTGATCCCTCGGAGTCGCCTTGTAAGTGTTGGTGTATTTTCCCAAGCAACAGTTTGTATACTGCAAACAAGATGCTCGAGCTCGTGTTCAATTTCTTCTGGTGATTGTAAGGACTTACTCAAGTCGATATGTCTGCATATTTCTTGCTTGAAGAGCTCCCAGTTGGTCTTCTGATTGACTAGGGCAGGGTTGGATGGCTTCTGAATGATTCGATCACTGAGTGTCAGTATGATGGGTGAATGATCTGAACTGAGATCAAAGTTTTCTTCGACTAGCAGGTAGTTCGCTGAAATGTTTTTCGTAATGAAAAAGTCAATCAGATCGGGTGTCTTGTCGGGGTCTTGTGGCCAGTATGTTGGTTTCCCGGTTGAAAATGCTTCGCAGTTTTTATCATTGATTGCTTGAATCAATCTACGACCTTTTGTAGTAGTTAGTCTTGAACCCCAAAGTGTATTTTTAGCATTGAAATCCCCTCCTAGGATGAAACGATTCCCAAGTTGGGAGAGTATACCCATGTATTCATCGTATGTCGTTTGGTGCCTCGGCGGACAATATATGCTTGCAACATTAATCATGAATGAAGTGGTCCTGATTGCAATGGCACATATCTGGAACGCTTCAGTTTCTATTTTGACTTGCTCATGGTGATAAATGCTTTCTTTAATCAATACTGCACTGCCGCCGCGCGCTTGATTGCTTGGATGAATGGCGTGGTAGCACTTGTAGCCTTTGAGTCGGAGGTACGATTCGTTGGTAAAATGTGTCTCAGAAATGAGACAAATGTCAATCCGGTTGAAGTCTAGAGCCAACTGAAGCTCAGTTTTTCGTGACATGAGCCCATTGGCATTCCAGCAGAGTATTTTGACACTATTCATGTTGATCTTTCCGGACGAGTGCTTTCGATTCTACGAACACGCTCATCCAGGTTGCTGATACTCTGGCTGAGTTTTGTGACTATTTCGAAAATCTGATTTATTTTTGAGTGGGTGTCTTTGTTGACGGGATCGACCGATTGCCCGGTTGGCAGTTGTTGTAGCTTTTTCTGATTTTGCAAAACTTTCGAGTATGACAGGAGATTAGAGACCTGACTGGCGGCCACCTGGGCCGTTTTTTTATTACAGAGTAACGGCTTTTTTGGTATGAATGTTTCTTTATTGGGTTTTACTTGCTCTAACTTTTCCATCTGTTGTTGATGAGGAATTTTCTTGTTTCTATTAATAGCTTCAATAGCTACTGGGCAACCGCGATAATTTGCAGTGTGGTCTCCAGAGCAGTTGGCGCATTTTGCAGGTGTATCTCTGGCCTTGGTGCATTCTTCAGTGAAGTGGCCCTTAGCACACTTAACACATCTAGGTGGCTTGGAGCAGTAGTTTTTGGTGTGGTTAAATTCTTGACATCTTTTACATTGGGATGGATGTTTCGAAGATTTGATCGGATGCACTGTCACACGCCCTTTGAGAACCTGCTTAATTTCATATATTTTCTCGGGATCTAAATCTTTACGAAAATCGACAATGCACATATCTAATGGATTTTTAGATTTCCATTCGAGTTTTCTGTCTACTTGAAGTACACTGTGGGAACCAAATTGGTTTCTCAGATCATCAAGGACCTCCTCATTTGTCCATGATTTGTGGATTCCTTTAATCATGACTTTGATGGGCCTGTCCTGTTTATTTTGGTATGTATAGTGCGGAATTTTTTTGTCCGCAAAACACTTAGTGATAGCACGAAAGCCATCTGAATCCATCGTGTTAATTTTGACCACATCATTTGACATAGTGGTAAAACTAACTTCGCCGGTTTGTTCCTCGACCATTTTCTTGAGGGCTGGAAAGGAAGTAACCCTTTCAATATAAACGGGAGGAGGTTTTGGATCTTTTTTTGGTTTTGGCTTGGCAATAGAATTTATGATTAGTGGACGTGAAATAGATTTTTTTCTTTTGTGTCCTCTTTGAATGACGTTATCCCATTCGCCCGTCTCTTCGGCTAGGATTTCTTCGTCTGTTGAATAGGACTCAATGGGAGGGGCTGGCTGATTTGTTTTGCTCAGTGTTTTAGTTTTGATTGTGTCGATCTCAATCTCCAGTTGATTGACTCGAGCACGTTCCTGTAGACCAGCGTCATTAGCTTCCTTCAAAATATCACATAAATGGGTAATGATTTTTAATAACTCACTAACTGTGCTATGAACAGCAGGCGAATTACGAAGCTCTGGAGAGGTGTTGACAAATTCTTGTTGTTGTTTTGCTTGGGCTAGCGCTCGCGATATCACTTCGAGGACAGTGACCTCCATTCCGCAAACGCGCAAAAACACTCGCGGAAACAACTGACATTCGTTTTTTGTTTCGCTCTCCGATGTTACCTCTTCGGCAGTTCGAACAAGACTGCCAGAACTATGAGCTTGAAGTTCCAGCACAATAAGGTCTGCCAAGTTCGGCGGGCAGTGTATTAAAGTAGTATTGCATAGAATCACGGGGCTGTCATTACAGAATCAAAATACAATCCAAAACCAAATTATAAATGGGGATCAAAAAGTTGTGTAGATCAAAGGATGCGCATAGAATAGGGAGTGTGCACAACCACGTCAAACCAACCCAAGTTTAATTCCACAATAAACGATCTAATTTTGTGACCATCCTTTCTTCAAGTACTCACATAGTGGGAAATATTATATTTTTAATTAAATGCATGGTTCGACCTGGATAAGTGGTTTTGAACTGCAAACATTCAAATCACGGGTCATCCTAAAGACATGAAACATGAAAAAGTCTTGTCGTCTCAAAGGATGCCATCACAACAACCGAACACTGTAGGTCACAACTGGAGCCAACCGTGATGTTGACACAAAGTTAAGTTTCGAGATATCTATCTGCTTCACTAGTATCACCGTTGTCTAGGATTATCTAGCCTTTTATGCATCACTAAAACACTTCCCTGAACGCTCGTTTAGCAGCACCCAATTTAGATGTATCACCTTCCTTTCAAAATTTTGTTGGAAGCTGTTTGTAAGTTTATCCTCTTATCTTTTGGAACCGTTATCGTTAATGTGGTGTAATTCAAAACCCAAAAATTTGAATATCTGACAAGGTTGTAAACAACTTTTTCCTTCATTTATGATAAAAAATTCATAATTTCTCCCTTGAGAGGGAAAAACATTAAATCATGTTTAATGTTTTTCCCTCGCAAGGGAGAAATTAGATATAGTTTTTTAAGGTCAAGAAAAAAGAAAAGATTCTAATTAACCAAAACAATTTATTATATTTATATACATTTTTATTTTACCATTAGATATTTCCGATGGGACTCATACCAAAGTACGCTTGCATACGAGTCTGCAACACATTGGGACATTTTATGTCTTTAGTTGCAGACTCGTATGGAAGCTCTAAGAGCCACTCAGCTGATCCGGACCCTGGGCATCGTCAAGTAAATGTCCTAAAGAGGCTACATACGAAATTACAGCTTCCTAGAGTGTAAAGCATAGAAATTAGCTCTAAGAGCCACTCATCTGATCCGGACCCTGGGCATCGTCAAGTAAATGTCCTAAAGAGGCTACATACGAAATTACAGCTTCCTAGAGCGTAAAGCATAGAAATTAGCTCTAAGAGCCACTCATCTGATCCGGACCCTGGGCATCGTCAAGTAAATGTCCTAAAGAGGCTACATACGAAATTACAGCTTCCTAGAGTGTAGAGCATAGAAATTAGCTCTAAGAGCCACTCATCTGATCCGGACCCTGGGCATCGTCAATTAAATGTCCTAAAGAGGCTACATACGAAATTACAGCTTCCTAGAGCATAAAGCATAAAAAATAGCTTTAAGAGCCACTCATCTGATCCGGACCCTGAGCATCGTCAAGTAAATGTCCTGAAGAGGCTACATACAAAATTACAGCTTCCTAAAGTGTAAAGCATAGAAATTAGCTATAAGAGCCACTCATCTGATCCGTACCCTGGGCATCGTCAAGTAAATGTCCCAAAGAGGCTACATACGAAATTACAGCTTCCTAGAGTGTAAAGCATAAAAAATAGCTTTAAGAGCCACTCATCTGATCCGGACCCTGGGCATCGCCAAGTAAATGTCCTAAAGAGGCAACATGCGAAATTACAGCTTGCTAGAGTGTAAAGCATAAAAAATAGCTTTAAGAGCCACTCATCTGATCCGGACCCTGGGCATCGTCAAGTAAATGTCCTGAAGAGGCTACATACAAAATTACAGCTTCCTAAAGTGTAAAGCATAGAAATTAGCTCTAAGAGCCACTCATCTGATCCGTACCCTGGGCATCGTCAAGTAAATGTCCCAAAGAGGCTACATACGAAATTACAGCTTCCTAGAGTGTAAAGCATAAAAAATAGCTTTAAGAGCCACTCATCTGATCCGGACCCTGGGCATCGTCAAGTAAATGTCCTAAAGAGGCAACATGCGAAATTACAGCTTGCTAGAGTGTAAAGCATAAAAAATAGCTTTAAGAGCCACTCATCTGATCCGGACCCTGGGCATCGTCAAGTAAATGTCCTGAAGAGGCTACATACAAAATTACAGCTTCCTAGAGTGTAAAGTATAGAAATTACCTATTAAAATGATTTAACCACCGCTTCACAAATCAAACCGTTCTCGCAATATTCGGATCACCTGCTATGAATCAAATCATCGAAACACCAACTCAATGAAATCATCAGAAATTACCAAGCGGTTGCAATCATGTTCACAATATCAATTATTGAGAATGATCACCTGAGTGTACACAATTATTCAAATAACCATGCTCATAACTCTGCTTGTTGGCCACGCACTTCGCAGTAGTTAACATAATATGGTTGGATAAATCGAGAGCTTTCGAACGAATGGTCAACGAATTTTGTGGGATGAAAAACGACGAAGTACCATTTCCCTAGCAACGACTCGGTTGTAAGCGGAAATCATCAGAAAAAAAACGTTGCAGATTTGCGTGTCGTGTCGGAATTCACAGAACGACCCCAGCCCTAAAACCTTAAACATGTTAAAACCTAAACTTTGATATAACTGTAAAGAGGCAGAGATAGCGCGGCAACATCCTTGAAAGGACTCCCCTAGAATCAGTGAATCATCAAGGTAGTATCGATGAGAATACCGTTTTTACGTAATTCCCCCACCATGGGGCGTATCAGCTTATGGAAGAACATCGGGGCTGATGACATCCTATTGGTAAAACATTCGTATTGTATGATTTACCTTCTCAATGAAAAACTAGGAAACGCCTATGTGCGGGGTATATAGGTACCATAAAATAAGAATCAGCGAAATCTACAACTCCTGCATACGTGTTAGGTATCAGCATACGTATAGCTGACCGGTAGTAATCTAATTTACATGCTCCTGTCGAATGCTCTGTCGAACATTAACTTTAGAACAAACCTGTAAGTACCATCTGGTTTTGGAATAAAAAATATTGTAGATAGGAAAAAATCTTGGTCAGCAGGGAATTCAGAAATAGCCTCAATTTTCAACAGGTGTGAAATGTTTTCATTCATAATAGGCGATAAATAACGCAATGAATTTAACCACCGTGCGTTCAATATATTTTGCCGTATCGATAAATTATAGCTAGTATATATCTAAAAATTCATTAACATCAAGGTAGGTAATATTTAGTCCACACAACCAACTGTGTTGTTCAGTAGTTGACAAGCGCACTCTAAAACTGTAGAGCGGGGACTCAAGGCTTTTCGATGGTCAGATGGGAAAGGATCGCCTTCTTTGAAGCTTTGAAGGACTTAGAAAATCGTCGGCCGTTCCCACAGGAATAAGCGGGTCGTTCAGAAGTTTTAATGTGCAGCCTACAAACTGTAACGATAACGTTAACGTCAGCAGTATCTGCAACTTGAGAATTCTTTCTACGAATTCCTTCTTTCTTGTGGCCTCCATCGGCATCTATTAACTGTCATTGATACAAAAACAAGCAGGTAAGTAATAGAGAATGGAACTAGAAAATGATACTGAGAAAATTATATGGTATTCCCGATATTCGGTAAGTAGTTCATTTTTTCGGCATGTTGACTTCGAGCTCTCTCAGCTGATCTGGATGGAATATGTCATTTTATCCAAATCTTATTGCTACAGGAGGCTTCCCGCCAAATTTATACTCAGCTGGTAAGGAGAGAGCTCATCAATTTATTTGTCTCTCGATTTCCCATAGAGTCACCCAATCGAATTTCCAGTTTTCAGGGCGGACTAGAGAGAATTTAGCTCACTTAGCTGATCAGAAAAAATACCATCATTTCAATCGACTCTCAATGACCAATGGAGTCTTCCTATCAACTTTCAACTTCCTAGGATGAATAAGAGATACTTTAGCTCAATCAGCGGGTTAATAGATATCATTTCATCGAATCGAATGATACCATCCGGATCCGGACCCATTTCACTCTTTAACGACACATTCTTTAGCGAGAAAAAGAAAAATTCATCATGATTGTGAGTGAAAACACGTTTAAACATAGTAATAAAAACCTCTCATAAACCACAACGATCAAATTAGCTGCTATAATTACTAGGGAATTCCTTCGTCCAGAAATCGAGTTCATTATAACTTTTATTTCCTCTGAATTTCATTCCAGGCAATCAGCACAAGTCCATGCAAGCCCCGCAGTTAGTATGTATTTCTTAAATATTAAATTAAAAATAAATAAACCAAAAAAAACCTTTGAGTAATAATTTACTGCATTTCATTCTGTTAAGCTTTTTCTGAACGATATAACCAAACTTATTTTTATATATTCACTTTTTTTTCTATTCGTCATCCATGTGTGCAAAATCCATTTGCCTAGAAGACTAATGGGTATAGTTATTTAATAGGGAGTATTGGGACTCAACCTTCACTCAACTAAGCTGGTTAGTTCTGAGCTTTCTAACATCAACATTGTTGGTTAATAGTATTGAGATAGGCTTCAGAGTTGATGACAACATTGTTGAGTAAACAAATCTAAAAATACAAAAGGAGATTTTATGGAGTAGGCTTATACTTTCTAAAAATCATAGACAATACTTGTTTGTCAAATCTACAAAGGATGATGGTAGCGTACATTCTGAACAACCCTGGCAACGAAAAATACTGTCCGAGTGCCCATAAAACTAACAGCTTCATTATTTTGCAAGCTACCACTGAACATAGCATTCTCTAAATAACATTAAAGATAGGTTATTGATTCCATACCTAAACCTGAAAAGCTAAAGCTGAGTTTGATATCATCATGTATTAGAATTTGGTCAATTTATATTACGTTTTCAATGCCAATAAAGATTTCATTAGGGGCTATAGGTCAGTAGGCACTATTGTTTGAAAGCAACAAAGGAAATTGATTATAGTAGGTACTATTTGTTGTACCTAGTAATTCAAAAGGATCACATTTACAAACTATTTGCGATTCCCATAAACTATCTTTATAACATTTATAATATTATTTGCGAAGTATTAGTGTTAAAAACGACTAAATTTTGTCTGAAAAATCTGTATGACCATTGTCACATAGAATCCTTTTGTGTCTCTCTCTCTCTCTCTCTCTCTCTCTCTCTCTCTCTCTCTCTCGCAATTATTTTTAAATTGCGCGCGTTTTGGTCTTCAAGATCACGTCACACCATTCTATAAACAACTGAACTGCTAAACTGGCAAAAAATAAAGGAAAGTTGGAACTTGAAGTTAGCAGCACTTACATATAAAATTTTACAGTTTTGTAAGCTAGAATATTTAGCAAAAATGTATGTAAATCGAACTACCATTCATGATCTTGACACCAAAAATGTAAGGAACCTATACAAAATACCTCAACACGGGGCAACAATTTATTCAGAGAGTTTCCTCATTCAAAGTTTTGGATTGCTGAATGAACACTCTGATTTATTCAAACTGTCTACTGTGGGATAATTTAAGAAACAATTCAAAGAAATTATTGCGAAACCCGAGGCGATACCTCGCCTCTTTCTCCCTGAAATAATTTAGAAGTACTTCCATGCTTCCAAGTGTAAACATTATATCTGTGCAGCGTAGGGCATATGTTTAGATCACGGGATGCGGCAGTTGGACCCTGTTTGGGGAGGCCCAAGTATATACCCAATTGTAGAGCCTTATAAAGAAAGAAGATTGAATATTTTGACAGCATAATTTCTAAACAAGGACCAGAATAGAGTGGAGAGAGGTTATCAAGAGGCTCTGACTTGGCTAAGGGTGGGGTTTACTGCTTAGTGACCGGACGAATGCTAAAACTATCACCCTCTCGTGCTGACAATGAAATTGGATTCGAACCCCGCTGTCGATCCTTATTTAGAACTCGCCGACTGCTGACCCGTTTCGTAGTCACGACTCTTTACCTTGTTATAGGGACCTGCCTGCCACCTAACATAACTACCTACTATATAGGTAGGTAAGTCTTGGGACAGCCCTCCTAAAGATCAGTAGTAGGTACATAAGAAGCACTGAGCTCGCGAAGCTGTATAGTATCTACCTATACTGCCAAACTGTGTTTTGTAAATGAAGCTTAATAGAAAGCATTTTCCACCCCGTAAAACTTATTTTCACTTTCCCAACGCTCCATTCATGTAATTGGCCTCCTATCTTAGCATGGGACATACTGATTATTCTCCTTCTCAACACCACCCAAAAAGGTAACAAAACAAGGCCCTACAACTGTACGTGGATCTCAGACGCCGCCAATGCAAATTGAAGAGAGCATTGGCGGACATATTGGGGTCAACTTCACGCGCTCTTTTTGAATTGTAAGGCTAGCTAGTTTGTGTATAATTGTCCGTAGAAAACATATTTTGTATTATCTTGATGAAAACTAGTCTAAAAATCATTAAAAACGTCAATTATTATGATGACAACACAGTTTGTAAATGAATTTTATGCAATATTTTCAACAGAGACCAACTGTGGGAGCTGCTTGTCTTTGGAATATCTAACCAAATATGACGATTTACAAACTTATTTAGGCCACAGTTCTCGTCCGATTTTCGTGATTCTTTTTTTGTTCAACTATGAATTTGGTCTAGTTTTGGATCTTATATAAGGAGTTTCAAATTTGATTATGAAAAAGGGTGAATGGAGGGGGTAACAGTAAAATATCACGATGTTTTAACTAATATCGTCAGATTTTTGTGATTCTTTTTTGTTCAACTAAGAATTTTGTCTAGTTTTGGAAGGTATATTAGGAGTTTCAAATTTCATTATGGACGAAGAAGATTGGAGGAGGTAATAGTAATAAATCATGATGTTTTAACTATTCAAGTCAGATTTTCGAGATCATTTTTTAAATGCTATTATAAATTCGGTCTAGGTTATAAAAATATGTCAGGAGCTTCAAATTTCATACTAGAAGTTTTATTATTTGAATTTGCTGTCGGTGGAGGGAGTTAATGGGGGAGGGGGGTTCGAGAAGTCATGATATATTTGTTTTTTCTCTTATTTTAACTCTCACCAAATATATATAAAATCAATTCATAGGGAAGTCCGTGTAATGTATGCATTACTTACCAATATGATTTCATGTAGTTTTGGGTAGTGGCGATATTGTACTTTTCATACCAACCGTACTTATAATAGTTAGGGCATAAGTTAGTTAGGTATTTTAAAGTGAAAGATCCTTCCATTATTCAAAAGCAATTATCTCAGAACCATTCTTCCAAAGTAACAGAAGAATCGCTCTGCATTTCAATATTGAGACAATATCTTCTACATAAGACACAGTTTTACAAACACCATGGGTTCACCTGGATGGGGCAAGGAGTATGATCAGAGGAGCTAAACATGAATAAAATGAATAACTACTTCATGGCACTCTCTATGTTATTATATTATTTTCATTTTACATACAATTTCATACAATTCTGTCAATACAATGTCAATACAAAAAACAATTTCGTAAATTCTCTCAATTTCTTGTTTAAAGGAAATCTGTGGAAAAAACAAAACAAAATTTAGATTAATTTGAAACTTTGTAGCTCATGCATATTGATAAGTTAGTAAAAAGAAAATTATTATCAACTGCAATAGATACTGCGTTACCACATCAAGAGGCCTACAACGGACCAATATAATCTTTAGGAAATCGTACAAATCTATATTTACTTGTGAAATGAGAGTGTGCAGTCTTCAGTTTTGCGATTTATGCAGTTGAATGCCGCACACACTTTAACCATTGTGCATTATCAAAGAAATTTCATGAGTAGATGAACTATAATACATTCTTCATTGCACATAAATAAACGATGCTGCCCCCAATATGGCCGACTAGAGACCGTTCAATTTGCAATGCGACACTAGCGCTACGAGTGGGTCTAGTTTACTATTACAATGTCTTTGTAACAAAACTAACATTGTT
This sequence comes from Adelphocoris suturalis, assembly GCA_030762985.1. Taxonomy (NCBI): domain Eukaryota; kingdom Metazoa; phylum Arthropoda; class Insecta; order Hemiptera; family Miridae; genus Adelphocoris; species Adelphocoris suturalis. The sequence goes on along the minus strand of CM061048.1, from coordinate 16,161,930 downwards.
ATGCGAACCCTTGTACTTTGTAATATCACGCAGTTCCGTCTCACGAAAAGCTACTATTTCCAGCTGCATTTAAAAGAGTTTCGGTCAAATTAAAGAATTTGAAGGATCAGGAGAAAAATATCGCAGAATGAGACAGATTTGAACTGCCAATCTTCGCTACCCAACCCAATAAATGTACCTAGCGTATCAAATTTCCTACAATTTTGGCAGTCATTAGTTTTTCGTTGGACAAATGGTTTCCAAAGTACAGCCTGTCGAATTTCCCATCATCAAACGCCAGTTTCGTGCCTTTAATTTCTGAACTATATAGTATGTGTTTTTTAAGATATTTTGATCGGAATATAGCTTCTCTTTAAGTTTCTTACAAGTTTTGTTCCCATAATTTTTCTCTTAGGTCCAATACTTTGGAAGATATACTCTGGGGGAAGAAGATACTCAAAATAGAAAACATTATACGCAGAACGTTAGTTTTTGACTCCCAGCTTAAATTTTTGAACCTTTTCAAGAATTTTATTTTGAATTACGAGTATATTGAATATTTCTGAACAATGCATTAAATGTTCTTGGAAAAGTTAATACATATCAATTACTTTGTGAGGCTTCTGTTCAGCAGACCTACTAGTTATATTACTATTTTAACTTGGATTTTGAGTAGTTCTTGTGACGGATAGGAGTAGTTGCTCCTTCTCGATTCTTGACAACGCTGCAGCTGGGGATATTCCTGAGGTATATTCAACCTTCTGGATATCCTCTGAGTGTAGCAGGTTAATCGCATCTCCCCTTTGAAGGAGTAACTACTCAATTTTGGTAAAACGGGATCAAAGAGAGATATAAAGGTATTCGTGTTGGTAGCCACCATTTCTCACAGGAGTACTGGTATGAGGGTGAAGTTAGGCGGCTTCTTCCTTTATATATTTTTTTTATTCTTTCTTCACAACTAGTTTCGCCTATAAGAAGCCTCTTCAGGTGAGTAAGGGTAGATCATGATCCATACAACTTTGTATTTCGTCAAATTTTTCAGATTTAATTCAGTCGGCTAAAGTACTTCTATAAGGGGCCTGAGAGAAGTCATTCTATGGGAGATTCGTGATATCCTGCTTAGCAGATAATTTCCCTATAATGTATAGGTATTTTTACACGTTTGTAAGTGATTTGGGTGGAAGTTGTGGCTCTTAAAATAGAATATAAAGTTAATTTTATGGGGGAAATACGTGTCACGACAGTTTTGCAAAGTACAATAAAATTAACTTTATCTTATATTTTAAAAGTCATAACTTCCACACAAATCACTTACAAACGTGTGAAAATTTTGACGAAATACTACGTTGTATGGATCATGATCTACCCTTATTCACCTGAAGAGGCTTCTTATAGGCGAAACTAGTTGTGAAGAAAGAATTAAAAAAATATATAAAGGAAGAAGCCGCCTAACTTCACCCTCATACCAGTACTCCTGAAAGAGAGATGTCCCACTATAGTGTCATCAATTGGTGATTTTACCCTACTCGATTTATCCAACCAGTCAATTGCGCCAGGATGAGTGAGCCAAGAAACGCGAGGTAAATATTTAGATTTAAAATATATTGAACGCCGATACTGTATTCGTGGGGTTCCACGCAAAGGCTTTTAAAAAATAATTACGATGAGCTCACATCTCCCAGCCGCTCCGGGCGCCTCAAATGTCACTGCGCGGAGGAGCTGCCCCGATTTTCGCAAGAGCGAATCGTCCGAAGCTGTCGCTTGAACTCGGAATTTACGGCTCCACAGCCGGTCCGGTTGAATGGAAGCTGCGAGCGGTAAACTAGGTGAACCGGCGCTGGCGGCCCATCGTGAAAGCGCTTCGCTCATACGCCCTCGAATCTCGCGAGGTACAAAAAAAAAATGACCCCTCCGATGCAAGGAAGTCGAGCAAACTGGTTCTCATCGGGTAGACGTACCTAGGTGGTAGGTAGGCGGTATTCCAGTGCAGTTCCGTGCACTTTGTGATTCCATCTAGAACGGAACCTCCTTCATTAGCTGCCCGACAAGATCAAGTCGATAATTGGCTGTGAGGAGCCATGTTGCTAGCTCGGTAAATTAAAAGTTTGTACCAAGTAGGCAAAAAGTTCTTATTTACTTCGTATTCGATGTATCGATGTACAAAACCTCGAATACGTAAAAATGAAAACCCAGAGTTTTTCCTACTTTTTGGCATGGATATGTCTTGCAAGGCTTTTTTTTTTTTTTTTTTTTTTTTTTTTTTTTTTTTTTTTTTTTTAATAAATTTATTTCCATATCATTCAGTACATAAATTGAAAAATGAAATTATGAAATTGCATGTAAAAATAAGTTAATTCACACAACTTTTAATAGAAATTATAGCCCCATTTATAATAAAGCTCGCGGCGGGGTCCAGAGTCCAGAAGTATTTTTCTAAGTATCTATAAGTGAACAAAAAATTGATATAAAATACTTTTTCTTATTATTATTTACATATTATCATTTATCTTCTTATTTTTATTTATTAAATATTACAATCTTATTGCTAATTTTTATTCTTTATTTCTCTGCAATAATTAACCATTCGCATATTATCTTATGAATAAATTTCGTGTAGGAACGAAAATCGTTTTACCTTCCCCTCCATGATTTTTTTCCTTATCTTTTGACATGGATATGTCTTTGCTCTGGGGGGTCAACCAAAAATTTTCGTGACGCAAAAAACATGTCACAATTTCTAATGATGTTCACGTACAACCAATCCGTTGCTAAAGGAATGGAACTGCCGTAGTTTTCATCGCACAGAAATCGTTCGCCACTCGTTGGAAAGCGCTTGATTTATGTGATAAATGGTCACACCTCAAGCTACCAATTTCCACCTCCTTACGCACCTGGCTACAATAGCATCATTTACTCCACTCCATAGGAAACATTATCTTCCTCTTGACAACAGTCGACTGTAAACAACAACTCATTGTAGTGGCTTCTCTTCACAGTTATTTTCAACATTTCTATGAGTAAATCGTTGTTTTGTTGGAATTAGTCGGGATGCGGCCCAGGGAAAATAAATGAAATCATTTCATTTATTGTTTTATTTGATAACGTTTCGTCCTCTTACTGAGGACATCTAAAGATCTTGGTGTATCCAGGAAAAAATTTATAAACCTCTGAATATAACGGATTTGTCAAATAAAACAGTCAAATAAAACAACTCTCGAGGACAACAGTTATGAAATCCCCAATCAAAGACATATCCATGTAACATCGCATCTGCTTGTAAAGCAGATAGTGGAACTCTTTAGGTAGCTCGTTGGAATTTGTTATACCCTTATATAAATAATTCATTTGAGCCAGAGTGGTCCGTTGAAAAGGAAGCGCAAGCATAGCAACATCTTCACTCCTAGTTGGTAGTGCGTGTTTAGGGAGCATATATTGCTTTTTGTTTTAAATAATTGCAGTTATTTGGCTTACTTTAACAAGTTTTCTAAACGGGAGTATTTTTAGTTTTTTAAAAATGGGTTCAGAAGGAGCTGAAGCCCTCCCTATTTATTGTCCTCACAATCATTTTTTGAGAACTAACTAAAGGGTTGTAAGCTGTTTTATATCCATCGTTGGTTAGGGATGGTTAGTAGGAATGGTTAGGCTACAGTGTTGGGGTCGCCGATCTTGATCAAACGTTTTCTGGCGATTCTGGGTCAACAACCCACGTTGGCGCATGCGCAGAATGGAGTAATGATTGGAAAAAAATTAAATTGGTAGGGTACAATCTTCAGTCTAACCCACAAATTACCATAAAATGTAATCAAAATCTGATGTAAACTAGACCTTGTTCCTCGGAGTACCCTTTCGCGCAATCGCAGGAGCTAATAATGATACAGTTATGTTGAAATTAACATCAAGGAAGTCAAGCAAACTGGTTCTCATCAGGTAGACGTACCTAGGTGGTAGGTAGGCAGTATTCCACTGCAGTTCCGTGCACTTTGTGATTCCATCTAGAACGGAACCTCCTTCATTAGCTGGCCGACAAGATCAAGTCGATAATTGGCTTTGAGGAGCCATGCTGTCAGGTCGGTAAATTAAAAGTTTGAACAGAGTAGGCAAAAAGTTCTTATTTACTTCGCATTCGATATACAGGACCTCGAATACGTAAACTTATGAAAACCCAGAGCTTTTCCTACTTTTTGACATAGATAGATCCAGTGTTGGGCATAATCTTATCGTCGAATACGATTGTAATCGTGATAATTATTCGTTAATTCTGGGTCAACTGCGATTATATTCGTATTCGTGTAATCGTATTCGTTTATTGGCGATTACACGAATGCAACCCATAAAAAAGCGTCACAGTAATCAATTTCAATAGGGCGTCCCTCCTATAATATGCGAAGCCTTGCTAATATTACCTAGCTTCAGAGGGACGTACTATTTAAATAGATTAGAGACAAATAGGCTGGGGTCCAATCGTTGAATTCGCTTTAAGGACGTCCCTCTGATGCTAAGTAATATTAGCAAGGCTTCGCATATTATAGGAGGGACGCCCTATGGAAATTGATGACCGTGACGCATTTTTATGGATTGTATTCGTGTGATCGCCGACAGACGAATACGATAACACGAATACGAATATAATCGCAGTTGATTCAGAATCACCGAATAATTATCGCGATTACAATAGTATTCGTATTCGACGATAAGATTATTCCCATTATATTATGATTATATAGATTATATCCATGTCAAAAAGTAGGAAAAAACACTGGATAGGTCTTACAAGGGGAGGCTACAGTGTCGGGGTCGCCGATCTTACAAATCTTTTCTGGCGATTCTACTTTGAGAAAAAGTTGACCCGTTTCCGAACGATTCGGCCGATGGGTCTTTAAAACCAGGAAAAAAATCTTTCAAATTTACATAATGTTGAAATTTGGCAAATTCGCGTAATTTTTACTATACCTCCATCCGTTCGGAAATAAAAAAACGCAATACACAAATTTCTTCTTTTATTATTGTCGAATTCGAAAAGCATATTTTCAAAACGACGAAATAAAAATTCAGTACTACAAAAAAATAAGTATTACATCAAATAAATCGTGTAATATCAAATTTTTGTACACAATTCAACTGATGTAAAGGGGTTTGGGGATTTTGAAAAGGATCAAGTAGATACTCAACCGATCTATGCTGGTGTTTGATAAATCAATATAAATAATATTACAAATGATTGGTTGCTACTAATAGCGTGACAGTTAATAGATGAATACAAAATATTAAAGTATAATAGTAAAATTACGATAATAGTTGGTTTCTTATAATTTTGAGAATATCATGCATTATGAAGATAGCACTCCTCAGATAGCCTTGAAACAGCATTTGTGAATTTTAATTTGAATTTTTAAATGTTAAGAAATCCCAACCCCCTTTACGACAGCAGAATTTGGTTAAAATTTTGCTATAACACGAGTAATTTGATTTGACATTTTTTAGAGCTGAATTTGGGTTTCATCGTCTTGGAAATATTTGTCTGTAATTTTACAATAAAAAGCGAGCAAATTGGTATATTGCGTTTTTTTAAATTCCAAACGGATTGAGGTCTACTATAAACTAAGCAAAATCGTAAAATTTCAACATGCTGTAAAACTGAAGAATTTTTTTTTTTTTTTTTTTTTTTTTTTCGGTTCCAAAAGCCCTTTGGGCAAAACGATCAGAAACGGGTCACCATTTTTAGACGTGGAACCGCCAGATAAAAATAGGTCAGGATCGGCGAACTCAACACTGTAGCCAATGTGTTAGCTAATGTGTTCAGACTCTTTTTTGGCCCGACAGAAAAAACAATGCAAATTATTATACAAAGGTTTATTATTTCTGTATTATATAGCCTTTCAATTTTCAATGTAAGACGCTTAATAAGACGTAGTTATTAAGACGTTTTTAATATCACTTTTTGATGATCCTTCTTCACGAATAGGAAATGCTCGGCTCAACCCACCAAAATGGTTGTGGTATCGTTGAATTTGTTATCAAAAGTTCATTACTTCTAAAACTCACCATAATGATATCTAATAAAATTGTCTAAGTGAATCAATTATTGTTGAAATGAAGCATTTAAAATGAGGATAGAAGCAAACGCGGTTTTTCAATAAAATGGTCATGTTAAAGCTGGAAGGGAGTGAGTTGAGAAATTTCTATTTAGTCTATCTTTCTTGCTGGTGTTCGAAAAGTACGTTGTAAAAAAGAGCATCAAAATTGGTTCATAATTGTGGTCGCGCATATAGGACAAAGAAACAAACATATTAATAATTTGATTTGTATATATATAGATATAAGATTGAAAAGGGGAGATCTATGTAGTGATTAGGTAATCAAAGGAACTCAAGTATTAGGTGTAATATAAAAATGGAGATACCACTCTCCGTAACGAGAAAAGAGAGTGGAAAGAATCTCCTGCATTCGCTCTCAGAAGGCCGAGCGGCAGGAGGAGCAAAACATTCGTCGCTCCACCTTTCGCAAAACAGATCTTTGAGCGCTGTTACAAGGTCATGCTCCACAATTGGAAGCACACGCATATGTATTCTTGTACACACACACACACACATATATATATATATATATATATATATATATATATATATATATTTATATTTATATATCTTCCACTAAGCATCACGCATCGATACACCGATCATTTTCCCGCCCATCGGGCGGGTAACCCGGCTTGCATAATATATATGTCTAATGAATGGACTTGAAAGGTGTACCTTTTCCCAAAATGCTGAGCTACTAAACTTCCAAAATTTTCAAATACAATATCAAATCCAGCTTATCAATAAGTGTTAGGTATTCCCAATATTGTTTTCTTGAAGTAGATAAAAAACGAAAAAAAAACCAACTTTAGACATTTATTTATTTTTTATTTATTTATTTTTATTTTTTTTTTTTTTTCAAGGTATCTCGATTTTGCTAAAATAACTAAATAAATCCGTATTGGAGTTCCTAAGCTCTCTTCTCGGAAGGGGTCCGGGGACGAGCGCTTTCGGTGTAAAGACGTCATCAGTACTTATTTGACGGGCTGATGATGATGATGTCTTTACTCGACTTGCCAGTGAGGAAACACTCCTCTGAAAGGTATGTAAATTTATTTATTTAATTACCATCTATACACGGAAAATTGCGCATTTTATATAGGAAATCCTTGAAACTACAACAATAGTATCAAAAATAATCAATCCATGCTATGCCGTGGAGTGTGGGAGCCACAAAGTGAGGCGTTATTTTACGTTCGTGTCACTGACACAGACGCTCCTACCTATGGCAACAGCATCACTATTGAAAGCCGCTGTGGAAGAAAAAAAAAGGAAGGTACAGTGATGCCTATGAGCGGAGACATGCATCTTTCACGCCTCCGGTATGCTCTGTAGATGCTCATTTGGCTCCCTAGTTCCGCAGTTTTATCGAGGTCTTGTCTCAACGCCTAAATGAGAAATGCGGGTTAGGCCTCAAAGTCTGGTCCGCGGGTGGGTCCGAGCAAGGGTTGCATTTGCCATCCTAAGGGCAGCAATTGTGTGTACCAAGGGATCGAGAATGAAATGGAGATCCTGCGAGACTTGGCCAACAAGATGGAGCAGGAGCTTGGTTGGGAACAGCCAGATGGTAGGAATTCAAATTGAAAAAATCAAGAGAAGAATAAAGGAAAATTCAAATATGAAAACAAAGAAATAACCCCCCTGAAAATTAGTCCACATAACTTAATTATCAACCAAGTATATAATTAAAACTCCAGTGGTAAATCCATCAACACAAAATAGAAGATCAACGAAGCACTGCAAGGCACACAATACAACAAATACTACAAAAAGAAAACCAAAAACGGATACAATCAATTCAACATAATATGTTACAAAAGCATTTTGACACGTTATTTGAAAAACGACTCACTAACCCCATCATGTCCTCATCATCCGAAGGCAAATTGTTAAAATTTACAGAAACTATATTTTTCACAAGTGCAAACATTAACCGATACTTCTTATCCACAGGGACATATAAATCTTAAATATGGGTTTTTGAAGAAAAACTCCCATGAAACGACGTAATAAAAGCATAAAAACAAAGAAAAACTAAACAAAACTGCCATCGGAAATAGTTTTGATTAGTTTCAATGCTGAAGAGAGGAAAGTAAAATGTCTTGAAGTAATTATTGTTTGACTTGTCCTATTACAAGGTTACAATAAATTGTAATATGTAGGGAGTAACGTTCAAATAATTGTTATCATATTATATACTAAATTGATCCACGAACCATTCCAGTGAAAAGGGATGATAATCATGGTAATCTCTCAGAAATGTGTAGATGGTTTTCTTCCTTCAGATGTTAGATCAACGGCTTGTGGAACTAGAATATCTCTCCTGGGCCTCAAAAGGAAACTTGAATAACTTTCAACCTGTTGCTCTTCCTCACTCATCCATTATTTGTGGGATTATTCATATTGGTGGGCTACTTTGAGAGTTCGAGACGCGGGCTTTCCTATTTCGTTATTTTGGGAAAAAACATAAAATTCGGTAGCATGTTTTGAACGATATAGGCCCTAATGATATTCTGAAATAAAATACACTGTCAAGGACATGTCACAGAACCTTTCACCTTCTTTCTTATCTTCACGCATGCACACAGCGTACCGCTGATTCAATCAGGACAAGGGTCGTAAGGGGCCTCAAGGGACCTTCCCCGCATCATCCCTGAAAATCTGGCCTAAATTTCTTCAAGATTGGCTGACTTATGAGTGCAACAAGAAAATGGAAATTAATGTCGTTACAAGGATACCACATAGGCGCATGCGCAGTTTCTATTAGTGATACAATCATGTTGAAATTTATATAAGATGATCAAATCTTCATCCCCCAACTATCATCCAAATTTGAGCGAGATTGGACGACTAGGGCGTGAAAAATTAGAGCATAATGGAATTTACGTTCGCGCATGCGCAGAGTGGAGTATTGATATCGCAACAATGAAACTGAAAAGAGGCCGTTTAAGCTCTAGCCAGCGCATTCCCTAAAAATGTCATCCAGATCTGATGAAAACTGAGGAAAGTAAACTAGTTACAAGGATTTCATATTGGACCATGTGTAGTAGTTATTAATGAGACAATCATGTTGAAATTGATATAACATGATCAAATTGTCACCCATCAACTATCATCCAAATTGGAGCGAGATCGAACGACTAGGGTGTGAGAAAATGATGCTTGGTAGAATTTACGTTTGCGCATGCGTAGAGTGAGGGTCAAGAACGATGAAACCGATAGGGAACTGTCTACCGCCTAGCCCGTACACACACGAACACACACACACACACAGACAAACACGGAACCAAAGTTGTTCAGAATGGTCTAAAACGTAAAATGCGAGTGGAAATTTTGATTTTGAAGACCAAAAAAATTTTTTCTCCCGAAAGTGAAAACAACGCTTCCGCTACCTTTAGGTAGACTCAGAAGCAATAAATACTTCATTTACGTAGAACATATTTATCTAGAATTTAGATAGAAGAGACATACACTTCGACAAATTCTCTGACACATTTTTCGACAAAATTGACTGTATAATGCTACTTATCCCTGAAAATTGTTCTTCTCTACAACTTGTATTTATAACTTGATTGTTTGTTATTACTGATTTTTTTCTCGCACTCTTTAATTTTGTGCATCCCAGCTGGATGATCTGTTTTTGTACTATGTTGAATGTAATTGGGCTAATCCCCTGTTTTCAAATAAATAAATTCAATTGATTGCAAAAGGACCCTATAACCATAACCTTTGAAGCTCAGCGGATATTTCTTTTCAAAAATATCCAATCTATTTCAAAATCGTTGCTGCCATTGAAACATTAAATTTAAGGAAAGTGTAGATAAATGGTTTACTTACTCTCTTACAGCGGATGAAAACACTGCAATCTCTCAGAGGTGGTATGTGAAGTTTTTCAAGAAGATAGCTGACGATCAAGTCGATATTGGGAATTTTAAAAGTTTCAAGTTGCAAGTCGGCCAGACCAATACGAGCAAGAAATAGAATTCTTCACTGTTGCAGAATCACTCAGAAGAAGAATAATCATCATCATCAGAAGAAAAAGAATCATCTTCAGTGGTTGTTGTGAATCACTGCTCAATTGTGACATATGACAATTTCCGAAGTATAACATGAAGTAAGAAACACCTCACATCATAAAAAAGATTCAGCCGTGAAGAACACGAATCTTTAAAACGCGTAAAATGAACCTTGAAACGAAATCATGAGAATGAAAACGCTTAAATCTTCGAGAAAATGAATACGATAAGTACAAAAACTTTCTACTCTAACTCGCACGATTCCTGAGAAGTTCGAACCGCACCAAAACTGTAGGTACATACTTGTTATAAGAATTGAACATACTCGCAGGCAATTAGAATTCTTTTTTCCAAGTAGGGATGAAATTCATAGCGGACCATATAGGCTCTAGCCCGCACAACCTCAGAGAATTTCATCAACATCTGATTAAAACGGTATGCTATGATTGTTACATGTATTTCACATGCGAGGAGGTGTAACATCGATGAGGCAATGATGACATTTTTAGTAATCCTCTGAGAAACAATCAGCAGAATCTATCGAAATTTTATCAAATCGGGCTCTAACTTCATTCAGAACTGCCCTAAAGAAAATTAGCAGAAACATTAAAACAGAGACACGTACTGAAAGATTTGCAACTACAATTCATGAGGATGGAAATTTGATTTAAGAATTTTTTCGGTCACCACCCAAAGGTGGTGACATTGTTTCCCGCCCTCTGGTATACTCGAAATCAATATTAGAAACGTATGTAAGTTTTCAGAAAAATTAAAACGATTCGTTCCCGAACGATCTCAAACTGATATTATTTCTCATAACTTGTTTTTGTTGAGGAGATTTTGTGCCCTAATTATTGATACTAATAACACCGTAGGTACATTATAGGCAGGCAATCACTGTAGATACTATTGCATTATCATTCCGATCCTTATAAATGACTTAATTAGAATTGATCCGAATTTCATAGATACAAAGTGGTCAATTAATGGAGTTATGTAAGCAATACGTCAATGGACCGCATAACTGCGACAGGGGGGAACTTAATTCGGTATCCCAGAAGTTGACGGGATGATAGGCGTTTCAAAGAAACACTAACTACGAGTATAAGATTTTACCTAACGAATATTTTGGGAAAGTGGGGCACATCTGATATCGGTGTACATTTGACACTGAGTAGCACAAGTACATTTTGCGCAGCTTCACACAGGGTTGACAGGTGTCCCGTTTCGGCCCGGACAGTCCGGTTTTTTACAAGCTATCCGGGCGAAAATCGCTCTGACAGCCAAATGTCCGGTTTTCATAGGAAGGGTACTAAATTTTCAGTTTATGTAGCTCCTATCATAGGTGTTGCTATCCTACGATCTCAGCCGTGACTTCCCGATGACATACATACCTACCTGCTTCAAGGTAGAGTTATCTTTTGGCTATCGAAACTAGTAAGCTATCTAAATTTCCAAAATAATGAACATTTTGAATTCTCGTCACATTATTATATTAAAAGAAATTCTCGATCTGTTCCGTCGGCCATTTCTTTTACATTCTACATTCGGTCTTTCAGTTTTAGAGGGAGGAGAATAAAATGACGGAGAAAATTCTTAGGGAGTACTTCTAGGTTATTCTTCAATCTTCTGACTGCATGTCGAAATAGGGATGAAATAATGGGTACCTGCTGGTTGATATTATCGGTGCACAAAAATGTAGGTACGTAAAACATCTTCCTATAAAATCTGAACAATAATTTCTTAAATTTCAGAAAACAATATTATTTAATGGAATACAATAGAAAATTCATATTAGATAGATTATTCATATCAACTATCAATCATACGCATATCAATTATTGTGCTGTATGCATCGAATCTTTTGCTGTAGATATAATAGGTTTTGAATCTACCTTCTCGAATCATCATGACCGGTTTTTTAACATACCATAACATCGCAACCCTGGCTTCACAGCTGATTAGGTTATAGCGGTGGAAATACCTATCATATAATGGAGACATTGATGCAGCCAACATAATATAAAAAATCCATCTCTTCAAAGAGTCTGGTCTCTAAGTAATTGTGTCAAATGTGCACTACTCTCCCTTACGTATGTACGTTTGTATACATAATTATTTTCCATTCCGGCCGTAATGAAATCTGATAACATTTAGACGTTATGATCGTTACAAGGGTTTTGAGTTTGCCCATGTACAAGCGAGTGATCCGAAAACGATATTTATGGAGACCATTTAGTGGCCAACCCACACAAAACCTGAAAATTTAATCAAAAATAGACTTCAACGGTGTAACGGTTAGTTTTGCCCTTCACACACATGAAACCGAAATTGTTTTCGATATTATATACGTAAAATGCTAGTAGAACTTTGAATTTCAGAGAATTTTTATTTCTTCTTCTTATCCCACCCACACTATGGAAATGATCACTATGCTTCTATCATTGGTACACCAGAAAACAATACCTAATGAGGGTGTCCCTAAAGTCCCCCGCTCCCCTCCCTTAATTTTCCACCACATTTTTTTTTTTTTTTTTTTTGCCTAATTCTAAGTTATAAAAAAGAAGAAAAAACATAAACAAATCTGTTGCTGGACTACCCAAACAGGGTGGTGGTAGGGTTGGTTACTTAATTTTTATCCCCATTTTCGCCAAGTGACACCTCATTTTGAAGAATTTTTGTGTGCTAAACACGATGGTGAAGCCACTACCTTATTCCATTCTCGGATTGAAGCTGACGAACTGTGAAGAAGCGCGATTTTTTCTAACAAAACCTACCAGCTCCAATCCGAAAAACGCTGCAAATTATTTCACAAAGGTTTATTATTTTTTCAATTGAGTATGATCATAGTTTTAGTTGGCTAGCGTACGTCATAAGGCCCGTCCAGACTCCTCGGCGTATCCTATTTCGAGTTGCCACAACCTATACTTCTATAATTATATACGCATGTTTATATTTATCGATTTGAGCTCCAATCTATTCAAATAGTTATTGCCTTAATAATATCATTATCTAAGCACGTACGAAAACTCGAGAGGATATGTTATTAAATATGCGTAGGAAAAGCTTTGGTATTAACACACAAATCGTCGTTTAAGTTGCAACATAGCATATCTCAAAAAATGGGATATTGAGATATCGTTGAGGAAACTCCTGAGATGTGTGGTGTTCCCGCCAGTTTTTAGATGTGCGATGTTGTCAAAGACCTCGATTGCCGCGCAGCCACGTGTCAGCTGGATGAACTGTTGCTATCAACATTTCGGGCGCGGAAATACGAATCCAACGGTATGCATAACTCAATATCCCATTTTTTGAGATATGCTATGTTGCAACTTAAACGACGAAATATGACCTTGAAAAAAACAAATATTCATGCCTCGAAGGAACGCCGGCGCCGTACCCACCACAAGGTGCCGCGGCGCCGGCGCTTCCTCTCACTCCACCGCCCGCTCACCCCCCCTCACCACCCACCGTGACCCCCTGCCAAGCGTGCCAGGCGTGCGCGCGTAGAAAAACACACTTTTTCGCCCGTTTTTGGCCCATAGCATCTATGCGAGTAAAGCGATCGGGATGGTTAAACGTTAGGACCAACTAGACCCCAAATGGAGTCTATGTGCGAAAGAACGGGTTTTTTAAGTCAATTCTTAGGCCTTTTATGGCCCGGACGGCGGACGGCGAACGGCGGACGGCGGACGGACATTGGTTTATTATTTCCAATAATAAGCCTATGTGATCGTGTAGCAAAAAATTTTTATAACCCCCCCTCAAACTTTGTCACTTTACGTTTCAAGGTGCGTAGAATCCAAATTTGAAATGTCCGTCCGCCGTTCGCCGTCCGCCGTTCGCCGTCCGCCGTCCGCCGTTCGCCGTCCGCCGTCCGCCGTCCGCCGTCCGGGCCATAAAAGGCCTAAGAATTGACTTAAAAAACCCGTTCTTTCGCACACAGACTCCATTTGGGGTCTAGTTGGTCCTAACGTTTAATCATCCCGATCGCTTTACTCGCATAGATGCTATGGGCCAAAAACGGGCAAAAAAGTGTATTTTTCGACGCGCGCACGCCTGGCACGCTTGGCAGGGGGTCACGGTGGGTGGAGAGGGGGGTGAGCGGGGGGATGGAGTGAGAGGAGGCGCCGGCGCCGCGGCTTGTGGTGGGTACGGCGCCGGCGTTCTATTCGAGGCATGAATATGTTTCTTTCAAGGTAATTTTTGTGTGTTAATACCAAAGCTTTTCCTACGCATATTTAATAACATAGCCTCTCGACTTTTCGTACGTACTTAGATAATGATATTATTAAGGCAATAACTATTTGAATAGATAGGAGCTCAAATCGAGAAATGTAAACATGCATATGTAATTATAGAAGTATAGGTTGTGGCAACTCGAAGTAGGACACGCCGAGAAGTCTGGACGGGCCTTATAACGTACGCTAGCCAACCAAAACTACGATCATACTCAATTGAAAAAATAATAAACCTTTGTGAAATAATTTGCAGCGTTTTCAAATTTGGATTCTACGCACCTTGAAACGTAAAGTGACAAAGTTTGAGGGGGGGTTATAAAAAAGTTTTTGCTACACGATCACATAGGCTTATTATTGGAAATAATAAACCAAAAAGCGTCACGGTCATCAATTTCAATTGGGCGTCCCTCCGATAATATGCAATGCATTGCTAATATTACCTAGCTTCAGAGGGACGTCCTATTGGAATAGATTTGAGACAAATAGGCTGGACTCCAATCGTTGAATTCTCTTTAAGGACGTCCTTCTGAAGCTAGGTAATATTAGCAAGGCATTGCATATTATAGGAGGGACGCCCTATTGAAATTGATTACCGTGACGCATTTTTATGGGTTGTATTTGTGTAATCGCCGACAGACGAATACGATTACACGAATACAAAGGTTTTCTAGTGCTGAATTTTGATTTCATCGTCGTTGAAATATTTGTCTGTAATTTTATAATAAAAAGCGAAGAAATTGGTGTATTTTTTATTTCCAAAAGGATTGAGTTCTACTATAAATTAAGAAAAATTGTAAAATTTCAACATTCTGTAAAATTGAAGGATTTTTTTTTTTTCTGTGTTCCAAAAGCCCATTGGGCAAAACGATCAGAAACGGATCAACTTTTTTAGACGTGGAACCGTCAGAAATAAATAGGTCAGGATCGGCGAACCCAACACTGTAGCCTCCCCTTGTTGGCTAATGCGAGGTCAGTCTCATTTATGGCCCGACAGAAAAAATTATGCAAATTATTACACAAAGGTTTATTATTTCTGTATTGTATAGCCTTTCAATTTTCAATGTAAGACGTTTATTAAGACGCATTTATGAAGACGTTTTTAATATCAATTTTTGATGATCTATCTTCACGAATAGAAAATGCTCGGCTCAACTCACCAAAATGGTTGTGGTATCGTGGAATTTGTTATCAAAAGTTCATTACTTCTAAAACTCACCATAATGATATCTAATAAAATTGTCTAAGTGAATCAATTATTGTTGAAATGAAGCATTTAAAATGAGGATAGAAGCAAACGCGGTTTTTCAATAAAATGGTCATTTTAAAGCTGGAAGGGGGTGAGTTGAGAAATTTCTATTTAGCCTATCTTTCTTGCTGGTGTTCAAAAAGTACGTTGTAAAAAAGAGCATCAAAATTGGTTCATAATTGTGGTCACGCATAAAGGACAAAGAAACTGACATAATTTGATTTTTATAGATATAGATATAAGATTGAAAAGGGGAGATCTATGTAGTGATTAGGTAATCAAAGGAACTCAAGTATTAGGTGTAATATAAAAATGGAGATACCACTCTCCGTAACGAGAAAAGAGAGTGGAAAGAATCTCCTGCATTCGCTCTCAGAAGGCCGAGCGGCAGGAGGAGCAAAACATTCGTCGCTCCACCTTTCGCAAAACAGATCTTTGAGCGCTGTTACAAGGTCATGCTCCACAATTGGAAGCACACGCATATGTATTCTTGTACACACACACACACACACACAGACACACACACACACACATATATATATATATTCCACTAAGCATCACGCATCGATACACCGATCATTTTCCCGCCCATCGGGCGGGTAACCCGGCTAGTATAATATATTATGTCTAATAAATGGACTTGAAAGGTGTACCTTTTCCCAAAATGCTGAGCTACTAAACTTCCAAAATTTTCAAATACAATATCAAATCCAGCTCATCAATTAGTGTTAGGTATTCCCAATATTGTTTTCTTGAAGTAGATAAAAAACTTAAAAAAACCAACTTTAGACATTTTTTTTTTTTTTTTTTTTTTTTTTTTTTTTTTTTCAAGGGATGTCGAATTTTGCTAAAATAACTTTAAATAAATCCGTATTGGAGTTCCTAAGCCCTCTTCTCGGGAGGGGTCCGGGGACGAGCGCTTTCGGTGTAAAGACGTCATCAGTACTTATTTGACGGGCTGATGATGATGATGTCTTTACTCGACTTGCTAGTGAGGAAACACTCCTCTGAAAGGTATGTAAATTTATTTATTTAATTACCATCCATACAAGGAAAATTGCGCAATTTATATAGGAAATCCTTGAAACCTCAACAATAGTATCAAAAATAATTGGTCAATCCATAGAGTGTGGGAGCCACAAAGTGAGGCGTTATTTTACGTTCGTGTCACTGACACATACGCTCCCACCTATAGCAACAGCATCACTATTGAAAGCCGCTGTGGAAGAAAAGAAAAGGAAGGTACATTGATGCCTATGAGCGGAGACATGCATCTTTCACGCCTCTGGTATGCTCTGTAGATGCACATTTGGCTCCCCAGTTTCGCAGTTTTATCGAGGTCTTGTCTGAACGCCTAAATGACAAATGCGGGGAAGGCCTCAAAGTCTGGTCCGCGGGTGGGTCCGAGTAAGGGGTGCATTTGCCATCCTTAGGGCAGCAATTATGTGTACCCGGGGCCTGGGGATCGAGAATGAAATGGAGATCCTGCGAAGGCCTACTTGGCCAACAAGATGGAGCAGGAGCTTGGTTGGGAACAGCCAGATGGTAGGAATTCAGATTGAAAAAATCAAGAGCGGAATGGTGGAAAATTCAAATATGAAAACAAAGAAATAACCCAAAAAGTCCAGTCATGCAGCATGACCCCATGAGCGAATTTTTGAAGAAATCTTCGACATTTCAGTCGCTATTGATCGAGTAGAGAAATTTTAGTTTATGATTTTGATAGAAAAACATGGAATCAAATTATTAAAAATAATTAGGAGGTACTCATACTTTATTATTATTAAACTAATCTTGTAGATTTAAAGACAAATGTAGGTAAATATTCATAGATTTCGATGTCCAATGTGGTCAGTATTGAAGGCAGTTGAAATCTTAACAGTATCCTGTCATAACATCATCAAATCTTGACATAAAATAAAAAACATACCGACGTCATATGAAAGAAACGTATTTCCACAGCCAATCGATGATGAGGCTTTATATTACGAGTGATATAAAGTCAGTTGCATTCGAATCTAGTATCCTACAGCAAGAAATTGACAAACTGTAGTCTCTGTGCATCTATTGACAGCCTAAATTATGGGGAAGTGTCACTTGGCTTTTCCGTAGCAACAAGAAAGAAATTGAAAATATTTAACACTAGCATTAAATCCCAATTATTGTCGATTTATCAACGATTCGATTAGGTAAATTCTTGAATTTTAACTGCTTCATGTTATTTCTTCACTCTACTATTTGATAATTACATCCAATATCGAACATATTGGTTATTGAGGTACATACTATCCCATTAGGCTATAGTATCATGTAAGGTAGCAGTAGGTAATTAGAAGTTTTAGTACAATGTTGTATCGATTCACTCACCTAATCAACGAAGTGCAGGGAACACTAAGTGGAGTTGTTTTGTTTTGTTTTTTGAATTGCTTGGTCTTGTAATGAACTATGAAGGAGATGTGCGGTTTCTACTAGGATCGATGGGAAGAACATACGGGAGCTACGTTTGAGTAGGTATGTATTCTTCAATTTCAATATTCAGAGTGACCTGGAACTACTTTAGGAAACGGAATCGAAAGTTGCATGTAGGTAAATCTACATGGCAACTTTCCATTCCACGTTATGGTTCATGATGTAAACAGATCCAATAACTCAATCTTCAAGAATGAAGGTTTCCATAGATATGTTGTGTGATGAATTTTGATATTAAACACGATTTTCCACCATAATGACAATCCGGTTACTTCTTGAACCATGGACGTATTGCTATGGGGGTCGTTTCCTGGTTTGTATACCGGTGGATCACCTGCCTACTTTGAGTTGAAAGAACTCAAAGCCTACCTTTGCTCATTGAGTCCCCTCTACTGAACTTTTCTCCTAAAGAAAGTTGGCTGGAAGTTATTTGTTTCAAGTTCAGGTAATATTAACGATAGTTGAGTATGTTTGAGTTTGGTTAATGCAACGCTAATTCAAGGATTTTTGAATCCAGCAGATAATCATCAATAGCAGAGGCGTAGTCATATGACCGGTTTTTTAAAAATCTGAAAAATTATAAAATAACAAGTATTTGATTAAAACAGGATATTGTAAACGTTCATACGATGATGTGGCTTCGAATGAAATAATAAAACATTTTAGCACAATGTTAGGTCGTACACTCAAGCAGTAAAATTCAACTAACAGTTCTCCATTGGGAATGCGCAGAAACGAATAAAGAAGTAAGAACCGTACAATTTCAATACAGTAGAACCTCGGTTAACCGAAATAAAGGGGGGAGAGCCATTCCGGATACCCGATTTTTCGGTTAAACTGTTATGTGCTAAAAATACCCTATTAACATGGTGTGTAGGGAAAATGAATTAACAAACAATATCTATATAATACAGTGTTTTATTTCATCTACAAAAAATGTTATAATGGGTTATAAAATTCTGTAAACTGAACAACTGAAGTTACTACAGCATTGTACATTACATTTTACAGAAATAAGTGATTTTTGTTTGCTTTTTCATCACGTAGGCACTGTTTATGGAGAAAGAGGCTCGACCGGCGCGTGTTTACATATTACGTACTTATAATTTATTTACGGAACCGTTTCGGTTGACCCGGGTTTCGGTTAACCCGAGTTCGGTTAACCGAGGTTCTACTGTAAATATGTTCCCTCAGATTGGGGTTCGTAGATTTAGTTTAGTTAGTTCAGTTAGTCGTAGATTTAGATTAGTTCAAACGGCATCAATCTCTGTTCTTGAATAATCTTTAAAAAGTGTCGTCGCATCGTCAAAGTTAAAAATTTCTTTTGGCCTGGTTGTTTATCGAGCTTATACTTCAAATCGGAGGGGTTAAATCCCAATGCAAGTGACACAGCATTGGCAGCAGAAAACACACCACACGCGTCGTTGTCTGGTTGTTGCTGACATTTTTCGAAAACTATGTCGCTGTCTCTGAGATTTGGATATCTTCTATTAATAAGTACCTTCTCCTCATCTGGCAAATACTTTGACAACGAATCATATATTCTTAATTTTTCCCCATCATAGTACATGCAATGAAAATGATTTATGGTGGCAAGCCCCCCCAAGATTAGAATTTCACGATTAGTTGTAGTGGGTTCTACTAGCTCTGGACATTGTAACATAACACATTCAAGGGTATCAAAAGTTGTTGTATTTTTTATAATTTTCAATATTTCGTCGATAGCTCTATCATTAATCCAAGAATCATTCGGTAAAACATTCTCTTCGATTTCTTTCATTATTGATTCCCTTGACAATCGATATTGTTCAGCACGATCTAAAATTATTTGTGAATCATGAATTGAAATTACTTCTTCTGCCAAAGGTTCTTCAATTCTTCTATCACTCTCGGAATTATTGGGAAAATGTAATTTATCTCTCACGTTTGAGGTTTCTATGGTACCATCATATTTATTCTCAGGGATATCTAACGATGTTATGCTCTTGCTGCTTGCTGCCTCACATTGTTTCCTAATGACATCCTCTTGCATACTATTCAAGTTATAGTCAAGATTTGTTTGGGGATGATCAATTATTCCTAAGCTTGTTATGCATATAATTGGTTTGTGATAGGAGAAATAACTCTCATAATAACAAGCTAATATATTTGAGTTATTACTAAAACATAGGTCGATTTGGGTGAGCAAGTTGGTTGATGGTTGATCAGGCAACAAATTTCGTAAACCCTCCGATTTGAAGAATTCATTGAGTTTGAGTTTATTTCCTTCATTCAGGAAGTCATTATTAAAATCTCCTAGGATTAAAATTGTGTCTCCAGTGGTTTTTACAATTGATGAAAGGGCTTCTTGTAATTTAGGTATCAAAATCAACATTGGGGTTGATGGTGGTTTGTAAACTCCACAAATAAAAGTGTTCCGTACTTTAATAAAAGCTATATTACATGCAAGCCCTTTATTTTCTTCGTTAAAATCATATAGTAATTCGACTTGACCAGCTAGTTCATTTTTGGTGTATATCATCAAGCCATATGCATGTGATTGGGATCGGTTAACGTCAGATCGATAAACAACAGTATAACCAGGGAGGTCCATGGTTTCATGGATGTGGAGCCATGTTTCTACTAATATAATTACTTTAGCCGCATTAAAGCAATTGTCATGTTTAATGTCTAAAAAATGTTTTCTAAGTGAATTTACGTTGTGGAAGATGATTGAAAACATTCCAGGATAATCTTGCAAGAAGTTTAATTTAAAATTTACCGGTTTTTCATTTAGTCTTTTTTCAATTTCTGTAACGACTACGTTATTTTTATCGAGTGGTCCGGGATTTTTGAAAGTTCCTAGAATAGTTAATCCGATCAAGCTAGTTGAACGGCTGAAGGCTACGTACATTTCGGTTCTGCGCATTCCTTTCCTCAACGTGACAACTACAGAATCGTAGGTGCCTCCTTGGCTTTTGTAAATGGTTATGGCTTCCGCTGGAACAACGGGGAATTGCCTTCTCATAACCATGATCGGAGAATTTTGCCGCGGTCGAATGTTTCGAGAAACCAATTCCAAAGGGGTAAACATGTGATCTATGCCTAACCGCTTAGCTGCTCTTCTTGAACCTCTCCGTGTTTCGCGACCTACTTTTTCATCATCAAAAAGCAACCATAAACGGACGACTTGGTTGTTCTCTGAAGTTTCCACAAATTTTAAGATTCCAACAGCTCCATTTACAAGGCCATCTGAGGTTTTCACATTTATAGTGACCATGTACCTGATACCAACACATAGTTTTATATGGGATGGAAGCCCATAAGTGTTGGACGTTTTCATGGATTTTTTCATATAATCGAGGGTTGATGTTCGTTGAGCGTCTGAAACTTTTCCAATGACACGATCGATAGCATCAAACCCTCTTATCTCACCTTTTTTCTTGCTACTAAAAACTGATTTATTATAAGTATCAACTTCTTCATTCGTTCTGAAGAGTCTGAGTGACTTGGAATTGGGAATAGCATTTTTTACAACACGGCTTTCAAACATTTGAACTTCAGCCGACGTTAAACAACCCATGGCCAAATTATTGAGAGCGGTAGCGAAAGGAGCATCACCTTTTTGCCTCATAATTTCCGTTAGCTTGTAAAAGCTGAACATCTCCCAAAGAGGATTCCCCATAAGGTGACTGTAAGGATTAGCAGTGTTATTAGAGAAAATGTATCCATCACCTACAGGGGCCAGTTGATTAAAATCACCAAATAAAATTACGGATATTCCAGCAAATGGAACGCTGGTTCTAAAAATTTGTTTCAAACGAGCATCAACTCTTGCAAACATTTTTGTGCCAATCATGCTCACCTCATCCATTATAATTAACTTGACGTCCTTCAGTTTACTAAATAAAGTATTTGATACGCTGGAACTCAATGGAGGCATGTCATAGCTTGCTTGATTCAATGGTAAAGCAAAGATTGAGTGCAGTGTAACTCCTCTTATGTTGAATGCTGCTTTTCCAGTGGGTGCGCACAATAAAACTCGGAGAGCCTCCAACTCCACACCTGCTGTTGAGTTGAAAAATCGGACTATAGATTGTTCAAGGGCCTCAATCAGTCTTGATTTCCCAACCCCCGCACTGCCCAATACGCATTCGTAAATAGGACCGGCCTGTGTTTTCAAAGTATGCAAGACATGGTAGTGATACCGCTGTTGTTTGTCATTCAAAGATCTGACCACCTCAAGGTAACGTTCTTCAGGGAGCACATGGGGAACAGGAACGTATTCGTCTTCACTTTTCTCGTTTCCCAATCCACATCCCACGTCGTAGAATATGTCTCCCTCGTCAGTTCTATCTCTTATCACTTCGTATCGGTGTTCAAGGTCTGCAGAGATATCGACAACCTCTTCGACTTCTTGGTTCAACATTTCATTTTCATTATGTTCTTTGATGGCTTCATCGATGAAATCATCAGTTCCTTGTTCATTTAAGGAGTTAAAAATGTATAGATTCCGATTTTTTAAAATCACTTCCTTATTCTTGCTGAATTTGTCCTTGGCGTCGACAGAAATCAGTTCACTTTCTTCGTTAACCCATGGCAAGAACAGCATCAACTGTTCGCGGTAAAAATCGTTTTCATGTGTTTCTATATT
Organism: Adelphocoris suturalis; assembly: GCA_030762985.1. Lineage (NCBI taxonomy): Eukaryota > Metazoa > Arthropoda > Insecta > Hemiptera > Miridae > Adelphocoris > Adelphocoris suturalis. The sequence goes on along the minus strand of CM061048.1, from coordinate 16,139,269 downwards.
AAAACGAACAAATCGGATGATTTTGGACTTTTTTCTCTTAGAAATAAAACCATCTCCATTCTTCAACTTGAAAACATTTGAGGACTCCACGTTGTTATCATCGTGATCTGAATCTATGTCTGAACGGTCGTTTGTTCGTTTTGAGGAACTTCTATTTTTTGTGTAATTGTACCATGCAACAAAATCTGCGAGACATAAATCTTTCAAAGCATCAGGACGATTTATATAGTGATCAATGTTGGATTTGGCAAATACATCCGTTGAATCACTAGGAAGCTTCTGGAGTTCTGATTTGGATAAAAGAACGCAAACCCTCCTTTCCGGAGGACCCGTATTAATGAATTCTACAGTTCTTGTGCACTGTGAAAGTGGTAACGGTAGAATATAGTAGACCGCTTCTTGAGACGAAAATTCGCTTGAATCTAAAAATTTGTTCGCCATAAATTTCAATTTTTCTCTAATTGAAAGATCTCCTCTTGCAACCTCCTCATTTGCTTCGCGAAGGACTTTTGAGATCCCACGTTTTGTTTTGTTTATATAATTGAGTACGTAAACAGCAACAGAGTACGTGTCAGTGATGAATTGTATATCCATGTTCGCTCGATGAAGGTTAAGAATATCAAGATTATACGCATTCATTTTGACGTCGCAAGGGAGTCGTTTGAGAAAAACAGTCGGACGCTTAAGTGAATTTCGTATTGCTGCAATGTATTCCTCTTGGGAAATATCCAAATGTTTGAGAAAACTATCAAAATTGTTATCTTCGATTGGCAATTTTTTACTAAGATCTTTATAAATGCCATCCAAATATTCTTTAATTTCACTGATGGTTTGATTCATTTTTTTCTTTTGCTCGCAACTTACTTCCTCTTTGCCGAATGGCATTAAAATTTTAGTTTCAGGCATGGGATAAAATGGTATTCCGAAGCGGCAAAAACTTTTTTTTGTTTTTGGATTTTTTTTCTTGCAAGTGAATGTATGTTTATGGATCTGGAAAGCTGACATTTCATCGCTTAATTGGTCCGATGAACATGAGATGAACTTGTCGATGAATTTCTCGCACGTTTTAACGCTATTTTCATTGTCTTTTTCAAGAGTGGGAGCATTTCGAAGCCAAAGAAGTGAATGAATGTGTGGGGAGCCTCTTTGTTGGAACTCAACTCGGTAGTAATAGTCTACTACTTCATGCTCATAAAATATCCCGTGTTTCTTTGTGGTAAACAGCTTTATCATTTCCTTAATTCTAAAATTGAAGTATCGGGCACATGTTACAGGGTCAGAACTTATCAAACGAACTTTTTCCCGATAGTTCAGTGCTACTGACGCTTCCTCGGTAATGTCCTCATTATCGACAATTTTTTTTAAAAGCACTAGGAGCTCAGGCCACTGGGTCTCAGCAGGAGAAAGGGTAACAAATAATGTTGGGGATCCCAACTGACGGATCATGGAAAAAATTTCTGACTGTTTTTGCCCCCAAAACGCTGGTGAACCTCTATCCGGAAGGAAAAGTCGGTACCCACTATCATGGATGTGGAATGACTTGATAAGTTCCTCTGAGAGACAAAAACCCGCAGTAGGACTTTGTTGTTTTCCTTTCAGTTTTTTCAGGCAAAGCAGTATACTGGAACTGATTTTCATACCCCTCAATTTCGTAGCACAATAAAATAACTTGCTTGGTTCCGAGGCACATCTTCTATCGTATCGCAATAATTCTGAATTGATGAATTTTTGATAACTTATATGATCTGGCTTTGGTCGCAAGTGACCCCCGTAAATTCGAATAAAACTCAATGCTTCCGCATGAATATCTAAAAACAATGGCAAGGGGCTGAATCCTTCCCCTGGGGTAAAAACCAATGCGTCTGGATTATGGTTTGACATCAACAGTGTAGATTCAATAGGCACGTTGACTGGCTCAGGATCGTCTTCTTCGAAGTCAGAGTCATGGACTAGATCGCTTGTGTCACTGTTCTCACAGCGGAATCCACTCTCAGTTTCCTCAAATTTGTCCCAATTAAATAATATTGGTATCCTCTGAGGATCTATGGAGACATCAGCCTCTTTGAACGCTGGACAATTGTTCAAATCTTTCAAGGCTTCTGCTATTGCGTGAGGTCTAATCGTTTCCTTTTGTACGACTGATTTGAACGACTTCTTTTTCTTGAGAGCAATGGGAATCACAGCAGTTTCATTGAACGTACGCGGAAGAATTTTAATGTTATCCATAACATCACAAGGTACATTCACCACTCGTCCCTGAATTGAAAACTGCTGATCTATATGAGACAAACGTATTTGCATAAAAGGAATTCTGGGACTTACGAAACGTTCTTCAAGCGAAGTCAAGCTACTCACTGAATTCGGTACCACGGGGAAACGTAAATTATCATAAGCTGCTAATGATAACGGTGGAACTCTCATTTTTTTAAGGTAACCATTGCAGGTGCCACACACTCCATCAACTCCAAAACCATCAGTCACATCAGGTTTACAGAGATTATTAATAAAATTTGTTGAATGGGATTCAATTGGCTTACTATTACTTTTGAAAAACTTGATTGAATGTTTAAAAAACAACCGTCCACAACATGAGCACGTGTAATTAGGGCCGGTCTTAACAATACTCTCATAGTTTGTTAGTAGTTTTGAACGTAAACTACTGATTCTTTTGGTATTGCATTGTCTAACTCTTTTTAAAACATTGCGTCTTCGTTCCTTTCTAATTAAAATTTGTTTCTTTGAAGAGCTTAGGCGTGAATTAGTTCTAATACGATGATCAACAATAGTTTGTGTACGTTTTTTATAACGTCTCCTTTGGGCTTGTGAATTCATCTTGGCGTGTTTAATGCGTTTTTTGGGATTGGTTAATCGTCTTTTTTGAACCGTTTTATTAATTTCTCTATGTTTTTCAAGTTGCTCGGGGTCGGCCAACCTTTTTTTTTGAACCGTTTTATTAATTTCTCTATGTTTTTCAAGTTGCTCGGGGTCGGCCAACCTTTTTTTTTGAACCGTTTTATTAATTTCTCTATGTTTTTCAAGTTGCTCGGGGTCGGCCAACCGTTTTTTTTTGAACCGTTTTAATAATTTCTCTATGTTTTTCAAGTTGCTCAGGGTCGGCCAACCTTTTTTTCTGAACCATTTTATTAATTTCTCTATGTTTTTCAAGTTGCTCGGGGTCGGCCAACCTTTTTTTTTGAACCGTTTTAATAATTTCTCTATGTTTTTCAAGTTGCTCAGGGTCGGCCAACCTTTTTTTTTGAACCGTTTTAATAATTTCTCTATGTTTTTCAAGTTGCTCAGGGTCGGCCAACCTTTTTTTCTGAACCGTTTTATTAATTTCTCTATGTTTTTCAAGTTGCTCAGGGTCGGCCAACCTTTTTTTCTGAACCGTTTTATTAATTTCTCTATGTTTTTCAAGTTGCTCAGGGTCGGCCAACCTTTTTTTCTGAACCGTTTTATTAATTTCTCTATGTTTTTCAAGTTGCTCGGGGTCGGCCAACCTTTTTTTTTGAACCGTTTTATTAATTTCTCTATGTTTTTCAAGTTGCTCAGGGTCGGCCAACCTTTTTTTCTGAACCGTTTTATTAATTTCTCTATGTTTATCAAGTTGCTCGGGGTCGGCCAACCTTTTTTTTTGAACCGATCTATTAATTTCTTTATGTTTTTCAAGTTGCTCAGGGTCGGCCAACCTTTTTTTCTGAACCGTTTTATTAATTTCTCTATGTTTATCAAGTTGCTCGGGGTCGGTCAACCTTTTTAATTGAACCGTTCTATTAATTTCTTTATGTTTTTCAAGTTGCTCAGGGTCGGCTAATCGTTTTTTCTGAACCGTTCTATTAATTTCTCTATGTTTTTCAAGTTTTTCAGGGTTCGCCAATCTTTTTTTTTGGGATAAGCTGTTGATTAGCCTGATATCAATACGTACCTCTTCATTCCGTCTCCGAATATTTTGGGATCTTGCATTGAGCTGTCGTATTTTATTTAGTTCTGACTCACTTTTGACAGAACAATCTTTTCTGGCACGGTCATGTGCCTTAACCATGGCAGCGCTCTTTTTTCTTAGACGAGGCATAATCTGCAATATTGATATTTATCTATGTATAGGAAGGCACCTCAATTGAAGTATTATAAGTTTTACTCGATAAGAGAAATTTTACTTGGTTAGGTATCAGATAGGTTGGTAGGTCCCCTTAATTAGTTCTGGAACATGATTTCTACTAAATATATATTGAATCGTTTAGAGGTTTACCTCCAGTTACAGTAGAAGTGTGCAACCCCCCCCCCCCCCCCCCCCCCTGAGATAATACACTATGGGATAAATAATTCGCATTAGAATATGCTTACCAGCAGTTGTCTTCCAATATTCTTTATCCAAATTTGAGAGAGCCGTTGAAAAAGAAATCTACTAGGTATATGAAAAAAAAAAAAAAAGAAAAAAGAGAGATAGATCGTGAGAAATAGAAAATAGTCAATCAGAATTCGGAAATAGAACTTGAAAGCAGGACTAGTGAAAAAGAAATTTCCAACACTACTTGAACTCTTCAGACACAAAAATGAATTTTTTGAACCTAAATTGAACGAAAATGTGCAATTTAAACTAATACAAGACGAGGATCGAATAGGAATACAGAAAGCAGCAGTTTGAAGTCGGAACTTTACGAATACACGAGAAAATCGCAACTCAACGTGAACTAAATCAATTTCGTAAAACCTGAAACTGAATACCTACGATTGTAAATAAATTAAACAAGAATTAGGTATAAAATAATAGTACAAAACTATAAATTTAGAAATAATAGTTATAATACAAATCAAGGAAAAAAGTGAAATTGGAAACGATTAACACGTAGTTGCCAAATCGGGAGAAGAAATGTAGAAAGCCGAAGTTTGGTGCCCAAATGTTAAAAGTAAACCAGGAATTCGCAACTCAATGTGAACTGAAACAACTTCGCAGAAACTGAAACTGAATAAGAATGTAAATAGATTGAACGAAAAACTATAAACTAATAGTAAACACTATAACTTTACGAATAATAGTTGCAATACAAATCAAGGAAAAAAGTGAAATTGGAAACGATTAACACGTAGTTGCCAAATCGGGAGAAAGTAAAGTTTCACTCCAGCGAAAACTCAAACGATTTCCCTCAACTTGATTAACGAAGAACTAATAACAAAAAACTAGAACTTTTCAATATCTGAACACCATCACTATCAACAAGGAGAAAACGATAAGTTTATAAGCGAGAGAAATCCGTCAAACTGATCAAAAACGAAATTGAATTGTTTAAACGTAAAACGAACGAAAACTATTAGGTATAATACGATAAACAGATAGAAATGCAGAAAGCCGAAGTTTGGTGCCCAAATGTGAAAAGTAAACCAGGAATTCGCAACTCAATGTGAACTGAAGCAACTTCGCAGAAACTGAAACTGAATAAGAATGTAAATAGATTGAACGAAAAACTATAAACTAATAGTAAACACTATAACTTTACGAATAATAGTTGTAATACAAATCAAGGAAAAAGTGAATTCGGGGAAGGTTAACGTGTGAAGTAGCAAAATCGGGAAAAAAGTTATGTTTCCACTCCAGCGAAAACTCAAACAACTTCTCTTAACTTGATTAACGAAGAACTAATCACAAAAACACGAACTTTTCTATATCTGACACACAATAAACAAGGTGAAAACGATAACTTTATAGGCGAGTGAACCACCGTCGAATTCTCAAGGACGTGTGATTAGGCAGTCGATGCGGGGCAAAAATAACGCTTGTCTTGCATAGCGAAGGTATTGAAACGATGGGTGGATAGATTGATAGGTACCTACTAGAGATATCACCCGGTTGGTGAATCCGTTACCGAATACCAATATGATGTACTGATGGTACTTCCGATAGTTTTCCTCGCACACGATTTATTTCTCAATTAAATAGGATAAGTAAGAGTGATATTACAACATAATAAAAATACAAACTTCAGTTCTAGCCACTAATCGCGTTGGTACCCTTCCCATCGCCTTTCATACTTGAGATTTTGTAGTATTTACTAGGTAGTTTGTTAATCCATGTTGCCATAAGTATTGTATTCATGATATTTTTCATTTCGAACGCCACCTAATTGAATTGTGGGTTACCAATAATTTTACATCACAATACCAATAGGTACCCCTGAAGAATGTGATTTTTGTAATAAGTAGGTACCTACTAACAAAGCTTTTTACGGTATATTATTCCCTATTGGAATAATACACCTTTGTAATCGTATAGAAAAAAATTTGATTTGCCCCTAGGGTCTAGTTGGTCCTAACATCTCGGCAGCCAAATCCCCCCACCTCCTGGGGGGGGGGGGGGGTAAAAATAGGTAAGAAAATAATGGTTTTTTGGAGCTGGTCGACTGGGATGTAGTTGACCATTGATTATGAACGCTGATTCGATTTAAATGGGTCTCATATAAGTCGGTGAGCTCCTAGGGGGTGGGGGTGAAGCTAAAAATAGGTATGAAAATAATATTTTTTCGGAACTGGTCGAGTATGGTGTCGTTTTCCATGTAATTCCGTACTCTGATTCGATTTAAATGGGTGCCATATCAGCACAAGTGAGAAAATCCATTGTTACAGCTTTAAATGTAGGGATTGTTTGTGTGTGTGTGTGTGAAATAATTGTATAGTTCTATATCTACTTCCACTTCAATCTACTTCTACTTCTATCTACCTATCTACTACTTCTATAAAGGAAGGTTTCTGTCTGTCTGTGTGGCATGCCCTATACGCGTCTAAACGGCTGAACGGATTTTCACGATTCCTTTTCCCAAATAATCAGTACACTTGAGTGCACATTTTAGGCTAAATCAAAATTCCGTGCGCATGCGCGAAGGGCAAGTTTTTTTTTTGACCGATGACCCCCAATTTTTATTCCGGAATCGGATTCTGCGTTCAATTTTGCGTCCAGAACACCCGCCACTTTTGATCTGCTCATGCGCAAACGTGCGCTACGTTGAATTTGGCCAAGCAGAGCGAGGCTTAGGAATTTACGTTACTGACGGCCGAGCGGAGCGAGGCCTTGGGTCTGCGTGCTAGTACGTACATAAATAGAACTTCTTCATAATTTCATGGCTGATATTTTCTAAGCCACAGTCAGTATTAAAGCTACATCAAGTCCTAAAACAGTTGAGCGTAAAACATTAAAGAGAGCGACCGAGAGAATCGGAGGACGGAATATTTCACAGAGTAAACTCATCAGTTGTGATTACTTTTTTTTTTAAATTTTTTTTTTTAACAAGCACCTACTACCTACGTTTTAAACAGCATGGTTCTAGGATTGGTTATACAGGGATACTTCCATAAGAGTAGTTCAATCTGAATTTGGACAATGTTTCATGCAAATATTACCGATTTTTACAACTAGCGAACGGCATTATTTCGATTTTTGACTGATTTTTCAACTTTGAAATTTTTGAAAACTTGATACATATTCTTATAGGAAATTTTACGCTGATTCCGAATATACCACATGTTAGTATGCTGAAAAAATTATTTCGCACAACAAATCGCAAAAAACAGGCTATTTTGAAATTTTTGACTACATTTTTGAAAATTTCAACCCGAAGATGTAATCCGATCATGCTGGCCAACGAACTTGAACTTTCGTTTTGTGTCCTTAACATTTTAAAATTTGTTTGAAGTTTCTAGCACAATTCTACGGACAGTTATCGTCTGGAATGACACATACATACATACATACATACATACATACATACATATATACATATATACATATATACATACATACATACATAAAAAAATGCGTTAAACTTCAGAATATGATTCAGAATAGCCTGAAACGGATTTCTGCATAAAAATTTTTCAAAAATTCACATTCTACAAATTTTGAGGCGAGAGCAATAGCTTAATTTTCTTCAAAAATTCGCTAAAAATAATTCAGTAGCATGTGAGTTGAACGATATAGGCCCTAATAATATTCTGAAATAAAATACACTGCCAAGGTCATGACACAAAACCTTTCTCGTGGCTTCAACGTGACTTCAACAAGAAAATTACGTTCACGCATGTGCTGAGCGTAATGCTGATTGATTTCGTAACAATGCAACTGATAGGAGGCCGTCTACACCCTAGCCCGCACATTCCCTAAAAATGTCATCCAGATCGGATGAAAACTGTGGCAAATAAGCTTGTTACAAGGATTTACGGACAAACGACAGACAGACAGACAGACATGTACACACATGTACACACACACACGCGCAGACAAACACGGAACCAAAGTTGTTCAGAATGGTCTAAAACGTAAAACGCGAGTGGAAATTTTGATTTTGGAGACCAACAATTTTTTTTCTCCCGAAAGTGAAAACAACGCTTCCGCTTCCTTTAGGTAGACTCGGAAGCAATAAATACTTCATTTACGTAGAACATATTTATCTAGAATTTAGATAGAAGAGACATACACTTCGACAAATTCTCTGACACATTTTTCGACAAAATTGACTGTATAATGCTTCTTATCCCTGAAAATTGTTCTTCTCTACAACTTGAATTTATAACTTGATTGTTTGTTATTACTGATTTTTTTTCCTCGCACTCTTTAATTTTGTGCATCACAGCTGGATGATCTGTTTTTGTACTATGTTGAATGTAATTGGGCTAATCCCCTGTTTTCAAATAAATAAATTCAATTGATTGCAAAAGGACCCTATAACCATAACCTTTGAAGCTCAGCGGATATTTCTTTTCAAAAATATCCAATCTATTTCAAAATCGTTGCTGCCATTGAAACATTAAATTTAAGGAAAGTGTAGATAAATGGTTTACTTACTCTCTTACAGCGGATGAAAACACTGCAATCTCTCAGAGGTGGTATGTGAAGTTTTTCAAGAAGATAGCTGACCCCCCCCTTACCATTTTATATCTCCCAAGGCACCTACAAGAACCAGCAACGACTCAGAATTAGGATTTAGAACCCGTTATTCAATAGACTCGGATGTGAAATCAATTTGTACGGTGGGCAATAAACCAATTATTCTTGACGTGTTGTGAAAGTCGATGCTGGGAATCTTGAAAGTTTCAAGTTACAAGTCGGCCAGACCAATACGAGCAAGAAATAGAATTCTTCACTGTTGCAGAATCACTCAGAAGAAGAATAATCATCATCATCAGAAGAAAAAGAATCATCTTCAGTGGTTGTTGTGAATCACTGCTCAATTGTGACATTTGACAATTTCCGAAGTATAACATGAAGTAAGAAACAACGACCACTTACCTCTACATCATAAAAAAGATTCAGCCGTGAAGAACACGAATCTTTAAAACGCGTAAAATGAACCTTGCAACGAAATCATGAGAATGAAAATGCTTAAATCTTCGATAAAATGAATACGATAAGTACAAAAACTTTCTACTCTAACTCGCACAATTCCCGAGAAGTTCGAACCGCACCAAAACTGTAGGTGCATACTTGTTATAAGAATTGAACATACTCGCAGGCAATTCAGGGCCGCCACATGGGAGGGGCAAGTGGGTACTGTTGCCCCGGGCCCGGGCCCAGGGGGGGCCCGGTCCGGTCCTGTATTTAGTGAATAAAGTATTTTAAAATTTTTAGGCCTACATAAAACAGAGTGTATTACACTTGACGGGCCCCGATCAGATTATATTTGATTTACTACACCAGACTGTTTCTCTTAAACAGTTGCGATGATTGCGATGGCCCAAAATATTACTCTTTGCCTCTACCGTCTTTACCAGTAGGCACTCGACTGAAGACATGGGAGAGAGCATCCATGGGCCAAGAAAGGTTGAATTCCCTTGCCATTCTCAGCATTGAGCGCAAGTTAGCATCCAAACTTGACTTTTCTAAGGTTATTAAAGAATTTTCACTTGAAAAGGCACGAAAGTTTCAAGTGTTATGTCTTGTATTTTTCAAATGCAAATACACTTTTCTTCACTTCACTTCATTCGTTTCAAATGTTTCATTTTATAAAACATGAAATTATAGCCTATTACAGTTTTCTATATTTAAAAAGTTTTCCGCTATTATAATTACAATTACAGAATGCTATTGTAACTCAACAAAACAAATTTCTCATTTTACTAATTCATATTTTTGATAGTTTTTCACTAAATAATTCTTGTATCTTTTGTTGTTATAAATCTAATTCTTTACTGCATAGCTTCATTACAAGTAGATAAATTGTAATAAAACAATTATATTTTTGTAGATTTTTTTTTTCCAAAATTAATAAATGTATTCTTTGAAACATAATCATTGTTTGCAATTAATTTCTTCAGCCATCTTGTATATAGAGACTTAACTTTTTAATCCGTCCATAACATTAAAATAAAGTTAATTGTATGTGTTGATTAATGATTATATGAAATTTAGTCAATCATTATTTCTGCCATAATCGTCCAATTGAGGAATGAGTAAATTGGAACTTCTCTGAATACGCCCTCTATTCACAAACAATTGTATTTAAAGTATTTAGTTAAAATAAAAATCCTATGAGTGATTGGATATAGAATTTTTGTTTCAAGGTAAATTATGGCATTTTTATGGTTTTGTAATTGGTTGGCAAGTACTAGAGTATGAATACTTGAATTTTCAATTCTTAAGTTACACTTTACTTTTGATTAAATGTTGAATAAAACGTAGTGAAGTTGTAAGAGTTCAGCCCCTCAAGTGTTCTTATTCGATCACTGAACCTTGGTAGGAAGTATAAATGATTTTTCGTTTGGTTAGAGAAGGTTTAATAGTTTTTTTTTTTTTTTTTTTTTTTTTTTTTTTTTTTTTTTTTTTTTTTTTTTTTTTTTTAGCTATTATCATAGCCATCTCTAGTAAAAGTGGAACGACAAAAAAAAAAAGGGGGGGGGGGGGGGGGGGAGGCCTGTGGCCAGAATCTGGTCCCGGGCCCGACTTGGAGATGTGGCGGCCCTGAGGCAATTAGAATTCATTTTTCCTAGTAGGGACGAAATTCATAGCGGACCATATAGGCTCTAGCCCGCACAACCTCAGAGAATTTCATCAATATCTGATTAAAACTGAATGCTATGATTGTAACATGTATTTCAAATGCGAGGAGGTGTAACATCGATGAAGCAATGATGACATTTTTAGTAATCCTCTGAGATACAATCAGCAGAATCTATCGAAATTTTATCAAATCGGGCTCTAACTTCATTCAGAACTGCCCTCTACAAGAAAATTAGCAGAAACATTAAAACAGAGACACGTAAAGAAAGATTTGCAACTACAATTCATGAGGATGGAAATTTGATTTAAGAATTTTTTCGGTCACCACCCAAAGGTGGTGACATTGTTTCCCGCCCTCTGGTATACTCGAAATCAATATTAGAAACTTATGTAAGTTTTTAGAAAAATTAAAACGATTCGTTCCCAAACGATCTCAAACTCATATTATTTCTCATAACTTGTTTTTGTTGAGGAGATTTTGTGCCCTAATGATTGATACTAATAACACGTACATCATAGGCAGGCAATCGCTCTAGATACTATTGCATTATCATTCCGATCCTTATAAATGACTTAATTAGATTTGATTCGAACTTAATATATACAAAGTGGCCTATTAATGGAATTATGTAAGCAATACGTCAATGGGCCGCACAACTGCGACAGGGGGGGAACTTGGTTAGGTATCCCAGAAGTTGACGGGATGATAGTCGTTTCAGAGAAATCCTTACTACACTAACGAATATTTTGGGAAAGTGGGGCACATCTGATATCGGGGTACATTTGACACTTAGTAGAACAAGCAGATTTTGCGTAGCGTCATATGCTTCACACAGGGTCGCCAGGTGTCCGATTTTGACCCGGACAAAAATCGGATCCGGGCAAAAATCGCTCTGACAGCCAGATGTCCGGTTTTCATAGGAAGGGCAGTAAATTTTCAGTTTTTGTAGCTCCTATCATAGGTGTTGCTATCCTACGACCTCAGCCGTGACTTCCCGATGACATACATACCTACCTGCTTCAAGGTAGAGTCCCTACCTGCTTCTTTTGGCTATCGAAACTAGTAAGCTATCTAAATTTCCAAAATAATAAACATTTTGAATTCTCGTCACATTATTTCATTAAAAGAAATTCTCGATCTGTTCCGTCGGCCATTTCTTTTACATTCTACATTCGGTCTTTCAGTTTTAGAGGAAGGAGAATAAAATGACGGAGATAATCTTTAGGGAGTACTTCTAGGTTATTCTTCAATCTTCTGACTGCATGTCGAAATAGGGATGAAATAATGGGTACCTGCTGGTTGATATTATCGGTGCACAAAAATGTAGGTATGTAAAACATCTTCCTATAAAATCTGAACAATAATTTCTTAAATTTCAGAAAATAATATTATTTAATGGAATACAATAGAAAATGCATATTAGATAGATTATTCATATCGACTATCAATCATACGCATATCAATTATTGTGCTGTATGCATCGAATCTTTTGCTGTAGATATAATAGGTTTTGAATCTACCTTTTCGAATCATCATGACCGGTTTTTTAACATACCATAACATCGCAACCCTGGCTTCACAGCTGATTAGGTTATAGCGGTGGAAATATCATATAATGGAGACGTTGATGCAGCCAACATAATATAAAAATCCATCTTTTCAAAGAGTCTGGTCTCTAAATAATTGTGTCAAATGTGCACTACTCTCCCCTACGTATGTACGTTTGTATACATAATTATTTTCCATTCCGGCTGTAATGGAATCTGATAAAACATTTAGACGTTATGATCGTTACAAGGGTTTTGAGTTTGCCCATGTACAAGCCAGTGATCCGAAAACGATATTTATAGAGACCATCTAGTGGCCAACCCACACAAAACCTGAAAATTTAATCAAAAATAGACTTCAACGGTGTAACGGTTAGTTTTGCTCTTGACACACGTGAAACCAAAATTGTTTGCGATGTTATACGTAAAATGCGAGTAGAAAATTGAATTTCAAAGAATTTTTTATTTCTTCTTCTTATCACACCCACCCTATGGAAATGATCACTATGCTTCTATTATTGGTACTCCAGAAATCAATACCTAATGAGGGTGCCCCTAAAATCCCCTTACTTTCCCACCACAGTTTTTGATACAACAAAGTGAAACTTGGTTATTCTTTTTTTCCTAAGTTAAAAGAAAGAAAAGAAGAAAAAGAAAAAAAACTAAAAAATCCTAAAGTTGTTGGACTACCCAAACGGGGTGGTGGAAGGATTGGGTACTTGAAATTTGTTTCTCCATTTTTGCCAAGTGACACCTCATTTTGAAGAATTTTTGTGAGCAAAACACAATGGTGAAGCCACTACCTTATTCCTTTCTCGTATTGAAGCTGACGATCTGTGAAGAAGCGCGATTTTTTCTTACAACACCTATCAGCTCCAATCTGAGAAAGGACGATTCTGGCTTCACCATCATGTTCAGTACTAAATAAAAACCTTTCTTCATTATGAGGTGTCACTCAGCAAAAAATGGGGAACATTTTTTTCACGTACCTACCTAATCTCCCCGCCCTTAGGGTTATAAATAATTTTGCGCATGCTCTAGCCGTACGATCAATCCAACGGCATTCGCCATTGAAAGCAATGGGACTGTTGGTATGTTGTCTAGAGGTTTATCTGCACAATCCCTGAACATTTCATCATAATCGTTCCATATTCTTGGAGTATCATCGAATATTAGTTTATTGCATGTGCAACAGTTGATATTCAAGCAATTCAGAAATACATCGGCTGTCTTCTGCATCACCCCCCCCCCCCCCCCCCGGCTTTGTCACGTTTGCGCATGCGCAAGGACAGCTATTGATTGGACCGCAATGAAAGTTATAAGGGACCGTCTAGGAGCTGATCCGCACAATCCCTGGAAAATTCGTCAAAAACGGAGTAAAACGAGGATTCGGCGTGATGAAAATTTACCAAAGAATCGCCGACAGACAGACACGGAAATAAAATTGATCAGCTAGCTCTGAAACGCAAAAAGCATGTGGAAATTTTGATTTCGGAAGACAAAAATTTTGTTGACTTCTTGCACTGATACAAAGCTTCCCTGCCTTCGGTAGTGAAGAAGTAAAATTGTGGAAGAAGGTTGGTAGGACCCTTCCAAGGGGGGAGGAAGAGAGGTTACTTTTGGAGCACCATTTGTATTGGTTATTTATAGGTATATATAATAGGTATATTCCCGAAATGAAAAGTTAGGTACTCAAACGGAAACTAATCTCAATACTTAGTTATATAACTTATTTATTGAGAGTTTGTTTACTATTGTTTGATTCGAATAGCACATTCTGATATTCAGACTATCTCTGTAGAGATGTTACATTATACCTTACCCTAAACACCGCTGTGTTGACTTAATCAGTGTTTATCTGAACGTAATAGCCACAAAATTGCCTATTAACGGAATTATGCAAAGGATTTGTAATGGCCCACTCAGCTATGACAGGGAAGAACTGGAGCAGCCCAGAAGTTGATGAGAGGATTGGCGGTTCAAAGAAACGCTGGGTATTTGAGGAGCTCGTCAGGACTTGACACGAGTCAGATCAGGCGGGTTTTTGTGGCAGTGGATTCCTCTAACGATATCGCTGTATCAACAATCACATAATCACTTCGCCCTGGGCTACATGCCGGCTGCCCCTTTTAAACTTGCTTCAAACAAAAAAAAAAGAGTCAGAATTTAAGCAGTTGCCATTTACTGGCGGGGATGATGTAACTTATCTCATTATCGTTGGAACTTGCTGTAAAATGATGCTATTTGGAAAACTGTATTGCTCAATAGCATAGCGCAAATGGGGTTGAGAGCGAAGAACTTAGACAAAGTGGGTCGAGATTTTTTACACGTCCTCTTCATACGAATCCAGAACAATTCCAGCACTTTGCCTAGCGAATTACTCGAAGATTTATCGGATTTCTTCAATTTCTAGCAAGATCGCATATATCATTAAAATAACATCCGATGGTATAAAACGCTGCAAACTATTACACAAAGGTTTATTATTTTATTTATTTACTAGCCGCTCCGGCTCGCTCCGCTCGCCTCCACGTCCAGCCGGGGGGCAAGCCCCCCGGACCCTCCATTGAATTGCTCGCTTCGCTCGCAAAGTGTGCTTGGCAGACGTTAATTAAAATAGAAATTAAAAATTTTGTCTAAAAAATTAAAAAAAAAAAAAATTTAGGGGTGGACTACCCCTAACATTTAGGGGGATGAAAAATAGATGTTGGCCGATTCTCATAGATACCGGATAAGCACAAAAAATTTCATCAAAATCGGTCAAGCCGTTTCGGAGGAGTATGGCAACGAAAACTGTGACACGAGAATTTTATATATTAGATATTATTAGTAGTAGGTACGGGCAAGCCCAATTTACAAGGAAAAACATAATACAGAGTTGAAAAAAAATAATACAGAAATCCAAGAAAAAAACAGTGTGGCAAGTGCACGAAAAATGGAAGAAAAAAAAATATATATACTATTGAAATTTGATAAACATTTAAAATCAAAATAAAACAGGGGATGATAATACAAGGTATCTAAGTTGGGATACAGAACTATTGAAAAAGTCAAAATCGGGATGAAGATGGAGAAGTAAATTGGCTGAACGGCGGATACGATTTAACATTTAACATTTTAACATTTACGTATTATCGTATAATTTACGTACATCGTATAATATTTTACCGCTGGGTTTTGTGTTTGAAAATTAAGCGAAATTTAGCGCAAGTCAATGCGTTGCTGAGGAAGTGTAACTTCCTTGACTTCAATAGCAGGAAAATCTTTCGCCACTTTTTGGAATGCTCTCATTTTATCACAATAGCTCATGATACATAACCCGCTGTAGTGTGAAGGAAAGCTGATTTATTACGCTACGTTATAAACTAATATTTCAAAGTAACAGTAATGAACTAATAATGCGAAAACAAGGCACTACATGGTAGGTACTATTGAGTAGTGGCTATTTCAATGTGCGAAACCACATAATCTGCTGAGATTCATAATTTCTATGCTATTCGTCCTATGAAGCTAAAAGTTCTAACTGTGCATATTGACGATTGATGTTTAATAAAGAAGGAATGACTGTGAAGCGTATTTCTATAGCACATGATGGTGTTGAAGATATTTGTGCTATTGAAACCACCATTCATAGTAAACAGACTCTCCTTGTACCTTTCTATATCACACCAAGCACCCAAGTACATCCAAACGTGATATTTGACACTTCTCTACATTGAACTTGATGGCATACAGTCCAAAAGAAGCAGTTTTTGAAGTTGTAATTGACTTGTAATAGGAGGCTATTGAGTTGTAATAGGAAGTTGACTTTAGGATATTGATCAATTAGAATTTAGAAACAAAGCCTCTAAAAAAATTCTAAGGAGCACTTTTTGTTCGAAATGAACTCTAGAATGACTCTGTTTGTGCCACCTTGAATGTGTTCACCTTGTATATACGCGATGCTTGTCTGCATTGTGGCTTGGCAATGCGAGTCTAGCATCTCGCTTGATTATATCATACAATTACATTTGCGTTGCGCATACTTTTTACAATGTAAATGGGCTGTTAAGAGCACCGTACTGATCCACAGTAACATTAAACGGTTCACATCCCCATATTATAATTCATAAATGAAATATATTTTTACTCAAAATTAGGAATATATTTTCAGACTCTGTGTGATGTATGAATCCACTACCTCACTTGGCACTGCAGTTGTGAGAGAGAGGCAAAAATCGGCGATGCCGTTGAAGAAGCGTTTCTCTCCCAAACTCAGTAAAAAATAGTGAGCTATCCGACTCTTGTTTTGGCCCAAATTGAATGATATGCATTTTTTGGCTTGGCTTTTTGTGGGGGGGGGGGGGGGGGGGGTTAAATGGTACTTGCTGCTTGTTGCGTTGGATAGTGTCTCTTACTAACGGCGCTCTTCTCAACTACTATCCGAATAATAAGGTAATTTTGGAATAATTCGAGTGTGTAGTAAAAGAAGGAATAGTTTTCAGGAAAAATTTTCTCCGCCGTATCTCACGAATATCAATTCCGAGAAAGCTTTCCTGATACTCATCCTCACCAGGCAAACTTTCCAAGGGATAAACAAACTATCAAACTATCAGAAATACGCCTTTGTCAATAGTTTCGTAAAACTCAAATACGTTATCGAGATAGAAAATTTAATTATCTCTCCAACGGTTTCCTCAGATTTAAATTTACATGATATGGAAGGGATTTATAGGCAATTTTGTGATGTAAGGTCGAAAACACGAAGAAAATCTTGAATCGTGAATAACTCGAGAACAATGCCTTTTAAACAAAAGTCTAGGGGGCATTTTTGTCGGAAATGAGCTCTAGAATGACTCTACTCGTTCGTGCCACCTTAAGTGTGTTCATCCTGTATATACGCGACGCTTGTCTGCATTGTCTGGATTGTGGCTTGGCAATGCGAGACTACCATCTCGCTTGATTATATCATACAATTACATTTGCGTTGCGCATACTTTTTACAATGTAAGCGGGCTGTTAAGAGCGCTGTACTAATCCGCAGTAACATGAAAGGGTTCACATCCTCATATTATAATTCATAAATTAAATACATTTTTACTCAAAATTAGGAATATATTTTCCAGTCTCTGTGAGATGTATGAATCCACTACCTCACTTAGCACTGCGGTTGTGAGAGATAGGCGAAAATCGGCAAAGCTGTTGAAGAAGCGTTTCACTCCCAAACGCAGTAAAAAAGAGTGAGCTATCCGACTATTGGTTTGGCCCAAATTGAATGATATCATGTATTTTGTGGCTTGGCTTTTTTTGGGGGGGGGGGGGGGGGGGGTTAAACGGTACTTGCCACTTGTTGGGTTGGATAGTGTCTCTTACAAACGGCGCTCTTCTCAACTACAATCGAATAATGAGGTAATTTTGGAATAATTAGAATGTAGTAAAAGAAAGAATAGTTTTCGGGAAAATTTTTCTCGGCCGTATCTCACGAATATCAATTCCGAGAAAGCTTTCCTGATACTCATCCTCACCAGGCAAACTATCAAAGGGATAAACAAACTATCAAACTATCCGAAAAACGCCTTCGTCAATAGTTTCGTAGAAATTATGTGAAATTAGATTGGAGCCTCCGGTTATCTGATCCACGGCCTAGACTTCTGACCTCGCCGCTCTGACCCTTCTGGTCCAAATGGAAACCACGAACGGCCGAACGAGGCGGTTACATAAAGTGGCGGAATGCTCGGGCGCGGGGCAGAAACCCCGAGTGCAGTTTGACGTTCCCGATCTCCGAGATCCGCAAGGAGATACAAATGGAATCTGAGATTGAATAGTTGCAAAACGTATTCGGTCTCTCAAAGGTGGAGCTTACAGAGAAGATTATCTTCGTAATTTCATAATGAGAACACGGATTTGTAAGAGCCTTAGGTGTCCATGGTTTTAAACCTTACGCGTAGGGTAAAAGCACCAATTGTTGACACTTATCCAAATGTTGACACTTAAATTTCAAATCCGAAAAACAAGAAAATGAGACACTGCAGATTCTCAATATTGACGTCATTAGGAAGAAGAGTAAGTAATTGTTAAATTTGACCGATTCCACTTATCATGAAGATCGTAACAAATCGTCTGCGAGATGTGATATTTAAGAAAAACAAAATTTCGGTTAATCGCATCTCCCCTTTGAAGGAGTAACTACTCAATTTCCATCACCTCCTTGTCACATTCTTCAATCATAGGTAGGGTAAAAGCACCAATTGTTGACACTTATCCAAATGTTAATAATTCAATTTGAAATAAAATAAAAAATAAGAAAATGAGACACTGTAGATTATCAAAGTTGGCGTCATTTGGCGGATAACAAAGTGATTGTTGAGGTTGACCGATTCGACTGATTATAATGAACGTTATAAACCGTCTGGCTGATGTGATATTGATGACAACCGTAACCTGTCACCCTAGTGACATTATCACAGCTCTGCGGCTTAGTGAGGTGAGCCTACAAATTTGGATGTTTCGGGTCAAGAATATGAGTGAAATTACGATTTAAATTATAATGATCCCCTAATAATATGAGGAAGAAGGCGTAACCATGAAAAACCTTTTTTTCAAAAGGAAAATATGGTTTTTTTCGGTGTCAACATTAGGTTCCATAAAACTTGTTGGTGTCCCAAAGTTGACTCCTGGGCCTATATTAGGAGAAACTTTTAATTTATTTGTAAAGTTGATATTTGGATTAGAATCATCAAGGCAAATATAGAGAGATAATATTTGTAACCAAATATATATAGAGAGAATATTCCTAAGCAAACCAACTTAACCCGTACTTTAGGTATTATATCACTCCATTTTCTAATGGTGGCCTACATAGCCTAATCCATTTTAAGATATTCTTTGAGAATATATTTCTACATGTTCACTACCATTTACCACAATGACAACTCAGGTAAAAGAAGCATTAATATTTAACATAAGTGTCAACATCGGGAACTGAAAATGTCAACGTTTAGAATTTCGAAGGCATGTGTGTCAACATTTGGTTAAAAAAGCTGAATTTCAAAAAGAAATGCTTTGTGATAATCAACAAAATTATTCGGAGAAATTGAATACATGCAAACTATTCACAACCAACTCACAATTTATAATATCTACAATCTAGATCAATGACCTCTCATGCGTCAGCGGCCCTGATACATCTATATCCTCGCCATGTACAGATTACATCCATACCAAGTTTCATCAAAATCGGAAGTTGGGAAGTGGCATTTGAAACGATTCGAAGAGGACATATATATAAATACATACATTAACGGACAAAGTGAACACAAAAGCTCATTTTCCCTTTTTTTAAAGAAAATGCGCTAAAAACTACAGGAATATATTACTGTGAATGGCGTGCACTGTGAATAGTTGGGTGAAGTATTTTACGCTGCACTGGGAGAGTTGACACCGTCGTCTGCCTTTCACTGGAGAGGGAGCTCATTAGGGAACGAACGCCGGTTCAAGTTAAACCTCTTGAATCGGGAGAGCTGACCTGCACCCGAAGTTTGAAAATGACATCATTCGAGACGAATTTCAAAGCGATCCGATTCGATGCAACGACGATATCGTCAAAATCGTCGACGAAATCAAATAATGTGTTAGTTGTAGTAGTGAATAGTTTTAACATGGAACATGTTTTTGCTATCATAACCCGGCCAAAAATGTGATAAAACTACCGTTACGAAACGAAATTTTAGTTGCGAGACGATCATGAAAATATAGCCACTAACACATATGTGTTCAACGCTGGAAGCTGAAATTTGAGAGGGATGGTCAAGGGAGAATGCTGAAGACGAACATCTGGGCACCAGTTAGCTGAGTGAACTCCGAAACCATTTTTTCTACTATTCAACGCTGGAAGCTGAAATTTGAGAGGGATGGTCAAGGGAGAATGCTGAAGACGCCTGAGTGATCACTGAACAGTTGAATTAGCTCCAACGCTAGTTCCTCTCTAATTCAACGCAGCAAGCTGAAATTTGAGAGGGAGGGTCAATGGACCTAAGGGCCATGTCATACGAGCGCTATTGCCGTCGCGCTGATAGCGTCGCGTTGAAAACGCTCCAACCCGGCAATGGGGTTCTTATGGAGCATGTCATACGGACGCTAATGCCGTCGGCGAGTCCGCGTTAGCCGGACGCTGAGCGCTGCCAACGCCGACGGTCGCGCTAGCGACGCGGCGCACGTGACGCCGGGACCCTGTCAATGCAAATGCGCCCGGAAGACGCTACGTATGACAGGCACCTGGCGTTGGCGGGACGGCATCAACGCGACGCATTTGCCGTCACGTATGACATACACTTTTTCCGGCGCTATCTCGACGCTATCAGCGCGACGGCAATAGCGCTCCTATGACATGGCCCTAAGAGATCACTGATCGTCCGAGTGAGCTCCAAAGAGCGGAAAAAGAGGCTACCATAAAATGTCAATAATTTTGGCTGGCGATATCAACGTAGATTTAACGAAAAACGAAATTAGCTTGGTACTGATTACTTACTTTTATGGAACAAACATTCGGAGTACAATTGAAAACTAATCCACGTGTATCTTTTACTCGCGAAGGGTCTTGTATCGACTTAATTTTCTCTCGCAACATCGAACAGTTTGACTCAAAAAATTATATAACTTACTTCAATTACCATAAACCAGTAGGTATTGTCATTTACATACTTCTGTGGAATAAAATATAACCAATTGAATCTCTGCAGTTAAGTGTTTAAAATGGATGCAAAAAAAAAAAAAAACTCGGCGCTCCGCGCCTCGCCAGGGGGCAAGCCCCCTGGACCCCCGGTTACCTCTATTTACATACTTCGGACGAAATTATTGAAACACAGAATGTGTTTGCGTTGTCGCGCAACCAAGTGACAACCAAACAAGCGTCATTGTTTACTATTCATTTATAACATCAATTTATATAGTTATAGTATGAAACTACAAAAAAAAATACGAAATAAATTCGTGATAAATCAAGAGCGATTTATCAAGTAAATGTCCTAAAGAGGCTACATACGAAATTACTGCTTCCTAGAGTGTAAAGTATAGAAATTAGCTTTAAAAGCCACTCATCTGATCCGGACCCTGGACATCGTCAAGTAAATGTCCTAAAGAGGCTACATACGAAATTACAGCTTCCTAGAGTGTAAAGCATAGAAATTAGCTTTAAGAGCCACACATCTGATCCGGACCCTGAGCATCGTCAAGTAAATGTCCTAAAGAGGCTACATACGAAATTACAGCTTCCTAGAGTGTAAAGCATAGAAATTAGCTTTAAGAGCCACACATCTGATCCGGACCCTGAGCATCGTCAAGTAAATGTCCTAAAGAGGCTACAAACGAAATTACAGCTTCCTAGAGTGTAAAGTATAGAAATTACCTATTCAAATTATTTAACCTCCGCTTCACAAATCAAACCGTTTTCGTAATACTCAGATCACCTGCTATGAATCAAATCATCGAAACACAAGCTCAATGAAATCATCAGAAATTAACAAGCGGTTGCAATCATGTTCACAATATCAATTATTGAGAATGATCACATGTGTGTAAACAATTATTTATATAACCATGCTCATAACTCAGTTTGTTGGACACGCACTTCGCAGTAGTTAACATAATATTGTTGGATAAATCGAGAGCTTTCGAACGAATGGTCAACGAATTTTGTGGGATGAAAAACGACGAAGTACCATTTCCCTAGCAACGACTCGGTTGTACGTGAAAATCATCCGTCACACATTTCGTTACCATCCCGCGTTCCATTTTCGGCTAGTTAGTCCATGGCTAAAACACATTCTGTGTTAAAAGTTCCCAGTTCGGTCTAGATTAAATGATTAGGACTAATTTATTGAATGCTAAATTGTATAAATGGTAAAATTCAGCATGTCAAAAACCATCGACTACTACTAGATTCATCGTCCGTTATCAACGACGGTTGTTGTCAATATATCATCTTCGTTGCACCGAATCAGACCGCTCCGAAAGGGGTCTCAATCGATTCAACTCGTAAAAAACTATTGAAACCTAACCAAAATAATCATTTTTAGTATACTAGGAATCAATACCTACCAAGTTTCTAGTCGTCCCAAGGGGCCTCCATTTCGAATTTCAGCTTCATAGGTTGATCATTCGAATTTCAGCTTCATAGGTTGATAGGTAGCTAATCAAGGGAGCTTCAGACCTTAAAATTCGTTTCTAGATGTCCAATCACATGTCCACTGTGATTCTAGGGAGAGTTGTGGCCGTTTTAATGGCATAAGGAACAAAACGAAAAAAATCTTAAATACCTAATCTTAAAAAAATCTTGAATCTTTGAATCGATCCATCATAGATATCTAGTAGATTCGTTACAAAACATATTTCGTTTCTAGTGAAGAAATAAAATGAGAAAAGAACCTGGTTTCTGATTTATACGAGCAATTTGACCGAGCTGTCCTCTATTTGGTGAAGCCATCCAGGTGAGAAATGAAAGTTGTTTCCTAGAACCTAACTTCCTCTTTGCTCTTCAGGACATTGGGGAAGCAAAAAGTCTCAGGACATCTAATCAATGATATTTCCCGTAAGAAAATGAATTCAATGCAGGGATTGTCATATTCTCACAGGCTCTGAGAAGACGAGAGACAAAGTTGTATTATTCATTCAAATGGAGTGTGTACAGCGCGAATAAGATTCGTTAAGTGTAGAATTTGTGCACATTTGCCGCACTATTCCACTTTTTTCTGCAGATCTCCCAACTTTTTTGCTGCAGTCTACAACAGAATAAGATATATGCATGGTAAAAATACCTAATAAACCCGTCTATTTTCCAGGTGAGGTTTTATTTATGTGCTTGAACTTTGATTAGCTAACATAAACTCTTGATGTGAAAATTCCCAAATCATGATTTTTAAATGGTGAGTTGGTGAGGGACAACGCTTCCCATTTTTCATAAGACACGATCAAATTGTCTCTCATCCTGTTTACAGATGAGGAGAAGTATAACGAAATATAAGAATGATTGATTCTCCTAGAAGTATATAGGTACTTACTTTCGGTCAGGGCAGAAAGCCTAATTGCCAATTTGCAATAAGCACCTATAAATAGTAGTTAATGATAGGTAAGCCCCCACGATCTCTCAATATTATGAATCTTTATTACCTACTCGAGCTGCAACATATTATTACTTAACAGTATTTCATGTTTATTTCACATTAATAAGAAAATCCCAGTTGTTTTCAA
Source organism: Adelphocoris suturalis (assembly GCA_030762985.1). Classification (NCBI taxonomy): domain Eukaryota; kingdom Metazoa; phylum Arthropoda; class Insecta; order Hemiptera; family Miridae; genus Adelphocoris; species Adelphocoris suturalis. The sequence continues at coordinate 16,115,517 of CM061048.1, read as the reverse complement.
AATGCAGGCGCTGGGAACTCTAGGCTCGATCATGATCCTCCGAGCGAACCTAATTGAATCTGGGAATGACTCCTTACAACACGTATATATACGGTCTCTCGAACTTGGGACTTAATTTTGTTGGTAATGAGAGCCTAGATTAACCAAGCATATACACCCCTAGATTCTCAAGATGATTGGCTATCTACCCAATATTACTTTCCTAACGGCCTTGAGGGCTGAAAGGGAAGTTATGTAATCGGCATGAAAAATGCTATGTCAAGAACTTGCCCGATGTACGTGGACGAACCCAGACTATCCCATAGCATGCTTTTATACTGTTAATAAAGAGCAATCCTACGCCAGAAATAATGTAAGTGAGTACAAACTTTTTTTTTTTTTTTTTTTTTTTAACCAACTTCGAAGACTGATATCGCTAAGTAACCATAATGAATAATAAAACGAGAAGAAGGCACTACTTCGTGGGTACTGTTGAGAAGTAGGTCATTGTAAGCTATAGGTGATAGACAATGCATGGAACTCTGACCAGCTGATTGGCTCATAAAGCTGATTTGTGAGGTATATTTAATCTCTGAAGCTGAAATTCGAAACAGGGTCTGTATGAGATAGGTAGAATAAAATTTGATTTCTATGCCGTTTAATCTGAGAAGCTGAAATTTGAAGAGCCTCTATGAGACAGGTAGAATTCAATTAGTGTAAAAACTGGTAAGTTAGTCAAATAAACAAACATCAATTTTCCAAAAAATGAAAAAATAAAAGTTAACAGAGCAGTCTATTTACATCATTGTTCTTGTTATATTTTTTAACTAGGGCCAGGGGTACTCTTTTTACTCCAGTCGTACTTCTGCGTTGAGGAAAGTGCTCTCAGCAAGGAGTCGTATTTTGTTATTTTGTCGTACATTTCAACACACGACAAAGAACTATTCATTTGGACAATTAGTAATGCTTTAACAAAGTCTAGTGCCATTGAAGATTTTTCTGCGGTCCAAAAGTTGTTTATCAATGAGAAAGCTCGCTCGACTAAAGCATTTTTTCCTGGTAAAGAAAGAGCAAATTCTACCAGAGTTTTGAAATTAGGAACGCTTATTTCGTTTTTCTGCAGAGATCGTCTCCAGCCTGATGATGATTTGGTTTGAAAAAATCTTTATTGGTGAAAATCGGGACATTTCTTTCCCAATTCGGGACCCCGGGACACAGACTTTTCGGGACTGTCCCGATAAAATCGGGACGTATGGTCACCGTATCTATAGGCCTGCTGTGTACGATTAATAAATTGAGGAGCCATCCAGATCAGCTGAGTGAGCTTGAGAGATAATTTCTCTCCTAATTGATCTAAGAGACTGAAATTTGGTATGGAACTTCTTTAGGCCTGCTGTGAACGCCAAGTAGGACACTCCCTAATGAGCTTGGGACCTCATTTCTCTCCTAATAGATGGGGGAAACTAAAATTTGGTTTTTAGCAACATTACGACGAGAGAATCATGATACGTAATTTTTATTTATTAGTTACAAAAGAAATTGATATTTTTCAAAAATTTACCAATTTAATGTGCTCACAAATTGTTGGCCAACGAACTCATCCTTTCGTTTGGAATGTTTGTTAGGGCGGTTGGACGTGGGTATGCTCCCTCCCATTACAGACAGAAAAATAACCTATACAGATTTGTCTAATTAAAAAAGGTTTTAAGTTTGAGCCCAAAATTTGGAATTAGGAGCGTCTGGAAAATCTTAGAAAACACGACAGAAGTGTGAAACAAATTACTACACATTCCCATCATCAAAAGCTTTGCCTCCCTCTTTTACTTCAGCCTGACATACAGCAATAGCATTTAGCGAATTTTCGTAAAGACTTAAGCTATAGCAATGGCTCCAAAAATTTTAAAATCCAAATTTTCGAGAAGTTTTTTCATTGAAATCCGTTTTGAGACATTCTGAAACGAATCCTAGAGTTAGAGAGCCTGGCAGGTTAATTAGTTTGGCAACATCATAACTATAAGAATACAAAATAAAATATTCTCTAATTAGCGGCAAGAAAGCATGTCCCATGTTTTAGCATTTTAGCCGAAGGCACAAAGCGGAAAGCAACCGGGGAGTCCAGGGGGGTGAAACCCCCTGGCGGTGTCAAGAGGCGTTTTATTTATTTATTAATTTTTTTTTTTTTTTTTTTTCCAGTGTTATCTAAGGTAGCAAGGAATCGTCCAGGTTGAAGCGAACAAAGTAACAATAAGCCCATCTACCTACCTGATTGAGGAAGTGTAAAAATAAATAAATGAAAACTTGCGAGTGACATTATTTCTTAAAGAAAATTCGAGCAATTAAAAAAATTCCAGGAAGTAATTTTTCGCAATCCAAGTACCATCTTGGTGTAGCAAGACCTACAGGCAACACTTGTTGGCATGTAGGTATAGAAGGGTGACTATGGGCGACATTGAAACACTTCGTTAAGATCGTGGTCTGGATTCTAAAAGCGGGAGTGAATGGGAGGAAGGTCTCAGACCATCAACGAGTGCCCCAGCTAGTTTCATGAAGTAATTTCAATTTCAGGTGCCTTCAATAAGAAGAAGAAAAAAACGCACTGAAGGACGTCGAGCAAATCCAGCAAGATTGCGCTGTAACCATGAAGTACTTGGTGAATGCTTCGACCATTTATCGAGAATAGCCTTTTCAGTCGTAAATTATTTTATTAATACTACCTGAAAAAGAAGACATAAAATACGTATATTCTGATGTTTTCTACTATATACCTACATGATATTAAGGATACCCACAGATGTTACAGGACCAAGGCCAGAATATAGTTTGGGTCCAATGTACAAGTTCATAAACGTCAATCTGAAGTTAATAAACCTTGGAAAACATCAATTCAGCTCAAAATTACTTGTAAGTAGGTAAGCCTTTTGCTTCTTGATTCATGAGTTTTGCAATATTTTCTGTGCAGTAGTTAACAAGTGACATGTTAGGAAATCGTAACATAGCATAATTATATAATTTCGGAAATCACACATTTCTTTTTTCGATAATAAGCTAAAAGGCCTGTGGTGGTATTTTATCAGTTCCCTCAAGTTTACTCTGGATGTCATAAAATCATACTAGGTCCTTCATATCCACAACTTCAAGATATGATTTTGTAAGGTTAATACATTTGGAAACTTCATCGTCATATACACGGTGTTCCAGAATATCCCCCGCTTCAGTAATAATTTATACTCTACAAGTAGCCGTTGATTTATGCTGTACTTTATTTAGAACTTTTCGCTGTTGCACTAAATCCTACATTGTGTAGGTATAATTCTCACAGCAATTGTTCCCGCCTGTTTATTCTGGAAAATTATTCCCGTTAGAGCAGAAGGGATAACCGAAGTGGGTTTTCGACTTCAAATTGTACCTAACAAAACAACTATAAATATCTCGCATTAAGTCGCACCAGTAACTGAAACAAGCTTAACAACGATCTTATCGATAACATGACACCTTCAAAGATGCCGTTTCTCACGTTGCCGATCATTTTTATCGACTTGTGGCATCAGCGAAGTTGGAAATAACAAACTCGGTAGGAACCTTCGCCTTGAAATCAAGATCGGTGCCGAGTCTTGAAAAATATCAGATGCGATACATCATAGCACCTTTCTCCTTTAAGCCACGGAGGCCAGGGACGGAGATATTTCCAACGGTGAAAGGACACGCCTAATTAGGACTGATTGGTCGATAAAAGAACTCCGATAGAAAGACACAGCAATTGTTACACAAAGGTATATACATTATTTCTGGATTACATAGCGATATTAAATGTAAGTCAGGCATCACACATGCCACTGACAGTTACGTCTTACTAGAAAACCGAACAAGATCGAGCTGAGCAGGAGCTCAGTTTATTCCTTCATGCCAAAGTCGCTTTGCGATTCACATTCGTGTTGATGATTACTTCCCCTCGAACGCTTTTGTTAAACATTAGTCACCTAGTGGCAGCAGTTTAAGGAACATTATAGTTCAGTGGGAAGGAAGAAAGTTGGTTCTACCCCCCCCCCCCCCCCCCCCAAACTTGCACACCCAAAGCCGCAGTTTAACGCTTTCTCATCTGTATATATACATATACATATATATATATATATATATGTATATATATATATATATATATATATATATATATATACAAATTGATTATTGGTTCTACAGAACTTTATAAATTATTATTTAAGAAAGAAATTTCACAAATAGAAGAAGAAAATTTAGGTTCTGATATTTCGAAAAAATCTTGATCACAGAATAGAGAAGGAAAAGTAAATTTAACTTGCGTAGTCCCTGGTAGCTTGAAACGTAATTAATGAATCCATGGCCGTGATTGTAGACACATATTCAATCATTAATATTTGCTGAAAAATCAATTTAAAAAATACAAAAAATTGCTAAACATCCCAAATCTATTTTGAATCGTAAAATATGCTTTAGAACGAGTTTATTTGCCATAAAAGTTGTGGTTAACAATGTCTTTTCATTCAAAGTGCGCAAATTTCAAAACAGAGTGACATAACATGATTCGATGATCTCTGAGTTTTTGGATGATGTCACTAGTAATTTAATGGAATTCCGTTTTTATCATTTTATAATTTAATAATTAACAAGACGTTTCCATTTGTTTTCGTCACGTCACGAGCGTCACATCACGGTAAAGTGTTCTATTAATTTTCACGTACAACCAATGCGTTACTAGGGAAGTGTAACTACCTTAGTTTTCATAGCAGGAAAATCGTTAGCCGCTTTTTGGAATGCTCTCATTTTATCACAGTATCTCATAATCCCTAAGCTTCTGTAGTGTCAAGGAAAGCTGATTTATTACGCTCAGTTATAAACGAATATTGCTAAGTAACCATAATGAACTAATAATGTGTAAAATTAATCAATAGAGAGTTCCTGGTTACCACCTTTTTAGTTTACGCGGTGCCCGTGAGCCATGATCAGCTGATCTGGAAACAACTGACAGCTGACGAATTAGAATTAGTAGAAGTGGACGACGTGAGTAGGAGACGGTGATTGGCAACGCAAGATCGAGTCTTTAGTAGCTTAGTACGTCCTCGTTACCACGTCTTCGACACTTCGCCCGTAAATGTATAAACCCGAGGAAGGTTTCAGTGATAAGCGTATTCAGTTCATATTTTTCATATTACAATTTATACTGAATTAATATATTAAATATATTATTTAAAATATAAATTAAATATATAATTATATTAAAAAAATAATTTCATTCTAATCATATTTACCTTTTTCATGATACAAACATTAAACTTTTAAGATACGAACATGTATTATTTTAGTGAGTTTCTACACAAAATGCATATATAATCTGTATATTGATACCGACCTTTATATCTACATACACCGATATTAATACTAACATAGTTGAGCTAGAACTCACTCGAACGATCGCCAAGACAAGTCGGACTGATGTGTCTTCAAGGTAAACCTGGAACACGTCGAGCTCGTCTTTGCTCAATCAACAAGCGTGATATATAAGTTTACGGAGTCTAATACTTCACGCTGATTTTCATTGCACAAATAAACGGCGGAAGGACGGACAACGGACTGATTCGATTTTTGAAATCCATGTATCTTAAAACGCAACCGAAAAATTTCGGGAGCGAGGTTAAAAAAATTGCTTATCCGATAACAAAGGTTCAGTTTGCAAATAACACTAAGGAATCGAAAACAGAACAATAAACCACATGATAATAAATTATGGAATGTGAGATCTGGATGAAGGAAAACAGAGTCGGAGAAATACAAGATGTCGGAATCAGCTTCAGGTTACAAAATTGATAAGAGACGACGTGTGAAGACACATGAAACACCGTAGTAACAGCCAGCGTTGTTAGCCAAATTTTGGTTCTCCCTAGATTCATGTACACCGTATTAAGACACCGTGGTAACCAGGAACTCTCTAATGATCTGACTGTAGACCCGTAGGTTTACCGTCCGTTTTTATTTTAGATAGGGAGAATGACTTTTATTCCACAATTAAATTACAACTACAATGTTTATTTCACCTGTTTACAGGCATCATCAGGTAGATATCTCGATTATTATAACATTGCACAAGAAATTTCTATTTTAGGTCTACTGTTTTTAAATAGAAATTTCTTGTGCAGTGTTATAATATTTAAGATATCAACCTGATGATGCCTGTAAACAGATGAAATATATATATATATATATATATATATATATATATATATATATATATATATATATATATATATATATATATATATACTCGGCGCTTCGCGCCTCGCCGGGGGGCTTCGCCCCCTGGACCCCCCTAATCTATACTCGGCGCTTCGCGCCTCGCCGGATCTTTTCTCTTTTCTACTGCGTAGAAAACGAGGATAATTTGCTATGCCATTCTTAGCCTGAATCAACTTAGTTTTGGAATGTAGCCAGGTACGTAAGGAGAGGGAAATTGGTAGCTTGAAATGTGAACATTTATCACATAAATCAAGCGCTTTCCAACGAGTGGCGAACGATTTTTGTGCGATGAAAACTGCGGAAGTTTCATTCCCCTAACAACGGCTGGGTTGTACGTGAAAAACACTGAAATTGTGACACAATCTATAGCAACTACTCAACTACTCGGTTGTACTTGAAAATCATCGTTAATTTCGTTACGGACATTACAAAAAAAATTATTGGGGGTCGGCCTAAGAATTGCATAGCAATTAATATACAGTAGTTGCAATTTAATTGTGGATTAGAAGTCATTCTCCCTATCTACAAAAATACGATGATCTACAAAAGTTCGCCCATACGATCATGCTGCATGACTGGATTGTTAATTTGTGTGATACATTACAGAGAAGCGGGTAGGAAGATGACCTGAGGCACCTGTTGACATTCTCCCTTCAAATGGACCAGCTAATCCACTGTGGACACATCAGATGAGCTCCACCTCTGAGACCTTTCACTTCGCCAAACGCCCGGCAGTTTCGGATGTCCCAGAGGCGAACGAAACTGGACCGTATGGAACTGGACGAAGATCCCACGTAATAGGTCGCGTTACTTAACCCTTAAACCGGGGCGTGGACGCACTCAAGAATTTCTTATTTCTGTTGTACGAAGGGGGAAAAAATGTGAGGAAAGAGGGAAGAGGCGGTCATCTTGCCGAAGATGTCGACATTTCAGAGACGAAAACGCGATATTCTTGCCGACGTCCGAGCGCTTTTTACGATCCGGGGTTTAGAAAGGGACATTCTACGAGTTCACCTGCATACGCTGGTGTGATCGTAAGTTACGCTCGGTAAGGTCATGTCCCTGCTATGGAGGTACGAAATGAGTTATAAAGTCATGTTTACGACCAAATTCGCTTGTGGTGATACTGTTCCGTTGAATGCGGCTCTTACTTGAAATCAATGGAAGGGCCACCGTGAGTGTTGCTGGTCTTTCTTCAAATGTTTCAATCGTATGCAAAGCTGAAGTACGAATTTCGGTAGAACAAGCTTTTGCAATGGTGTCCACAATTTTAGAATAAAAATTTAAAAAAGGTCACAAGGAAATCCTTTCCATGGCGTTCTAAAACGGATTCTAAATATCAACTCTTTATGAGGTTTATGTATATATAAAGGTATAAATATACAGGGTTTCCCAAAAGTAACCCCCATTACTTTTCCCCACAATTTTCGGTATATCGAAGTGAAACTTGGTGAGCGTTTTTATGTTTTTCGGATCCCTGATACAAAGTTTTAAACAAATAAAAATCAGAAAAATAAATCCAAAAGTTTTTTGAGTACTCAAACTCCCTCCTTGGTGCTGCTCTACTCTTGTCTGGCGACACGGGATCTACCTACTTCCAAACAATAATATTTCTGTAATATTTTTACGGTTTGTAAATCTTTTTTGTGAAATATAATAGTTCTCCCCCCCCCCCCCCCCTCTCCCTTCCCAAAAAATAATAAACCAAAACTGTAAAATTCATGGCTTTGTATGCATTTCTTGCAAACTTTTCGCAAATTTCTTGTTTCAATTCCTCGTAAATTTCTTCTATTACATCTTTATCAACACTATGCAAATCAATGCAATAAATTATTATTCTTCGATAAAAGGTATCTGCATATCATTTTCAGATTCCCTTCAAGATTTGGTCCCTCTATTTGAAGGACGAATTCATAATGTAAAAGGGGGATATCTGAGGTGTAAAGTACGCAAGATCCCACATCAGCTGGCGTTACGTATAGATTCGCAACAAGCCATTTTTGTCTCTTGAGGGTTAAGAAACGTATAGGCGCCCTTCAAAACCTCATCTAACCTAAGGAAAGTCCTTCGTTACCTAATATTATTATACAACAATTCAAACCATATTCCCAAGCATCACAGCTAACTAACTCCCAATCCCGCCCTTGGCCTACATTACAAGATCGGCCTGTTCATTGTCAATACCTAATTGTTTTCCTGCGTAACTAATATAATGAGGTTTTACTTTTATAAATATCGACCCAATAAAATTCAATTAAGGACATATAGATAGGAGGGCAGTTGACAAAGCTCTATTTTACTTAAGAACCGCCTGAAGAGAAACAAAGACGTGTAATAGTAATTAACACGAAAAGGACAGTATTTCGGAAAGTCATTGAAAAACCTGGTTTTGAAGTTTTCAATCAATGTTCACGAAACCGAAGATCTCAGCTGTTAAACAATGATATTCGGTTTCACCATCTTCGGTTCAGATAAATCAACGATTAAACCTAACCAGCCGAATTAGAGCAGTTAGCGTTCAAATCAACGATTAAGTAGGTAGGTAGTTCTAGTCGCCTTCTTTGTTTACATGACCGAAATTAGCATTTGCTATGTTTTCCCATATTTTTTTGCTACATTTTCTAATCTATTTCCTACGTATTTCTACGAGCACGACAATGAGCCATAGAGGATTGATTTAAGCGTTGGTTTTTGAGGACGAATTTGACGAGGATGATGAAAACTTTACTTTACTATTCACTGTCCTCGTTAGATCAGAGAGAGTACAGCAGATTTCGATCTTAATGAAATCGAGTTTCTGACGAGGTACTGATTTTCAAAAACTACTATTTTTACCGTCCTCCAACAAATTGATGATAGCATCGAATACGTGACAGGTAATGATATAGGTGCATATATGGAATGAACAAATACAGTTGTAAAAACGTCTGCCAAGTTGGGTGTGGCACATAGCTTCCTCGTTTACCTATCATGAATGTATAGATCATTGAAAAGTTTTAAATGATCTTGAAAAATTCCATAGCGGAAAAGGGTAAATAAAGAAGTAGCGTGAAATGGCATAATTGGTCAATTAAGAAACGAAAAAATTGAACTGAATGTAATTTACGTTTGTGCAAGGGCAGAATGAATTGATGAGTTGAAAACGATGAAATAGGTACGGGACCATCTACAACCTAAACCGCGCATTCGCTGACAATTTCATCAAAATCAGATGAAAACTGTGGAAAATAAGGTCTATACAGTTATTTCGCATTGGCGCATACGCAGTAGCGCAGACAAACACAGACACGACAGACACACACAGACAGACACGGAGCCAAAGTTGTTCAGAATGGTCTAAAACGTAAAATGCGAGTGGAACTTTGATTTTGGTGACCTTTAGGTAGACTCGGAAGCAGTAGTGTTATAAAATAGCCTACTGCTCAGCAGAATTTGAAATGGCACAATGTGCCTAGATAGCCTAATGTGTCATAGGCTCTTGTCATCATTGTAGTGATAGGAGATACAAACATGAACTTACTTTTCCCACAATACCTGTTAAATTTCAGCCCTTGGGGAGGAGAGCAAACCTATGAAGTTGGTGGTTTCTTTCGATTCTTTGGGAAGATATCCATGAATTATTATTAAACCCCGTATATAGCAAACCTGTATTAGATAACCCTTCACCGCAGAACACTGGTCCAAAAAAATAAAAATAAAAATAAAAATAAATAAATAACCTACCAAACTGAGTCTAAGGTGTATTATCAAAAGAAATATAACTGGACAATGTCACCTACCAAAAGAAAAATCTACACTACATACATATACTTCGGTACATGGATATGCCCGTTTCTTTCCCCCTGTGAAATATGGTTTGTGTCTCAATTTAAAAATGTCTCAATTAAATTAGCTACGTCAGCTGATCAGAAAATACCCAATAAATTCAATCGTCTCGTGTCCCAAGAGTCACTAAATCTAATTTCAACTTCCTAGGATGAGCAGGAGAGATTTTAGCTCACTCAGCTGATTAGGAAAGACCCAATAATTGCAATAGTCTAGTACTTACTGCTTACAAGTACCTACTACTCAATAGTATACCTACCATGTACCTAGTGCCTTCTTTTCATATTATTAGTTCATTATGGTTACTTAGCAATATTAGTGCATGCGCACAGTATACTGTTAAAGCGACGGAAATTAAAGTAATAGGGGTCTTTCCAGATGCTATCTCGGACAAACCCTGAAAATTTCATCAAAATCGACCCATTAGACTCGGAGTTTTGGCCTGTGTCAATCGACATAAGTTTCGCGCATGCGCTATTGTTCTTACTCTACTCACCATTGCGATATAATTTATAGGGCATTTTTCTAGAACATACCTATACCCAATTACCTACCGAATTTAAACGAAATCGGACCAAAAGATGATATGAAATCGACGTTATGAGAAATGCACGTTTGCGCATGCGCACAGGCTTCTGTTGATTCGACGGTATTAAAATTATAGAGTACCGTCTCGTAGCTAACCCGCTCAACCTATGAAAATTTCATCGGAATCAAACTGAAACTTGGTAGTTTTGGGCGTGACAGACAGACATCAGACAGACACGGAAACATAGCTTTCCTTAACGACGTCGGCCGGGTAATCATCTTTGTAATTAGGGAAAACCCGGACATGCGTCGAACTTTTCCCGTCAAATGTGGATTAGGGTGCCCGCTATTTTGAGAAAGGTGGAATTTTGATGACCTCCACCCGAAATTTGGTTTAAAATGTCAAAAAAATTACCCCTGAATTTTTTCAGATTTTTTACATAACAAAATTCTACGCCGGTAGCTCGATTTTGGTTTTTGAAATACGCTTTTTTTTGCCAATATCAAACTTTTGAATATAACTTATACAAACTTCTTTGTAAAATTGTGAAACTAATATACTTCCGTTTTTGGGGGTCGCTGAACTCAAATATGCAGTCAAAACAAGTCGACAGCAACAACTTTTGATAGTTTAGAATCTCAAAATCGTCTAAATCATGTCAAAAAATGATAATTTTCAAAATGTATTGTAAAATTATGAAAATTCTTATTTTTACGTATTTCTGTTAGAATTTTCATCAAATTCTACGAAAAAGCAAATTTTTAATATTTTATTTCGGTATTTGGGTCGCTAAACACATTGTAAAGAAATTCAAAGTTGTAAATAATATAGCGGAAAGAAGTATCAAAACCATCACAGATTATAACGAAGAACAGAAGCATGTTCTTTAGGTCGTGGAAAAGAATAACAAATTGTACCCAAAGGGAACAAGAGAAAAGTTAGCCAAACCTATGATTCTTGAGTAAGGTGATGGTTTGTATGAAGAATAAAAAATTACGTTTGTTGTGTATTTGACTTTTTCTTTTTACAAGTGTATGCCCATTACTTTTCAAAAAATTAATTTTTGACTGCACATTCGAGTTCAGCGACCCCGAAAACGGAATCATACGAGGTTTCACAATTTTACAAAGAAGTTTGTAAAAGTTATATTAGCAAAAAAAAGTGTATTTCAAAAACCAAAATCGAGCCACCGGCGTAGGTTTTTGTTAAGTAAAAAATCTGAAAAAATTCAGGGGTCATTTTTTTGACATTTTAAACCAACTTTCGGGTGGAGGTCATCAAAATCCACCTTTCTCAAAATAGCGGCCACCCTAATGACGCCATCTGCCAGACAGACTTTATCTGAGGGATAATTTTATCCGCCAGGTAATTCGGCATTGATAAACGACTCACATTCTTTATCTGGAGTACAGCGCTGTACTCGGCATAGCTATCCTGCAGTTAATGTAGATACTTGATAAACCGTCCCCAAGACATTTCTATTCATTTCAAGAATGGTTAAATTTTAAGAGGAAATGGCGCTTAGAAGTCGTTTAATACTCGAAAAATTGTGTATTGAGTGAAGTAACTAGTGCAGATGAAGAACAATTGGAACAAAGTTTGATTAAAATAGCAACAACAAAAAAATTAAAAAACTATTAAAACCGTATTGACGAATTCCAACAAAAAATTGAGGAGTTAAAAAACATAAATTAATCGTTTGTTTTTAACCTCTAGGTTTCTTCCTACCTTCAATGGAGAGGTAGTGAAACTATATCCGGTTAGGCGCGAGAAGTCGGTTTCGCAGCATGAATTTTTCGAATTGAATAGCAACATGATCGGTAACTCTCCTTATCGTTGATATGAAATTCCCTACTTGCACTTCCAAATGAAAGGATGAGTTGGTTGGCCAACACTTTTTGAGTTAATTAAATTGCAGATATTTTAAGAAATTTGCTCAAATAATCACTAAAAATGGCTGAAAATCGTTAAATGTATGTTTTCTAGCAGGATATCTATTAGTCGAGAGAAGTCAATCAACAATGAACCAGAACAAACAAGGTATGTTCAAAACTATGTTGAAGAATGTAACCAAATTTCATTAATATTTGTTTGAAAAATCGATTAAGATTTTAAAAAAGAATGCTAAAAAATTTGAAATTTCTTTTTGAATAGAAGATTATTATGTAGAACAAGTTTTCTTCCATAATAATGAACTTTTAACATTTCCATTGCACTTAAAGTGCTCAAATCTGAAAAGAAAAAAACTCATGAAAATAATACGGTAATTTATGAAAAATTCGCTCATACGATCATGCTGCACGATATTTCTTTAGCTAATAACTCGTTTTAAAATTTGCCATCATCTCCAAGACGCAGTTGGGCTGAAAAAGTTCATATATTTGGATATTTTGTGTAGAATAACTAAAAAGGTTCAATATTATCAAACGACAAAACCGAAATACCGTATCAACAAGATTATTAACATGTTAATCGACAAGATTGTTAATATGTTTATTTTTTAGGTTTTTGGTTTGGGATTTTCAGGG